>JAJKFI010000079.1:5546444-5581972 GCA_029204185.1 Lerista edwardsae
GAGAGAGAGAGAGAGAGAGAGAGAGAGAGAGAGAGAGAGAGAGAGAGGTTAGCAAAAGAGGAGCCCAATGCATGTCATTGTCTTTCCTTATTGTCTGCATTAACCTTCCCCATGGTTACTTGTTCTCTGTAATATTACACTTGTCTTACTGCCACACATGAATACCCGAGCCAATTTTGTCATGCAAATGAATTCAGTTGGATTGTAAATTGCGTGAAGGAGCGCCAGTTTATCAAGAACCCTCCTGTATGCACACCATACCCAGCTGATTTCTCCTATTGAGTCAAGGAGTGCTGTGTTTTTCTGGCAAAACTGAATGCCCATTCTGCAGGTGTTGGGGGAAAAAACCAACAACAACAACTAGTACACTTATTATTTGCAACAACTTTTTTTCAGATTTGCCTGATCTGCTCATTCGGGCCAATCACATACTCCTTTTCTCTCAAAAAAGCTGATTAATAGAAGAGAAGGCCATGCATGGCTCAGGTTGTCAGGGGTGGGTGGGGAGAGGGAAATATATGGCAACTTGACTTGTATTTAGTGTGTGCCTGAATTGAAGCGGCTTAAGGTCACTGGCAATGAACAGAGATTATAATATGGAATGCCGACAGGTAATATGCAGTTGTTGGCCTTGTGTGCCTCAATGTTAAGGTCATATTGACCGAGGACAGTTGTGATGTATAAAGCAGATGCTGCAGCAAGACCCCAGCATTAGGTTGCAGGGAGCGCTCAGCAAATGGACTGGATCCCACAGATATTGTCAGGGATTGGTTGGCCAACCCTCCCATGCCAACCCCTGAATTCCTCCCTCCAAATAGTGGTGGCAGTGGTGAGTGACAAGACCATTGCATCCAGAACAATGGGGCCCTGGTGAAATGTGTCCTGGTATTTGACTTTTGCATCCCTTCTTTTTGCATCTTGGACGTGTGGGTCCCAATATACGTATATTTATAGTATTTATTTAAAATATTTTTATTCCTCCTTTCCCATGCTCAAGGCAGCTTGCAATGTAGATTACATACAATACATAAAGCAATGATGATGATGATGATGATGATGATGATGATGATGATGATGATGATGATGATGACATCAATATTTAGAAACCACCTTTCCTGTCATTGGATTTCTCCTCCGACTTTATTCAAGGCAGTTTACATAGGCAGGCTTTCTCAACCCCATATAGGGGTTGTTACACCCATGTTCTGATCTTGCATAGAACTAACTTCCCTTCCAGGTGAACAGTCTGGTATCTCTCTGGTTTGACTTGATAAGGCTGTCTATCTAGCCTGGAATAAAGGCGGCATTATTAATAAATCCCCCTCAGATGACCAAAGAGAGAGGGCCAGAATGTTAGATGTACTTTGTTATTTTTAAAATGCAAAAGTACGTTTAGCGTTGGGATAAGAGGCTTAGGATACGTGGGGTGTATTGCCCAGTTATAGTTCATTTATTGTCCACTTACAGTGGAATGCTAATAACCAGAACACACAAAAAAACCCAGACACAAATGTCCAGCAACATCAATGACCGTGATGCATTTGACCAAGACATAATCATCCAGGATGCAGTACCACCTGGTGCTAGCACTGATACATCCCTTCAAATCTGGGGTGCCCCAAGAGAATCGCACTGCCACGATCATGCAAATGCTATGATCCCTGGACCCAGGGGTGTTCTCAAGGAACCAGCACTGGGTCCTTCTGAGGGTTGTAAGCTGTTGACCCCTGCCATGACCCCAACACTGGGCCCCAATCAGCAGTTCTGTACGGGTAAGAAGCTGCTACTAGAGGGAGCTGGGAAGCACAAAGGCCCAAAGTGGTCATCAAAACCTGCACATTTCACTTTGCAGAGCTTCAGCCTGTAATGTTGCACTGGTGACATGCCAACATGTTCTTGTTAATATTTTAAAATATACAGTATTTATCTTACCGCACCCTGAATGAGAAAATATCCACAATGCAGTTTCCAAAATTCCACAGTGTTCTGCAACCGTGGTGCTGCCACCTTGAAGAATCTCTCCCTAGTACTCACCAAATGCACTTGTAATCATTTAATTTTTATTTATCGATCTGCAGATTTTATCCTGCTCTTTCCACCTGCACAAGGGTTATTATTAACAGGAGTTAATGGTTAAGTAAATGCTGGCCCTTTAAGACCTTCCTGCTTATTGACGATAGCACGCCATGGGGTGGTGATCTGGAGAGAAACCATGACTGGTGAGACTTTAATACTTTGCCTGCACTGATCAGGTCATGAACCCTAACCATGCCCTATTTTCAGTAGTAAAGAAGACTTAAGTAGGTTATACTATTCAGGGCGCAATCCTAACCAATTTTCCAGCACCCGGGTAAGGGCAATGCAGTTCCAAAGTAAGAAACAAACATTCCCTCATCTTGAGGAAGCCCCCGAGACTACTACCCCACTGCAAAATGCAGAATAAGCCTCATGCAGAATAGGCTCCATTGGTACAGCTATGTCACTGCCGGAAAATTAGTTAGAATTGCACTCTCGGTATAACAAGTATTAAACTAATACTGAGTTCAGAATTTCCACTCACCCAAGATAAAGGCTGCAATCCTATGCATACCTGAGAGTAAATCACACTATGCACATTATTATTAAACAATAGTAATAGTGCAATGGTAATTATATTACAATAGCATTTACACATGCCTAGATCTGGGCTGCATGATACTGAATGAATGGGAAGTATGTACATTCCACAAGAGGGGGTTGAGAGTAGTGTTGGATGCAGTCCTTCAGTACTAGGATGTATGGGATTTGTAGTTTCCAATCCACTTGATTCAATGGATTGGGCTTGAAAGCATTGAAAACTACAGCTCCCACCCAGGATGCTCTCAAGCATACCCAGGACTACAAAGATTCCCTTGTTGCCAACCAGTTGTCTCCATCACTGGTTCCTCTCTCTCAAAGATCAATTTGCTTAGGAAGGGGTTTGTTTTTTTTGTAGAACTGATTGGCTGGTAGTGAGTTCATTCTGAGATGAGTCCAAATTTTGGAGGGAATTTACACCCAGATCCCAGATAGGATTGGCCTGTTGGGATGGGGTTGGGTGGGGATTCAGGACAGCAGAAGCAGCTTCTGCTGTTGTAAAATAGTTGCTGATGGAGCAGTGTTCTATCAATGGCCGTTTTGGGAACATTGCCGCAAGAGATGGCATTGCCCCATCTCCACCTCTGGTTCCCACCATGCCTGCCTGACTGGTAATGCAGGGGTGGGGGTGGCAGGGAGGAACATGGGTGGGGAGGCATAAGGAGGGGGTTGATCCAGTGATGTCATCCGGGCGCACCAGGAACCGGAACGTCCGGATGATTGGCAGCCCTCCGCCCCTATGGTGGAGGCCAGCCACGCCTCCCTGCACCTCCAATCACTCCATTTCAAAGCGATTTGGATGCGCGGGAGGGCAGGTGGGCCCAGGAGCAGCTCGCCCGTCCTCGGGAGAGGCGGCGCGGCCCGGGCCCGTCTGCGGAACTAGCGGAACGGCGTACCGGGCCATTCCGCCAGGATGACACCGCTGGGTTGATCCAGTGGCAGTGGTGCATACTGGGTTCTATCCCCTCTTTTAGCATTCTCCCTGCCCCTTTCTTTTCAGACTTGTGCCAGCTACAGAGCCAGCACAAGTCCAAGGAGATCCATTGAAGAGCAAGAGATTTATGGAGGGGAAAGGGGTAATTCTCTTTTCTCTTCTGATGCATCCCAATCTGCCCTCTTCCCCCAGTGGAATTAGTGTGTTCATTTTTGGTGTGACTGCATTGGGGGAGGGGGGAAGGATAGAATTGGGCTCCTACATTCTGCTGTGGCCAGAATTTCTGAACAGGGGGAGTTCTGAACTTTCCTGGTTCTGAAATTCACCATCGTCACTGGAGGAGAAGCATTGTGTTTCCTCTCTATTTCCTTTGTGGGTCTAAATCAGAGATTCCTCTTCTATCAGAGATACCGACTGACAGAAATTACTGGTATTTTATGTAGCCTAGCATTTATTACACATCTATATTTAAATATTTAGACACACACAATAAAAAAATGCCACAATGTGACATTTATTTCACTACAAATAAGGTGAAAATTTTTTACTAGCCTACAAAACAAATTAATAGCATGTGCTTCCTGGGTACCATGGGCAGTGCAATCCTAGTGTGCCCCCTGCGTCGACATGAAGTCATTACGTCGATGCAAGGGGCAGAGCGCCAGCACGCGGGTGCTGAGCAGCACCCCCATGTCGGTTCTCCAACTCTGAAGCCGATGCTGCTTGCAGCATCGGCTTCAGAGTGCTGACAGAGAGCCACCCTTGTGCCAATCGAAGATGGTCAGCGCAAGGGATTGTCTGTCCCATTTCGGGGCAGGGATTGGTGGGAGGCGGGGAGACGGGAGGTGGGACTCGGGCGGGACCTGGGCGGGCTTGGGAGGTGGCCATACGGCCACATCCTAAGCCCATCAGCGAGGTCGCACGACCCCGATTTGGGCCATGTGGTCTCCTCAGATCTGCACCCACTCTTTAGAGGGCGCAGATCCGAGGAGCACATAGGGGAGGCTGGCGTATGCTCCCTTGCCGTGGGGAGGCTCCAGCCCGTCCTAAGCAGCGCTGGATTTGGTGTTGGCCGGCCGGCCTCGCTAATCCAGCGCTGTTTAGGATTGCGCCCTAAATGTCTTAGTAAATGCTCAGAATTTCCATTGAATCTGGTTTGGCAGAAATTAAGTTGATCCTCAAAATCCCTCCCCCATTCTCTGAATGTTGATGTTGAATATTCTCTGAACATGAAAACATTTGCCAAAAATTCACCAAATAGTTGACCAAAATATTTGATAACCTGTCTTTCATTCTTGAGCATGGTGACCCAATTCCAGAGATTCTTGATCCCTTTCAGTCTGGCTTTTGTCCTGGTTTGGAGACTGAAACCACTTTCTCCTTTACTGGCCCAAACCTTACCTCTCACTATTACTGCAGCATGCTGCAACCAAGGGGAGGGGGGATGATCAGGAGGCCTACCAGTGGTAAGTAAAAATATTATCTACTTACCTCTGCATAGGCCTCCAGGTGGCATATGGGTCATCTTGGACCCACACTAGCTATATAGCTGGCATAACTTGGAGGAGAGATAAGTGACAGGGCAGGTAGAAGAAGAAGGAATTGAACCCTGGCTCATGCTGGTGCCGCCGAGATCCATCCCGCCTTCTTCCCTGCCCCAACTGCCCCTCCCTTTCCCCTGCCCATCACATTCCTGCCATCAACTTACCAGCACTGGCAGAGACTCCAGGAGCAGCTGCCATGTCCGCCCGGCCTCTCACCATTTGCAGCAGCGACTCAAAATCATGTAACAGTGGCCCCATTTTTGTGCCATTGTATAGGGCCTTGTGCTACTGGAACATTGGTTTGAGTTTCCTCAAGAAAAATACTGGTGAATTTCATTCTCCCATCCGAAACAGAAATAGAGATTCTTTACACACACACACACACACACACACACAGAGAGAGAGAGAGAGAGAGAGAGAGAGAGAGAGAGAGAGAGAGAGAGAGAGAAATTCATCCATTCACTCGTTGATGACAAAGTATTTTTTGTTTGTTTGTTTGTTTAAAGTATACCTTTATACCCACCTTTCTCCCAGAAAGTGCAACCAAGGGCAACTTTTCAACTGTATGTGAAAAAGTGTTTTTCTTCAGATTACCTCTGGGGTCCAGCCGTGAGAGATACTTGTTGGGGTGGATACTCATGCCACTAGAACTGCCTATGGCATTACTGCATGACTCTCCTTCAACTATGGCAGTTGACGCTATGAGAGAATTAAGTCTCCAGGTAACTGACACCTATCAGAAAGGGACAGCTTGCATCCTTTATCTTTATATATACAGTATTACAGATGCCATGCAAAAGTATGCAGCATTTGTTAGCTGACATGCAGTGCTATTTACTTCAGTCAGCAGCAAACAGTTTATGAAATGCCTTACTTAATGCCTGCCCAAACAAAGATGAAGTGAAGCCAGCAAGATTAAAAGACTGAAATTTTGAAGGCATATTGGACTGGGACCATAGTGAGTGCAAAGGGTTAAAACCTGGGCACCACGATCCCTATCCAGATAGGGAGGGGGAGGGACAACTTGTGTTATTTAGCACCCAAAGGCCAAGTAACTTCTTAATGTATTGCAGCATATAATTTGGTCCTAGGCTGTGAGCCAGGAAGTCCCTCATTCAAATCTTCTCTCTGTCATGGTTCATGATATCATTTTATGCAAGCCACACACCACCTAAACCAGGGGTGTCAAACTCGTTTTATATCATGGGCCAAAGAGCATACATGAGGCAGAAGAGCTGAGGGGTGGAAGTGACGTCATTAAGCAGGAAGTGATGTCATTAAGCAGGTGATGACCAGAAATAAGCACTTTTTTCACATTTAGGAACTCATTAGTTGCAAATGGCAGAAGAGAAAAGATGCAAATCTTGTTCATATTTGCAAGATATGGGCAAGTCCAATTGTCACATGGGCTGCCCTTTTAGCAGTGTTGCTTCTGTCGAGGTGTCACCTCACAGCTGAGCAGCCAAGGGGTGCTCTGCAAAGAAATGCCACAGCAGAAGTGCTCGCTGAAGTGCACTGAAAGAGCAGCTCGTGTGATAATTGGGTTCTCCCACTCACCTGCAGCCTCTCTCTTTTTCGTTCCTCTCAGTCTGCCCCGTACCATTCCTTATCTTCTGAGGCCTACTTCCATCTCTCCCTTCTAGCTTTGGCAGAAGCAGCACTGCCAAAAGATTTAGGCTCTCCCAACACTACCCTTTCAGCAGTGCCATGTCTGTCAATGCATCTCTTCGCAGCTAAGCAGCTGAGATCTGTTGAAGGTGGTGCTGGGAGAACAGTTATCATGAGGGCTGGATAAAGAACTTCCATGGGCCTTATGTTTGACACCCATGATCTCAACTGTATACTTGCAATATGGGGATACTTGCAATATGGGGATAGTACCAGTGATGTCATTCAGGGGGAACAGACCAGGACGGGCGTTCTGGATCCTAATGGGCTCCATGGCTGGTTCCGGGTTCCCGACAAGTGCCAATCAAAAGTGAGTTCCTGTTCCTAAATCATTTGAATGACACCACTGGATAGCACCCTACCATACAAAGTTGTCGTAAGGATTCCTGCAAATTGGACTAAACTGCAAGAAGTTGTATCATTTGGGTTCAGTTCCAACTTCCCATTCAGGCTCTAAGAAATGGTTCAAAAACCTGAAGTTTTGTATTTAAAGTAGAGCATGAAATCCACAACTGACAAATCGGCTAAAACAGTGGTATTCAAACTTTTAGGACCAGGACCCACTTTTTAGAATGGCACTCATATCGGGACCCGCCAGAAGTGATGTCATTGGCCTAGAGGCAGTAGTGGGATTCAAATAAATTAACAACCGGTTCTATGATGTCATAGCCGGAGCCAAAAAAAAACCAAAGCCAGCCGAGGTAAGCGAGTGGGTGGGGTCCGGCCATTTAACAACCGGTTCTGTAGAACCTGGGCAAACCCCCTGAATCCCACCACTGCCTAGAGGTGATGTAGCAGGAAGTAACATAATCAAGCAGGAAGTGCTGTCATTGTAACATAATAAAATGACACTCCTGAAATGCAAATTGGCATTCTTGGATTGCAGCAATTGTGCAACCATGAAACATCCCTGACAGAAAGCAAGATTAGGACAAAGTAGTATGTAAAAGCACTGAACAAAAATTTTTTTTAAAAAAAAACCCTCACTTGAAAACTCAAACTATTCACACTCACAAAAGGAATATTACAAAAGTAAGGTTTGCACTTTCCAAGATGGCTGCTCCAAGCTTTCCGCAACCCACCTGACATCAGGTTGCAACCCACCAAGTGGGTCCCGACCCACAGTTTGAATAACATTGGGCTAAAAACAAATTGAAATCCATGTTGTTTTCAGGCCCCTTCCTGGCATTATCATGTTGCACACCACTGATGTGCAGTGTGGGGGGTGGAAGGTGAGGCGGATCTGCCCCACTGGAGTTCTTTGAAAAGTGCTACCATTGCCACTGTAGTGGTTGTGCTCCCACAAATACTTACAACCAGTAGTGTCATTCACAAATGAGACGCCGGAACGCAAGGCGGGACTTGCGGCTTGATTGACAGGCAGTCCGTGACGCGTTGCTGCCTGCCTGCCCGCCGCGGGGGCTCCCTTCGGGTGGTGCGCTCCTCCACGGCTCGCCTAGGCACCCAGCGCTCCCCCCAGGCAAGGGGGCACCCCCTCCAAAGCCAGGAGTGCCCGCGCAGTGGTCGGGCAGGCAGCGACGCATCACAAACGGCCAGCCAATCAGGCGGTAAGTCCCGCCTTGCGTTCCGGCGGCTCGTTTGTGAATGACACTACTGCTTACAACCCACAGACTCCAGCTGCTCAGAGCCCCTGGTTTGTAAGTATTTGCATGATCACAGTGGTGTTGGCACTTTCCAAACAACACCTGTGGGATGGTTCTGCCTCACCTTCCACCCCCGCAACACACATCACTGCAGCACACTTGGGCAAACGCTAACATCCCAGTGCCCCACAAGGGCCCACCACCACGGTTGCCAGCACTGGTCCTTCACGTTGATGGTACACTGGGGGGCCAGGGCACAGTGAGGAAATTAAAGGGGCACCTCCAGCCACACTGACCCTAAGAAGAGCATGCGTGACCTGAAGGTCAGGAGAAAGCCTCAGTCTACGTTGTGAAGCAGCCCATTCTGAAGAGCTTTGTAGGTCACAAACCAGCATCGGGTGCTGTAAGAACTTCGCAGCCATCCTCTGACGGAAGCGTTGAACGTCGTCCATGTGGGGGGACTCCTCACAGCCTTCAAGGCGGGGACCATGGCTTGGGGGTCAGGCTGAGCTGTGGCGGTGGAGTCAGCACGCCTAGAAAGAGGGCCCTGGTTTTTCTCAGGCCGAAGTTGGGCAAGAGGGCAGAGGCTGACCGCCAGGTGGAAAAGTTGGCCTCAGCTTTTTTGTTTCCCCCGGAGAAGAAAGAGAATCCTGCCGGTTTATCGGCATCTCCCCCACAGACGGCATCCTGTTGTGCCCACAGTGCCGCTCGGCGTCTCCCAGCCTCCCCCCAAACCCCAACATTCAGAAGACGGAGGTTTCGGCTGTCTTTTTTTTTTATTTTTAAGTGTAACAAAAAGATTAAATTGTTTACGAGCTCCGAGCTCCGTCTGCCTGGATGAGCTGCGAGAGACAAAGACAGACATTCCAATTCTCTGGCGTACTTTGTGCACCCGTCCCTCAGTGCTGCCACTAATTCTTTTATCTGGCCTCAACACTCAAGGCATTATGTGCCTTCGAATATAAAAAAAAGAGCTTCTGACTGAAGCAGGCAAAATTACTGTTCTTTCCGCTGTACCTCCGATAACAATCTCTTGAATACTGATTAGTTTTTTTTCTCCCCTCTACCCCCCCACCTCTTCCCAGCGTAAAGCGACCAACACACGTTGGTCTTTAACCCTTTATCTCGAGCAAGCAGAAAGACACGAGAAACATCTTACTCAGTCGGTGGAGGGGGGGCTGGGAGAGAAAAAAATAGCATACAGAAGAATTACTGTTATCTCCTAAGCAGAAGAGGAACAGCAGCGATAAGGAAAGCCGGAAGAATTAAAAGGAGCGCAACATTCCGGCTGTAAATTCACGCGCGTAGCCAGCTTCTATTTGTCTGTCACCGGGGCCCATAATTTTCCGAGGTTGTTTTGATAGACTTATTGTGAAGACTGCATAGGAAAGTCATCAGCATTTGTTGCCTGTTAGCGTTATTGTCGGGGCGCACCACATGGTTATAGACTGGAGGAAGATAATGGTTGGAGTATAAAGGAGATAAAGTCCGAACCTCTTCTCATTAAGGACTATCTGCACCTCTGCAGACGCCACAGTGCTGAATGGCTGCTGGTGATGGACTGGGCATAAATTAGAGTGGGTGGGGAGGGAAGGGACACACCGCCTCCCTCCCCCCGCAAGACAGCATCGTTATTCCGGGGTGGGGAGCCAGTTCTAATGACAAGCCACCATCTCAAGACCGGATGATCCTCCCAGGACAGACGATAAATATGAAGGGGACACACTTTGGAGTGGCTCCCGATCAATTGTTTCACAGGATACACATCTGTCTGCAAATGGAAGGTGTGGGGTCTTCTTGTCGCCATCCCTTTTGTTTGATTGTTCTCGGAATGCCAACAACATGCTTGTTCATTTCCCCACCAAACTGGACCAGATGCTCAATGATCATCAGGCCGAAGTTTGTCTCCATGAAGTTCAGATTGTGCGGTGCTGGGGCATTTGCGTCCTGGACAATTGTGTCCTGGTCACTGTCATCACTCAACATTTGTGTCTGGAGTGGGGTGGTTGCATCCCACTATAACTGGGCAACACACAAACTATGACTGCGAAACAAATCACATCAGCACAATCATATGAGTCCCATTTAGTTCAATAGGACTTACTTTCAGGCAAGTGTGTAGGATTGCAGCCCCTGTTATATATTTGAAGTTTCTTCTCCCAGCCCTAACCCTAACCCTACCTTTGCATTTTTTTAAAAAGTATAACTAATATAAATATGCATATATTAGGACACAAATGTCCAGGATGCAAAAAGCATGGAAGCAAAAGTCTAATATTAGGATGGATTTTAACAGTACATAGTTGTTGAGGACACAGTAGCCTGTCACTAATAACACTTATAGCTGGTAGAGCATAGCCGCTAAGAGACTGAGCTATGTGTCAGGATGTTCTTGGCGTGAGGGCACATGCAAATTATTATTGCTGTTATTATCATTAAGAATATTTATGAGCCACTTTTCAACAAAACATGCACAAAGCAGTTTACAGAGAAAATCCAATAAATAGTCCTTTGTCTGAAATGGGCACTCAAGCAACCCATTCTGTCTTAGTCTTCCCACCTGCAAAATGGGAATAATACCTTACACACAATGGTACTCTTCAGAGTAATCAATGGTACTCTGCAGGTGATAGGTATTATTTTTACTACTTGGAGCCGTGTCAAACCTTCCTTGAGCTTGTAGGGGAATGAAAGAGACTGGTGCTAAAGTTGCCACCACATTGTGGCTAAATTAAAATTGAAGATACATGTGGAGGTCCTGCTTGGGCAAACATTGTGGAACGTTGAGGGAATGCAGGAAGCTGGCGCTGATCCATCTACTTCAGTAGTGTCAACACTGGCTAGCAGCAGCTCTTTGGGGCTTCTGATAGTTTAATCTGGACTCCCCTACCATGGTCCTGATCCAAGCTGGGGCTCCGTAAGCTGCACATTGCATTTAACAATACAGGCACGTTGGCCTGATGTTGT
Source organism: Lerista edwardsae (assembly GCA_029204185.1). Taxonomy (NCBI): domain Eukaryota; kingdom Metazoa; phylum Chordata; class Lepidosauria; order Squamata; family Scincidae; genus Lerista; species Lerista edwardsae. Next base: position 5,557,778 of record JAJKFI010000079.1, read on the forward strand.
CAGGGATTGAACCTGAGAACATCTGCATTCAAAAGCTCTTCCACTAAGTTGGGGGCCCCTCCCAACTAAAGATAAAACAGTTCAATAAGGGAAATGTCTTAATATGTCCAGGAAGTTGGAATCTCCTTAAGGTGCCTCCCCAGGCTGTCAGAAGTGAAATTTCGGGCAAATACGAAGGTTCCTGCTCAGTGGCGTACGGAGAGGATCGGGGCCGCGGCTCGCGCCCATGGCAGGGCGACGAAACCGTGCCCCTGGCACATCGCCCCGCCCCATGTGCCGCCACACCACACCTCCCTGCGCCCGGAAGAGCTCCATTTCAACAAGCGCCAGAGAGGGAGGGAGGGCCAGACGAGGTGCTGGTTCCTCGACGCACTGGTTCCTCCTCGCTCTGCCAGCGCCCCCCGCTGCCAGCGCTGATGCATTCCGCAACCCTGGCTACACCCTCCCTCCACCCCTGTTCCTGCTTCACAACATTTCTCAGCGAAGTTTTGCACAGTCATAGTATAGCTAGTTCACCTATGCATGTACAGTACATCACTTGATTTCTCCTAATTTGAATAATAAAGATTTTCAAGGATGAATGTAAGAAGCAGCTCCAGGTGATATCTGTGTAGGGGATCACTCTGATGGTACAATCCTAACCTGGTGTTAGGCTGGCACAAATCCCTTGTGCTGGCCCAGGAGTGTTGCAAATGTGCCATAAATGTATGTGCCTTCGGGCACAATAAGGCGGGGTAAAAATCTAATAATAAATAAAATAAATAAATAAATAAATAAATAAATAAATAAATAAATAAATAAATGTGTGCCATACCCCCTGACTCCAAAAGTGGTCCAAACCGCTTGCAACATTCCAGGTTAGGATTGCGCCCTCAGTCATAGATCACTCTGTCATGCCTTAAGAGGCAACCATGCAGGACTGCAGAGCCAGGCAGTCCATGAGGCTGGCTGAAGGAAGTACCTTGGTCCGCAGCAGCAATTTTCAACAGAGATGCCATAGCTCATGGCTTTCACAGCCATGAAAGGTCCACAGATGTGATGTGAGAGTTTGGAGCAGTTGAAAATCACTCTTCCAAGTTCTGCAGCTGTGTTTCTAGGGCAAGTGCCTGTAGTAATAATGAATTGTCCATCCCTTCTCCTCCACCAGCAGAGCCAGACAATTACTACAGACAGTTGCCCTCGAAACAGAGCTGCAGAACCCAGATGAGTCTCTCAAACGCCAGAAGTGACATCACAAGAAGCAAAGAAAACCATAGAGAAAACCATAGAGATCAGTGTACCATGAGAAGAAAGACATTGAACATCACTACCCTAAGGCTTCTACTAGTTCTACTATACACTGGTGTACCTAGGGGTCAAGGGGGCAAATGTCCTGGGGCACCACCTGATGCAGGGCTGCAACAAAAAACCAAAGTGACAATTTTCGGCCTCCAGAAGGCCTTCTGAAGGCTGCATAGGCCGCACACAGCCTCTCTGGCCATCAGAACACCTTTGTGGGAGACGGGGCACAGGAGGTGGCACTGAGAGCGGCACTTCTGTGCTTCTGCGTGTTGTAATAAAAGAAATACACTCTGTACTTGCCCAGGGACCCTGTCCCTTGTCACCCCCTCCTCCTTTCCCCCAGTGAGCTTTGCACATAGAGTGGAAATTTTTAAACTGCTGACTGACTGAATGACCCTTTGCTAGAGGAAGTAAAACCGCAAACCCAGCTAAAACCAGACACAGTCTTGCTAAAAGCCATAAACAACTCTTAACTCAAATCTTGCAGATATTTCCTGTATCTTGCTAAAGCTATGCTGAAGTTGCAAATAGTTCCTGTATTTTGCAAAATGCTAAACTGTCCTGTGTTGTGCTAAATATGGTAAATGCTAAGGAAACCTCATAAGAAGTGTAGCTCTGGGAGGTTAAGCTCTTATAAAAGAGGAACTATCCCGACTATAGAGTTATGTCTGTAGATTTGGAAAAGGTTCCCTTCAGGCGTCCAGCAATGTGCAAGCTGAAATAAAGAGCTCTTGACTTTTGCTTAAAAGATCTGAGTCTGTTTTCATGGGAGCGCCTAACAGCACCTCCAGGTGGGGGATGGCACCCCTGGAGGTGCACCCCTGAGCACCAAAATGGCCCAGAACACCACAGCTTCCACACCCTGGTTTGGAAAAGGAAGTCAGCAGTGCTCCAGCCCTCTTCTCGCCTCATCTCCACACTTTCTATTCTGCTGTGTCCTCCTCTTCCTTTTCTAATCCAGGGATGGGGGGAATGGAGATTAGTGCATCACTACAAAAGAGGGGGGACATTTGGCATGCTTTCAAGCCTCTGACCCTCTGACCATTTTAAAGGGAATCACAAATGCGTTTCTGTTTTTTTTTGGGGGGGGGGGCTTAATATCCCTGGATTTGTATGTCGCATATAGAGCCATTTTGCCAATTTAACAGAATGTCTAAATGATGTCTATCAATATGCTAGTACTGTGCAGGTGGTGAGGATATACAGGCAGGCATCAAATGCATAAACAGACAACTTCTAGGACTAGTGTGTTCCCAATGCATCTTGATAAAACTCTTTTAATTAGGGAATGTTTGTGAATCAACTTGAGGAAACCTCACTGCAGTGACAATGGATACTCTTAACTATCTTCAGTTTAGCAGATGTTACTGCACTGTGGTTTCTTGGAGTTAGTCCATAAAGAATGTAAATAATCTCTTGCTAAAGGTTTTTATGAAAACATACTGTATTACGCATATCAGTCCTTATATTAGCATTGTCCAGCCTTTGTGTTTATTATGTGTGTAGACCTGCCCATGACTCTCTTCTTTGTCTGAGTGTGGGCATTGTCCCACCCCACTAGGAGCGGCGTCCAAGCAACTATTAGTTCTCAGAACAAAGGCTGTATCCGGCAAGACAAAACTGAAGCCAACCTAGACAATTGTAGTTCACTCAGCTCGAGTTTGCATAACTGTGAGCGCAATCCTAACCTGGAGTTAGGCCAGCAAAGTTTGGCTGGCACAAGGGACACCATAAAGTATGTTTGGGCTACTCTCTGACTCTCGGAGTCAGAGGGGCCAGCACACAGACATGTGCCATCCTCCATGACTTTGAGAGTGGTCGAAATGCCCTTTATGGTGGCCCATGGGCCAGCCAAACTTGGCTGGCCTAACTGTTAGGCCTAACTAAACTTGGTTAGGCCTAACTTGGCCTAACTCCAAGTTGGGATTGTGTGATGTGTTTTAAAATGCAATGAGTAACATCATGGGACCCTGATGTAGCTTGGGGCCACAGGAGAGGGACAGGGGGACTGTGCCCAGCTATGATCCCAATCTAGTTTGGGTTCAGCTACGGGTACTATTTTCAAGGGAGGGGGAAGTTCCAATAGGCATAAAGGATGAGGCTAATACAGATTGAGTCCACAGTGGGGACAAAGAGTTTAATATTAATTTTCCTGCCATGGTCCTGGTTTTAACTGGGGACCATTTGAACGATACAGGCACTCAGGTCTCAGTCACAGACTCCAGGGGAGGGGCCAGAGCTCAGTGATCAAGAATCTGTTTTGCATGTGGAAAGTCCCAGATTCTAGTCCTGTGTACATCTGCAGGTAGGTCTGGGGAAAACCCTTGTCTGGAACTCCAGCGAGCCACTAACAGTCAGTGCAGGTGACCATGAGCTAGATGGACCACTGTCCTGATACAGTGTAAAGCTGCTTCATATATCAGGTCTCAAGATCACATTCTCAAGATCATTGTTCCCATATTTCAGATTGTGTGTGTGTGTGTGTGTGTGTGTGTGTGCGTGTGTGCGTGTGTGCGTGCGTGCATACATGCTGTGGCTGCGAAAACAGCAAGTCACGGAAGGCCACCTAATGAGTTCTTGGCAGAGGTCCGATTTAATAATCAGACGTTTCCATGCCACACACTTTGCCACTTGGCTGTGCCATCTCTCAGGTGAGGCACTAACTTAGAAAAGAGCTTGGAAGAGGGGGTGGTGATAGTTGTTCTCTCATTCAAATGTCAAAAAGAAAGGTCACCAAGGAGACGTGATGTCAGGTCTACACGTTTCCCTGGACCTCGGTTGTTCTGAAATAAGAGATATCCACTCTAGTCTGCCCTTGGGGGATCAGAGCATATGTTATCAGTGAAGACACCTGGTTATGTGTTGTCATGGCTTCCTGTGGAGGGCCTTCAACCTCTTGAGAAGCCTCGAGGGAGGGTGACTCGGTGGCCATTTTGTGTGCTCCGCAAGGAAGACAAAGGCAAGGCCTTGTTGGTTCAGTCTGAATCTGTGCCTTGCCTGGAGTGAAAATCTTTCTCTCAATTTGTTCAATAACTGACCTTGCAGGTGCCGAGATGCCTCTGACATCTCGCGCAACGCTTCACCATCAGCTTAAACTTTAAAAGGCCAAAAAGGCCAAAAGGAATTACTTATCTCTCCTCCCCACTCTCTCCCTTCTCTGTCGCGCTTGACAAAACCGAGGCCCGCGGTGTCAGTCAAACCTATAATCACCCCTGGCTCCACCTTCTCTTTTATCCCTGGTGCACTTGAAACTTTTCAAATGAGGGCACAGCACCAACGGGCTTCTCTGCACAGAGAAATGTTAGCCTGCTTACATATGGGGTGGACCATCTGATCCAGTGAAATGTGCCGTCCCAAGAGATGCAAAAGAGGCCCTGGAACTCAGGGAGGGACCAAAGCTTAGACCCATTCCTGGGTAGACCCAGGAATGATCCCCATATGAAACACTGGAGAGCGGCCCCCAATCTGAACCGGATGGACAAAAAGAGTCTCATTCAGTATAATGGAGTTTCTTATGTTCCTAAGACTTCCCTATATGCATATCTGTGAGGATTCCATATATTGACCTGTAGCGTGTCGGAGTGACCTCCCATCACTTGTCCCAGCTCCTGCCAACCTAGCAGTTCGAAAGCACCTAAATGCGAGTAGATAAATAGGGACTACTTCAGTGGGAAGATAACGGCATTCCATGCGCTATGGCGTATAGTCATGCCGGCCACATGACCACGGAAGCTTGTCCTCGGACAAAACACCGGCTCTACAGACTTTGAAATGGAGATGAGCACCACCCCCTACAGTCAGACACGACTAGACCATTCGGTTGTGGGGAAACCTTTACCTTTTTATCCATTTTTCAGGCCAATGGAAGCAACCAGTGGATTGGATCTCTCAAGCTCCTGCTTAGAGCTCAGTAAAATCTTTGATACTTTGCAGATCTTGATCCCCTCACCACGTCTCGAACTGCTTTTCAAATCACTTTCAATTTAAAGAGAAGCTTTCTTGTAGTGTGCATGTGAGTGTGTGTGTGTGGGGGGGAACACTGTGCTAAAGAAACACAAACCCACCCATTACTACTACTACTACTACTACTACTACTACTACTACTACTACTACTGATGATGATGATGATGATGATGATGATGATGATGATGAATATTTTCTTTTGATGTGCTTACTCAGTTACTTGAGGACACCCCTTTGGCTGATTACAACAGCTAACTGACCAATGAGGCTACAATCCTATTCACACTTACCTGGGAGTAAGCCCCATTGGCTATAATGGGACTTGCTTCTGAGTGATCATGCATAGGATTGGGCTGTGAATGAAAGTTTGCCGTCATAATGCTCTATTCTGTGCACAAACATGCAAAGGTTGTTTAGAGAAGCACTGCTCATTTTCATGTGTAAGTGCAACACTGACAAGGAATGGAGGAGGCTGAATGGGGTGAGGGCAGCTTGTCCTTCTGGGCCATTTGCTTGACTCTCTGTCTGTCACACACACAGTATACGCTCTAACACCCAATAACAAAGCCCACATTACTCTCTATCACAGACCTTGCACCTGCTGCCTCTGAAATGAGCCAGCAAGTCAAAATTGGTGCACTTAGTAAACCGGTCTGAGTGGATTTTTTTTTTTTTGTATCCACAAATAATACGTTCAGCGCATATATTTTTTCTAATTTATGGTGTGATATGCAATGTGCATTTCACATGATTGATTTGTTTCAAAAATGCAGCTCGCATAAGCTCCACTGCTGTACAGTGTTGGGGGTGGATTAGCAGTGGATTGAGTGGGCTGGGCTGAGAGTGGTTCAGGAACAGGAGGAGGATAGATCTTGGTAGTAGGTGCACACACCAGACCTTACCCACTTAAAAATATACTTAAGAATAGCAGAATTGCTGGCATAGGTCTGAGGAGACCCATTGGGGACCAGGGGGACTACAGGAGGTAAGTAAAAAATATATTTAGTTACCTCTGATCTCCAGCCATCCCATAGCACGTAGCCCAGGTTGCAACAGCAGCGGTGCACACTCTGGGCCACAGCAGGACAGGACTGAGCCTTTTCTACCATTTGCAAGGAAATATCATAGAGCATTCGCTAATTTGGGACCCTTGGAGAACCATAGTTCCCATAACTCCCTGCGCCTGAAATGCTGCTATTGCAATATTCTAGGTAACTGGAAGGAGGAAGAAATGAGGGAGAAGAATTTATCTTGCTGCTGTCCTTGCCACCACTGTCACAGTCTTTTCCGCAGGCAAGTTACTATCGCCATCACTCCGCTTGTAAATAGCTGGCATCCGACCTCAGCCATTCGGGCACAAAGGTTCCATCATATGAAGCAAAAGGTGAAATGGACCCGCGAAAACATTTGGAAGGGCCTGGATTTGCCTCATATTGGGTCAAGGAATTCAAAATTAAAGGAGTCCTTGGGATTCACACCTTCACATACAAACATGAGTAGAGTCTGCGGATTCAGACGCAAGGCCTACCTAGCTCAGTAGCCTGTTTCCACAGCAGTGGTATACCCAGAGGGAGATCACAGCACTAAGTTTTGCAAGCAGCACTTCCCCCTCCTCCGGAGCCATTCGTAGCCAATGCCACTTCCGTTTTGCTCTAGACACTGGGAATGACTCTGAAGAGGAGGGTCAGCAGCTGCTTGCAAAACGTAGTGCAGTGATCCCGCTCTAGGTACACTCTGTTCCACAGTGGCTGGCCTGATGCCTCTGAGAAGCCCCCCAAGCTGTACATGAAAGCATAGGCCTCTCTTGCCTTTTCTGCCCTGCAACTGATGTTCAGAGGCAGCAATGACAAATCTTTCCTCCTTCATGAATTTGCCTAATCCCCTTATCAAATACTCTACAGTGGCCATCACCATATCTTGTGGTAGCAAATTCTGTGGATGATCAAATAATCTACAGTGGCCATCACCATATCTTGTGGTAGCAAATTTTGTGGATGATCAGATAATCTACAGTGGCCATCACCATATCTTGTGGTAGCAAATTCTGTGGATGATCACATAATCTAGTGGCCATCACCATATCATGTGGTAGCAAATTCTGTGGATGATGTATACACAGTGTCAAGAAGCACATCCTTTTGTCCCTCTTAAATCGTTCCTCTTGGCAATTTATAGGTTGGTGAGGTTGATCCATGGCTGGCGTATGTGAGAGATGGAAAATTATATAAAGCAGTGGTCCTCAAACATTTTAGCACCAGGACCCAATTTTTAGCATAGCTCTCGTGTCAGGACCCGCCATAAGTTATGTCATTAACCTGGAAGTAATGTCATGGACAGAAGTGACATCATCAAGCAGGACATGCTGTCGTTGTGACATAATAAAATGATACTCCTAGAATGCAAACTGACATTCTTGGACTGCACCAATTGCACCATCATGAAATTGCACAACCTCTGACAGAAAGCAAGGACAAAATATTATGTAAAAACACTGAACTTAAAACCAAGTTTAAAAAACCCTCACTTGAAAATTCAAACTGTTAACACTCAACCAAAAGGGCAATAGCAAGAGTAAGATCTGCAGATTCCAAGATGGTGGCTCCCAGATTTCCGCAACCCACCTGACATCAGGTTGTGACCCACCAAGTGGGTCCTAACCCCAGAGGCGGATCTAAGGGGGGGCAAATCTGTAAGTTTTGCAAGGAGCCTTACGCTGTCATGTAAATCCCTCCTCTCCCTTGCTGCTGTAGCCAGTAAGCAACGCCAAGATGTTGCTGTTCCCTGTGAGGATTGGCTAGAACAGTGCAGGAGAGGAGTGTTTTCCACTGCAAGGTAAGGCTTCTTGCAAAACTTACAGATTTGCCCCCCCCTTAGATCCGCCTCTGCCTGACCCACAGTTTGAGAAACAATGATATAGTTTTTTTCTAGCATCCTGCCTTGACTCAGTGACAACAAGGTCTAACCTGGATGTTATGGCACGCAGCACCTTGCAGAGTGGAAAGTCTATTCTCTGCCATTTGCAGTAATGTAAAAGAAAGAGGGTGGGTGGTGGAAGTGGAAAGTACATTTTCAAGATCATCTTGGGGAAAAAGACAATGACAAGAGCTAGTCGTGTGATGGGGACACCTATTCAGCACCATCCATTTTCTTGCCTGTTCAACGAATATCCTGTCCCTTTTTATAGTGAAAGGGGAAATAAGTTAATCATGCTAATATGTTTCAGATTAAGGGACAAGGAGTCCTCCGTTTTGGCGTCAAAGGTTTTGCTCCTGAATGGTTTTGCTGTAGGAGGAAGGACAGAAGCTATGATAACGGTTAATTTTAGGTGCCCTCTCCGTCTATTCACTCAGCATTCATCGCATCTGTGTCGCTGCTAATGAGTGACTTGGTATTCAGGCAAGCCCCCTGTGTTACTTCTGTGCCTGATCCCTTCTAATGGAAGCGCTGATTGTCATTGGGAAGTTATGAGGAAATATTTTTTTAAAGATCTGAGTGGGAAGAAGGGGAGAGCGAGAATAAGATCTGATCCAAGGAGGAAGTTTCAGAGTTGTAAATGAAACTGCCAAATGCGGAGGTCAAATGAATTTGGGGATGTTAACAGGCTCCGTACTTAAGTGTCGTTTGCATTTATAGATTTACTGACATTCAAATGAGTTTCAATCCAAAGAAGAACAAACGGAGACACTGCCTTCACCTTGCTATTCTCACAAATGACTCTGTGATTTCCAGGGCAGTCTGGGTAAGATTTTGTTAGGTGTGGGTCATCCCCCCAATCTTTGCACAATTGAAAACGAAGTGCAAAAGCCAGAGGTTTGATACAGTAGTGTAGCTACAGGGGGGCAGCACAATAAGTATTGCAGATGCCACAATGCGCAGTGTAAATGGCACCTCCCACTTGCCTTTGGAGCCATTCTGGGTAGTGATGGCCACTCCCAGAATGGCTCCAATGATGAGTGGGAGGGGCTGAGGTGCATTGTGGCACCTGCAATACTTACCATGCTGCTGCCCCCCTATATCTGCAGTACTAGGGCCCATAGAAAGAGAGGCAGCAGAAATGAATTGCATGAGGCTGAGTAGGGCAGAAAGTGTTTCCATCCTTCCATTCCTCTATTGTTCTGTGGCAGTTTCCTTTCTCTATGATACTCTGAAATCTGGTTTAATTACAATTGCTAAAGTTAACTCTGAAGCTGCTCAGATCTAAATGGGAGACTCTCTGGGAATCTCACAGAGGCAGCCTTGAGTTCCATCATGGAAGAAAAGTGGGCTATAAATTTAATTAAAGAAATTAATCAGCAGCCATCACTAGATTATGTGGCATCAAGTGAAGGAAATGAATGCTAGTGTTTTTTGTTTGTTTGTTTTGTTTTTTGCTTAAGACTAGCAATATTCCTTATTGGGACAGTTTCATGCTGCCCAAAGTGGTGCCACCAAATTTCACCTAAGTTAATTTGGAAGTTCCTGGTCACATGGCAAACCCCCAAAAGATGGAGAGGAAAGCTAATGGTGGGTTTTGATAAGGCAATTTAATTATTTGCTCCTTATACGTATATACTGCCCTTCTGCCAGTCCTCTGCAGAAGTTCACCGTTTAAAATAATTGCTTAAAATATGGATACGGTCCAAAAGAAGAAGAAGAAAAGAAAACTCAGTTCTTCATACTGATATAAAATGAAGTTACAGAATGACCAGGGTGGAAAGGACAGAACTAAACAGGCGATGTAAAGGGAGGAGTCAGTTAGCCATTGTCCTCATCTAGACCAATGGAGTGGACCATGCTGTCTTCCTCACCCTCTGATGCAGGCAGGTGAAATAGCTACTGTTGAAGGAAACCAGAGCATTGGGGGGGGGGACCAGTGTCTGAGACACCAGACATTGAGTTCAAGCTTTGTTTTGGTCAACGTTCCTGATTTGAAAGGTTAAGAGGCTTGACAGAAGGCAATTTCTTGTCCAAGGATAGGCTGGTCAGCAATGGGATACCTCCAGTGGAGACTGATTGTCATTGCAGGAGTGTGAGAAAGCAGCTGGAACAAAATTGTGTCTGGTTTCCACCTGGGGAGGAGGCTGGCGTTCCAAGCTACCTAAGCTCCTGCCAAATCTGTGTGCATGATATGTATATTTGAGCTGGCTTTGCCATTAAATCCGACTTGATTACAAAGATCAGCCTGGATGAATATCAGCAGGGGTTATTAAAGCCCACCATTTCCTCCTCCTCTCTTCCTCCGCCACCTTCTTCTTCTTCTTTTCCCTTAATGCAGTTGAAAGATTGTTCCGCAGACGGAAGGAAGTTTATTGTTCCCTCTTTGTGGAGAAATGATTGGACTTTGACTGGAATGATGAGGGGGCATCCATGAAGGGACTATGCGTGCTATGATGAGCGCTATGGTGGAAGAATGGGGGAAAATGCCATAAATAAATACATCTCCAGCACATGTTCTTCCCAGTTGGCAACTCTGGGACTGTGAAACAATATAGTCCCACAGCATAAAACTATTATATATCATCAACCACACAATGAAAATGAAGAAACAGCCTGTAGGGCAGTGATTTTCAACCAGTGTGCCGTGGCACATTGGTGTACCGCGAAAGATCTGCAGATATGCTGAGGGAGTTTCAGGGAGGGCCATTTATGAGTAGGGCCATTGGAGGATGTGAGCCCACCAGCAGCAGTATGGTATGCCTTAATTGTCACAAAACTGATATTATACTTCGACCATTTTCATGCCTTGTCAGTGTTCCATGGGATGAAAAAGGTCAAAAATTGCTGCTGTAAGGATACCCCCCCCCAAATGATTGCATGGTGGAATACAGGAAAATGTGATGTAGGGGTTGGTTGCCACACACCTATGCCCAGCAGTGGACTTACCCCACCAGCACCAGTGATGAGCCCCATAATGGCCACCGGCCAATGTGGCCTAATGCAGGCTTCACCTGGCCTGGATCTTGGCTTGGCACCAAAGTGGCACACAGGATTTTTCGTACCTGTGAAGCTTGGTGAGACCTGCAGCTGAACCCATGTTGCAAAGGCGGCTATATTAGTGGCTCTCCCCAAACCTGAGATGACCCCAGACCTGGCAAAGGGACTGATAGCAATCATGTCTTACATGCTTTGGGCTGCAGAAATGTTCCTCATGGCTAGGCAGGGGGTGGGCCTGCTTGCCTTGGCCAGGGGACAGGCTTGGCCTGACAGTGAAGTTGGGGCCATGGAGGGTAGAGCAGGCAGGGAAGGGCAGGTTTGAGCCTTCACCCAACTCAAAAGGCCCTACACAGTCCAAGGATGAGTACTGAGGCTCAGGGGGCAGAAAGGCCAGTATCTCCTGTGAGGCAGGGACTAGCTCTCTCAAGTAGTCAGTGCCTTTTTGAGGAAGCCAAAGAAGGCAAGTCATGCTGACCAGCCCTCCCCGCAACAAGCTCTGGGACCTTCCGTGTAAAGGCTGCTGCTCATCCCAGAGGGTGGACTAAGGACGCCCACCTCAGACAAGGCCATTGAGGGCCCAGGTTGAAGGGGGGCCTGATCCTCTCATTATGAAACCCCCCCCTATATGGGGCACCACACCTCAACAAGAGACAAGGTGTGGAGCGAGGCTGCGCCGAATTATATCAAGAACTCAGTTTTAATCAGACACTACCAATATTGGATTAGATCCCAGCCCTCTCTTGCATAAGCTTTGAAAGCTTGCCACAACCCTCCAAACGAGGCTTCATGATCCCATTGGGGGTCCCAGTGGAAGCCCCAAGTTGAAGCACACTGGTCTACACTTTCAGCAAATGTACAGCATCTCAAACAGGGGTTTTTCTCAGATCTGCTGGAAGACTCCCAAGATGACTTGCATGCAAGCAGAGACCCTGCCACTGAGCCGTAAGCCTGTAAACTAACTGAGAGTCATGTTTACAACACTGTCTGTCTGATTTGATCCAATGATCCATATTGTTGTGCAACACATTGATGTTCTGGAGCAAATAAGATAGATTTTTCATTATTAAAAAAAAAACCACAATGCATGAATTAGTGATTAGACCACAGAAGGTGCTTAGGTTTACCCCAAGTGACACTGCCCTGTGAAATGTTGCACTCGCTCTGATAAACAGATGAGGGATGCCTCGGTTTCCTGAGTGCCGGTTTGGGATCTGTGAAAGTCTGGCTTTGTTCTGGGGCAGGGCAGATGGTGCATGTGTGTGTGTGTGTGTGTGTGTTGAATCAAGTCATTCCTGGCAGCCTGGATGCTCTTGGCTGCTTAATCATTTTGGTGTGAAAAATGTCACCCTTGTTGCATTTTTCCCTTACAGCTGTTAATGAGGGAGACAGGCAAACCTATGCGTTTGGTGTGTGTGTGTGTGTGCGTGCGTGCGTGCGTGCGTGTGTGCGGGCAGGTGGCTGAGTGTGCGCATGTGTTTGTAAGGAGGGATTACTCTCTGCTTGCTTGCTTAAGAATTTGCGCCACCTTCCCTTCACAGGTAAACTGGGCTATGCAGTTATTATTTGGCAGCAAGACATCCAGCAATTGGCCTGCCAGCTTCTTCATGGGTGGCCTGGGCTTTTGAAAGCTCCAGTTAGGGCACATTTACAAGAACCCACCTATGTTTGCTTAGTGCAGGAGAGAAGGAAAATGAAAGACAGAGCATCATTTGTCTTATTCTTTCAATGTATCAGGAGAGAGTAGGATCTACTGAGGCTTGACATCATCTTGTGACATCTCCCAACATTGTCTCAGGGATACTCACATACTCACATTTGGTAGTATGTGAAAATGGTCGCTCACATACATTTGGTTCTTTCTTCACTGCAAAGACAGAAAATATAGTCCCCAGGCACCTCAAAGCACTAGGAATGGCATTTTCTCAGCCACAAAGACTAGGCCTAAAGCCTGAGGCCCCAACTGTCAGGAGATTTCCCTTCCTACTGACAGAAGATTTCCCTTCCATAGTCCCCTTCAGAGGTGTCGTGCCCATAGGGCATGGTGTAGCGCCTGCCATTGGCACCAGTGAGGGAACTGGGCACACCATGGAAGAAAGCAGCATGGAGCTGGGCCCTCCTGCCCGCCTTTGCCTCTGTTACACTTTGAAATGGGGCAATTCCAGAGGCAGGGGGAGTGGCGAGGCTGTGCAAGGGCACAGTGATGTCTTTTGTCACCGCCCCGCCCCAGGCACAATCAGAGCCTGCTCTGGCTCTGGTCCCCCTGCCACCTTCCCCAAATCAGGATAAATACTATTTTACAACATGTCCTGAGTGAATGAAATAAAATTATAAAAAACATACATGGGGTGAGAACCAGGTATTTTCTCTTGAATGCTTGCATTGAGTCAACCCATGCACAATCTCAGGATCTAAGGCTCTTTCCAAATGATGGGGAACCCTGGAAAAACAGGGTTTGCAACTGCAGGGAGAAATTCAGACATCTGTACAGTTGTATATAGTTCACTCTAATGAGCACACAGATATCTCCTTTCCTTGTGATTTCATCCAGGCAGGGGGTGGGCTCAATTTCTTGCAAGGTTGGTGGGAAGCCAGCCTGCCTGGCCAATGGATTGGATGGAAACAGGCCAATTTTTTTATTTATGGAATGTCTACTCCGCCTTTCCACCCCACTAGGGGCCCTCAAGGCAGCTTACAAAATAAATCATGAATACAATAATGAATAAAACAATACTAAAACATTATTGTAAAAACAAGTAAACCATAAAAACAATAAAACACAATAAGTTCAAATGGATCACGTTTAAAATTGTTTCGTTAAAAAAAATCATCATGGGATACAATAATGGGATTTGTAGGGTTTTGTTTTTTTTCTGCAGAGAAATCTTCAGTTCCCATGACCTCAGTATGGAATTATTCTCCTAAGCATGCTCAGGTTTTAAGCTGTGCAGGTAGGCAGGTAGGCAGGTAGGGGTGATAGGCTTTCCTGCCTATGGGTGAGATCCACATTTTGCAAAGGTGGGGGGTTTTGGTGGTAAAAGCAGGGTGTAATGACACAATCATGTCACAACTGACCATCTGGGAGATCTCACTTCCTTAAATGAAAAAAGACAGCCTCTGGACCGCCTACATTCAGCTGTCTTTGGCCTGCTCTGGGCCCAGCTGCTCCATGCGCTCACTGGTGAGTGGCAAAACGTGATCATCAGTAAAAGTGTGAGACAGCTGGGCTGAAGATAGCTGAATGGAGACTTGGATGGTGTGGTGCCACCCATTCTGAGGGTGCATTCTGAGGGTGCACCATCCTGCACCACCCACACACCTGTAGTGACACGACTGGAGGAGAGGAAAGTAGTGCGCTACTGAGTATCCTGAGAGACACTCTATGCCACCACTCCACTCTTCTACCCGTTCCACTCCTCTCCATACTCCCTCTTCTGCTACAGTTCTGTACTTCTCAAATGCAGAGCACCAAGCAGTAGAAGGGAAACACACTTTTCATGCACAGGCAGCAGAGGAAGAAAGTGACAGTGGCAGCCTGGGGGGGGGCAGAAGATAGCAGTAGGCACTGAGCTCCAGGACGCAAAGGTTTTGGCACACCTCTGCAATCACACAGAACAATCGATTGAGAGAGGGGAGATATAGCCCCCCCTTCCTTCTCCCCTCTCCCTTCTGGTAGCTGATTGGTGCTATTGCCAATTTTCTGGCCTGGGGTATACACGTGCCACCTCAGCTGTTCCCCTTGCATGTAGCCAGGCCAGTGTCAAATCTTTCCTGGCCCTGTTCCTCCTTGCTGTCCAGTGGGAAATGGTGCCAGAGGGGTGGAGGTAGATTACAAACAATGTGAAATAATATAGTTGATAACTTCAGGGCTAATGGCCACTGGGCTGCCGACTCTTGAAAACCAGGCAGAGGAGGCTGTCGCGGCAAAGGGGGAAATTACAGGCTGCACAAAAGGAGGAAAGTAAAAAGTGAGCGCTCCATAAAAGAAAGTGGGCAACTATTATGGAGCAAAATGCCAACTCATTACAAAACAGCCAAATAAGAGAGAAATACAGCTTTGCCTGTAATAGCAGTTTACAAGGGAACATTGTATTGCAACATAACGGCGGCGCTATAATTTGCTCTAACAACTCCAATTATGCCTTTTATTGATTTGGCAACACATTTAATAGGAGTAGCCACACCTCTTGTGTTACAAATCATTAAAGGTGTTGAACAGTGTAATTTTAAAATTGTCCTTCTCCTACAGATGTCAGTATGACAGCGTAATTTCCTCTCCGATTTCTGGCATGTAAACACACCACGCCGTAGCAATTTCCCCTTTACAAAGCCGAGATGGTGGCGGGTGGGGTGTGGGGTTTTATTTATTTATTTGGGACTCAAGCTCATGTGTTCATGCCGAAGTTTGTGTGTGTCTGTCTGTGTGTGCGCGCACGCGAACATGCACAGCAGCAGCCATTTAATATTTCTTAACCTCTCACCAGCTGCTTTCCTAATTGCCTGGAGGGTTTTTTTCCCCTTTCTAAAAATGTGTAGAAGACATCTTCTGCAGCCATGTGAATGGCTGCTTAAATCTTCAGTGCACACTTGGTGTTACAGGTTTGTGGCTTGTTTCCAAATAAACCCATGCACACCTTTGGGATGAATGTGAAAGCACTTCTTTGCCAAGAAATTGGGAGCTGGGAAAAGTTCCTCATGTTTTTTTTTGTTGGCTGGATGCCTCCATATGAAGTCTTGCCATTCCATGAACAGGGGAGGGATACACTCTCTTTCTTTATGTATGCACACAAATGCTGCAGAGGGGCCAGCCCAGAGGCCAAGTACCACTTCAAGACAGGCCTGGAGTGAGTATACTTCCTTCTTGGTAGGGTTACCAGATGCAAACCAGGACGGAGTGCCTATGCCTTTAACCACTGCATAAAAGAGGGAATTTGGGCAGGTGCAGCTCATCATGGAAGGATTTCAAAAGTGGCACCTGCCCAAATTCCCTCTGCTATACAGTGGTTAAAGGAATAGGACCCTCTGTCCCAGTTTGTATCTGGTGATCCTACTTCTTGGTCATGTGGCATTGGGCAGAATTGGGGCTTAATACCGTTCAAATGTCTTGCAACTGAAACCAGGTTTCATCAACAAGCAGACAGCAGGGTGGATTCAAGGGTTGGAATGCCGAAAGCCAAGAGGCCTCAAGCATGTGGCTCTCATGGTTACCGTGACAACGAGGCCTACCTCTTTTACCGAAACCTCTAGGTCAGTTGCCATAGTCTCTCTCTCTCTCTCTCTCTCTCTCTCTCTCTCTCTCTCTCTGTGTGTGTGTGTGTGTGTGTGTGTGTGTGTGTGTGTGTGTGTGTGATGCTAAAAGTGTGCAGCAAAATATATATTGTGCATGGGTGAATTCCATAACTTGACACATGGGTACAGCAGCCACTGGGGAATTTTGTTCCCCACTAATTTTGTTCAAGGTCATGGTCTGAGGGAAGACAGTTCCCAACTCCTTTCCCCATGCCGGTCTCCCTATTTCAATTCCCCCCTTTCCCATTTCTATTGGGTACCATTTCTGTACAGATACCATTTGTGCATGTATGTTTTTGCTTCCATAGCTAATAGCCATTTTAGGGAGAGGGATGTGCAGTGAGGCCCTCCCCCTGACTTACACCCTGATCCAAACTGCTTCACCATGAATCTCCTTTAACAAGAAGAAAATTGCACTAAAATTCAAGTCAGAGAGCTTCACTGTAACATGCAATTTGGTTCTAATGAGCTGGGTTCAGCTCAGAATCTGCACACTGCGCCATGAGAGACAGCAACATATCTGAGCGTGGTTCTTCCCAGAGACGTAACTAGAAGCCCTAGCGCCCGGAACAGTAGCATATGACATTGTGATGTCACTTCTGGGTTCTCCCCAGAGGAGAAGGTGCTGGCAGCTTCGCTCCCCCCCCCCATTTGGGGAGCCTTCATAGGAGAAGGAATGGGGGCGCACAAAGCCACCAGCACCTCCTCCTCTGGGGAAAACTCAGAAGTGAGTGCCTTGCATATTGTCCCCCTTCTTAATGTAATGCCCAGGGCAGGTGCCCCTCAGGGTCCACCCTAGTTATACCTCTGGTTCCTCCATACCTGCTTCTATACCACTACAGGTCCCACTGAGATGAGGCACTCAGGGTGGAGTGTACCAAAGCCACAAGTAGCCAGAGTCACCCCAAGACCTCCCTGTGCCTGAGGCAACATGTCAAATGCCACTATTGTGTGGTGTACCAGTCACTACCTCTTCTACCACTCCTTGTTCTCCCACTCCCTGGATTTGAAAAGGAAGAGGGAAGAAGAAAGGAAGAGGAAGTGTGGGTAACTAGAGAATCTCCCACTCTAGCCCACTACTCTCCTCCCCTCCATCTTTCCTCTTCCATTCTATTCCTCCAAGGCTGGTTTTCCAGTTGGCTTCAAGCAGCACTGAGAACCAGGAAGCACTAGAGGGAGTGGGCGAGAGGCCACAATCTCAGCTGGTTGCCCCTTGCCTCCCCCATTCCTTCCATTTTTTGCAGCAGTGTTTGCTGCCTGACTCCCCCCCCCACTCTTGCTCTGCCAGTCTTCTCAAATGGCAGGAGTGGCAGTGACCCAACTGGTGCAGAAGGCGGTGGCAAAGTTGCATGAGAAGTGGACATGGAGGCGCATATGAGGGGACAGGAGATGAAGTGCTGCTACACAAATGGTAGGGAATGGGGGAGCAAGGAGGTAGAGAATGAGTGTGTACATGCATGAACACATAACTCTTTGCATGCACCCCCAAAATGGGGGGACAGCAGTGCCAGACCATGTTGGTCCCTGAAGCCAGACAAGTGGGGGGCAGGCCTCCATTCCTGGCCTCCTTCTTGAATCTATACAGTGGGAGGATGCAGAGCAGTGGAGGTATGCCAGACAATGGAAGTGGGCACTCCCTGACTTGGGCAGCCATCTTTATTACTCTCATGGTCAACTGGCCCTGGCAGTGGCTGTGATGATATGCTCTTTTCTCTTCAGGGCTCTCCAGATTGGAGAGCAACCTGCTCAGTTGCAAGGGGTGGTGGTCAGTGATGTCATGCAGGGGGTACGCGGGGGTACGCGAGTACCAGTTTCTAGGATTACAGCTGGCCCCGCCAATTCGCCCGCCCACTTGTTGACTCCGCTCCCTGCAACGTTTGAATTTCCTGCACGTTTGAGTTGCCTGCACGTTCTCAGAGCCAGGAACGCAGCAAGCGGAGCCTTGCCTTGCCTTGCCACAGAAAAATGAGCTGCTCTGGGGTTTTGGAACTGTTGGGTCACTTTAACATGATGCCAGGCCTCCTTAACGTGTTCTGGGGGTGCTGTGGAATACTGTTGCAACTGTTGGGTCAGTTTAAAATTGTCTGAGGCCTCAAAAAGGCTTTTTTCATGTCACTTCCTGCCACAACATCACTTCCGGCTTATGATGTCACTTCCAGTGGGCGGATCCCGACACGTGCCAATCAAAAGTGAGTACCTGTTGTTTTATCATTTAGATGACACCACTGGTGGTGGTGGTGCAAGGGTAATAGGCTACTTTAGAATGCCAGATGCAGGGGAATGGCAGCGAGATACAAGTATCTGGTTGTCTTGCATGCTCCCTGAGGCATCTGGTGGGCCATTGTGTATGACTAGATAGAACTAGAGGCTATCTAATCCAAGGCTGGCCAGCACCAGTCACTTAAGCAAATCAATAGCATTCTGGATTAGCTCTGCTCCACTCCCCAGCCCTGCCCAGATACTTGATATCAAAATCCGGTTTATGTATTTGCAAAATTTTTACACATTGAATGGAGATGGGGTAACTTCATAGTGTGAATGATGACGCCCTAGTCACAGAGCATCCCAATACTCCTTGCACAAGTAGTTCCTGACCTGTATTGGACATTGCTCCACTCACATACTCCACACATCATCATAAGGATGGAAATTACATTATTGAAATACAGTCAATTTTCACTTATCTGCACGCTCTGTTCCCACAGATTTTCTTATCCATAGGAACAAAGAATGTCTCTTACCTCACGTCATTCACAGTGTTTTCACCTATCTATGGCTACTCTGAATTTATCTGGAACATTCTGAAGCCATCCATGTCCATTCTGAACTATCTGTGCCATTTGAAAGTATTTGTGCCAATTTGATTTTCCCCCTAATTCCATTGATCATATAGGACTGTGACTCCCAAATTGTGCATCACAACACCCGCGGGCATCGCAAAGTACACACACATACCCCAGGAGCCACTACCCGTTTGAAGTAGGGCGTTATTTTGATTGTGTTTTCCCTACTCAGCTGTGAAGCTCAATAGGTTATTTGGACCTATCACTATCCCTCAACTTCATTAACAGGGCAAGCACATCTACTCAGAAGTAAGTCCCATTATATTTAATTAGGCTTATGCCTAGGAAAGTGTGCATAGGATTTGGGCCTTATGGACCAATCCTGTTTATGCAGGCAGAACGCGTGTTCCACAGCAACAGCATCAGTGTGCGCAGCCTGGCCACCACAAACAGTGAGCAGTTAGGACAGTGCGAAGATGGACACTGGATGCCTACTGGAGCAGGTAAAGCAGTGGAGGGATTGAGAATGAAGCAGGAGGGGTGGAATGTGGCAAAAGGTAGGTGGAATGTGGAGGAATGGAGTGAGGTGGAGGGGGTATCATACATATGTTCGTAGCAAGATTATTTTGGTCTTTTATGTTGTGCTCTTTTACATCTGTAAAAGCCCACCTGTGCTTTTGTGCATTGGTACACCACACAAAAAAGAACATTGTTCCTGATGCAACCATATATATGATCACAGAACAATGGCTTTTTATCAGGTTTAATCCATGCAAATGTGTGAAATATTAATGTACTGATGAGCAGGGACAAACGGAGCCCCGAGCGCGCCCATGGCAGGGTGACGAAACTGTGCCCCCAGCACATCGCCCCGCTCCCATGCGTCGCCCAGCCACGCCTCCCTGCACCTGGAATACCTCCATTTTGGAGTTGAACGGACGCCAGGGAGGGCAGGCGGGCCAAACAGCATGCGGGTTAGTCCACGGACTCCACGCAATGGCGCCCCGCCGCTGCCGGCGCCCATGGCTCACGCCACCCCGGGCTACACCCTTCCTCTGCCTCTACAGATGAGTTTTGTACTTTTTTGTACAGTAGGCATGCTCTGGTATCTGCTGGGGTTCTGTTCCGGACCCCACCATGGATAACCGAAACTGTGGATTCTGTGAATGCCTTTTTAAAGATAGGGGAACCTCAGTGGTTTTGCTGCAATAAGGTAAAAAAAAAAGATTTGTTTAATGTTCCCATATCTTTTTAATAGGCGTCCCCAGTATCCATGGTATCCGTGGATAACTGAAACCTTGGATTCCAAATCAGTGGATACTGGGGCACTCCTCTATTGTATTTTTGTACTGTATTTTATTTTTGTGTAGTGTTTTTCTGTTCCACACACATACACTGCATAAAAATAATTGGGCTGCAAACAAGCACGTGAAAATAATTTTGTTGCAATCCCACATTTGTACACATCTGCCTTGTTAGGAATTTAAGAACATGGCCATGTGCAGTGTTAATCTTGAGGAGGTGATAGGGTATGTATGAATTGAACAGACGGAACTCTGAGGCAAATTACAGCCACACAGTGCTCTGTACAAAATCCAGAAATAAAAAATGGAGCAATGGAAAAATCCTAATGCATAGGCTCCACTTCAGAAACATAACCAGGTAATTTGGAATGCTAGTATTCAGGGAGACATTTGCATAAGGAGAATTGCAGAGGCATTGGGCTGGGTCTATTTCCTTATCTATCCTGCAGGCTGGCTGTTCGTATGAACACAATGTGCAATCGCTTTTCCTTGCACTCACTAAGTATGCTGGGACAATCCAACTTTCTCGCGGCAGCCATGGTCAGCCAAGCCCTGCCTATTTCTACGGATCATCGCGAGTGGCCCGCAACCCCGTTGGGCAGGTGTTTGGCGATTCGAGCCCTTCTCCATTTTCAGGCCAACGCAGACGTCAGTCTGAATTATTTTCAATGAGCACTTCTATATCTCATGTCAGCTCCCAGTTCGAACCCATCACCGAGTGGTGAGGCTGTTGACGTGCCGCACATGCTGATGAGGCCTCCCCCTGCCACTTCCCCAGCTTTCCTATTAACCTTTCCTTTTACCAGTGTCCCCCCCCTCTTCCCCCACTCCCACCTACCCTCCCTGCTTTGTCCTGCTGCAGTTTGTAGTGCTGGGATAAAAACAGCTGCCCATGGCCGAATGGAACTGATCATTTGCATTTTCTTTCTTGAACCAAAGCATACGCTGTCGAAATACAGTAGACGATTCTCCACCACCTTAAGCCCGTCCCTTTTTATTGCCGGGTGTCCCCAACAGCCTCTTTCTCCGACAGCTTTTTTAATGTGTTGTCTTATTCTTATTGCATTTTGTTTCCTGCATCAACAAGCTCAAGATTTGGTAACCCTTTCTCATCCAAGGGAGGTGGGAGACAGGCAGTCGTTCGTAAAGCAGCCGTCCTCTGCACAAGGCTGTTCATTTCCATGGGCATCGGCATGCTGGACTGGGCTGCCAGGGAGTTCTCTCGGGAAACTACAAGGCATAATCCATTTATGAAATTTGCTGTCCCAGCACATTATATTGCTACCAATATTAGTGGCCACAGCCATATTCTGGCTATGGTCACTTACATTGGTAGCTTCAAAAGAGGGCTGGACAAATTCATGGTGGAGGAGAAGCCTATCAGTGCTTGAGGGCTACAATGGTTCTGTGGAATCTCCATATTCACAGACAGTCTTTCTGTGAATCCCAGTTGCTGGGGGAAGGGGGAGAGCAGGAGCAGGAAAGCAGCAGGCTTCACACCCTGCTTGTAATGTTCCAGGAGGTATCTGCTTGGCCACTGTGAGAAACAGAGTGTCCATCGACAGGCCTTTGGTGTGATCCAGCAGGACGCTTCTTGTGATCTGGAAAGACGTTGTTGTTGTTCAGTCACTAAGTCGTGTCCGACTCTTCGTGATCCCATGGACCACAGCATGCCAGGCCTCCCTGTCCTCCACTAGCTTCCGGAGTTCGCCCAATTTCATGTTCATCGCTTCGGTGACACTATCTAACCATCTCATCCTCTGCCGCCCCCTTCTCCTTTTGCCTTCAGTCTTTCCCAGCATGAGGGTCTTTTCTAAAGAGTCCTCTCTTCTCATGAGGTGGCCAAAGTACTTCAGCTTCAGCTTCAGGATTTGGCCTTCCAGGGAGCAATCAGGCTTGACTTCCTGGAGGATTGACCGATTGGATCTCCTTGCAGTCCAGGGGACTCTCAAGAGTCTTCTCCAACACCATAATTCGAAAGCATCTATTCTTCGGTGCTCTGCCTTTCTTATGGTCCAGCTCTCACAGCCATACATTGCTACTGGGAAAACCATCGCTGGAAAGACATAACAGGAAGGAAATGGAACCTCCAAGATTGGGGCAGTCTACCACTAACAGCAGAGGAGATCAATTACTCTTGCTTTTGGGTTTCCTGGGGGTATCTGGTTGGCCACTGTGGGAAGCAAGAGGTGCTCTATATGGCACTTTTACTGATCCAAAAGGGATCTTCTCATGCATAGTCCTAATTTCTCATGGTGTTCACATTCCTCTCTTTGTCCCACTGTCACCTCTGCGCAAACAGGTCTTGCAAGTTTTCCAAGTAATACCCAAAATAGTGGTATGCTGTCTTGATGGTGTCTTCTAAAAATGAAAATGTATGAAAAGTGAAATGAATTAAAATAAAAACCATTTGGACTAGTGTGTTATTTTTCACATTTTTATAACACCCTTCCTCCAAGGAACTCAAGGTGGTGTACCCAGTTCCTGCCCTCCTTTTGTCCTCACAACAACCCTGTGAGGTGGGTGAGAGATAGTGACTGATGCAAGGTGACTCAGAAAGCTTCATGGCTGAGCAGGGATTTGAACCTGGATCTTCCAGGTCTCAGTCCAACTCCCGAACCACTATACAATCTTGACCTCCACAGTTATGCTTCCTCTGTGACCTCACCACAGGCACGCCACTGTCAGCCTCAGTCCTTCCGTCTTTGATAACGGGGATAATATATTTACTAAGCTTTCATAGTGGCTGTAAAGTGAAGAGCTTTGAACACTGAAACGTGACTGTAAGAATGCGACCTCTGGTTGCACCTGGGAGGTTCTCTGAGGTCCTCCAACGCAAACTTGCAACCCATGTTGAGTCAAATTTGTGGATTGCAAATCCACAGGTGAGAAGGACCCATCTGCATTTAGGAAGGCCACACTTGTCATTTGAACCATGTGATCACTCCCCCAATTAATGGACCCCCCCCCCAGATACTGAGGACCCAGTATAGCCACATTCCTGCTCTGGCCCTTTGCTCGCCAGGCAGGCACCTGGCACTGACTACACCTGTGTAATTCAGATGTAAAGCACAGATGCATCCAGATTGCATCAAAGGCACACATTTGCATCCAGATAATACATGCAAGCCGCAGCATAGCTAGCCGAGGCTCAATTTTTCAAGCGGCACCCCCTCCTCCTCTGAGCCATTCCAAGCTGCTAGACAGCGGCGTCTCCTCCATTTTGCATTAGCCACCTGGAATGGCTCTGAAGAGGTGGGGGGAGGGCTGCTTGCAAAATTTAGAGCTGTGATCCCCCTCAATTATGTGACTGCATGCAAGGTGCTTTGCCTGTGTACAAGGTGCTTGACAACTGCTATTTAGGTATTATTAAATTTTACAGAGCAAATAGGTGGTGTCTGGATCAAGGTAAGGCTGATGCCCATATTTTGCTGCCTCATCAGAGGAAATTTTTGACAATTTCTTTTGGGGGGGCAGTGGTGTCACTAGAGTTTGCATCTCCTGGAGTGGGAGGTCAGCGTGTCACCCCCCTCCCCCGATGGATTTCCTCTTCCGAAACCATACAGCAACTTTATGTATGTATGTATGTATGTATGTATGTATGTATGTATGTATGTATGTTTGTTTGTTTGTTTGTTTGTTTGTTTGTTTGTTTGTTTGTTTGT
>JAJKFI010000079.1:5581982-5598663 GCA_029204185.1 Lerista edwardsae
TGTTTGTTTGTTTGTTTGTTTGTTTGTTTGTTTGTTTGTTTGTTTGTTTGTTTAACAATAGTACAGGTCACTCAACAAATTAGTAACCAACAAAAAACCCATGACTAATTTGATGACACTCACACAATTAAATAAAAGTTATAGTATTAGCTCTGATACATGGAAATGAGAACTGAGATGAGAAAAAAATGAGGTTGTTTTTTTCAAAAATCACAATTTTTATATAACAAGTTGTATTTTCAGTTTTTTGGCCATAGCTTTTGAAAGTATAAAGATATGACACTCCATGTTTTTTCATTGAATTCCTTGTGAAATTCTGCATCCAACTGTATATAACATGATGGTATTATTCCGTAAAACCACTATTTTAAAAAAATCTCGATTTTTACATTAAAAGTTTTGTTTTGGGGTTTTAGGTTTCTGGCCATAACCTTTGATAGAATGAAGATATTACACTCCATTCTTTTTTCATTGAATTCTGGGTGAAATTCCACATCCAACAGTATGTAGCATGATGGTATTATCTTTTAAAACTACGATATTAGCAATTTTAGTCCCTGGTGGTGTCACACACACACACATACACCCGTGCACGTCACTTGGTGCAGCCTGCCCCTCCCTCACAATGCCACTGTTTGTGGGGGGGGGGAGACAACATAAAATAGATAAGATGAGGATGTTGGCAACAGAGGCTGGAGATGCACACTAGAAGCCCCTTTGGAGCTACATGATTGTGGCGCAATACCATTCCAGGGTGCTGGGAAAGACCCTGCAACTGCCAGTTGGCAGCCACTGGGGGACACAACTGCCACCACAACATATCAGAGTTGAGAAAAGGCCAAAGAAGTTGGGTTGTTTCATTCCCTGCTTTTGTACCTCCAGCCTCTCCAACATTTGAGCCAAAGCTTCTTATTAGAAAACTTGCAGTTCAATTCTAGATCATAACTTCCTCAGACGTCTGTAATAGAAGAGCCAGCTCTTCTGGGGAGTTACTCCACCAATCAGATTTACAGCCAACCTGCACACACAGCAGAGCCATAGAATGCAGGCAGCACCTGCTGCAAAAGGCTCTCCAGCCGCACACAACGTGGCCGGGAGCACCTCCTGCATCTTTGTCCATGTCCTTGATCTCCAGAGGAGGTAAGATGATGGGAGAGGCAGGGCAGGATGGAGGTGGGAAGGGGTGAAAAGAGGCAGGTGATAGATGGATCAGGTGCTGGAAGGAGGGAGGGAGTGGCAGCACCAGTGCCGCCAACATCCTAACCCCTTTCCTGGGATCCATCCTGCAGCACAGGTCAACATGGACCTGCACCAGCAAAATAGCTGTCATAGGTCCAAGTAGGCCCACCTACGCTATGGAGGCTTATCTCCATGTTACCTTACATGGAACAATTGTTACCTTACCTAGAGTAGACCTCCTGGACTGCCCCCCATAGGATGCATTTTGGTGCCACTGCATCAACAGGTGGCGGGGGATAGGATTGGGCTTGGGCGGCGCCATCCTATCTGGCACTAAGGCAACAGGACCGATTCAGGCCGCGTGGTCTCCTCAGATCTGTGCCTGCTCTTTAGTGGGCGTGGATCCAAGGAGCACAAAGGGGAGGCTGGAGCCTCCCCTATGGTAAGGAAGCGAACGCTCCCTTGCTTGCTTGCGGGGGGGGGGCTCCAGCCTCTCCTATGCAGCGTTGGATATGGTGCTGCCGAGTTGGCTTTGCCATTCCAGCGCTGCATGGGATTGCGCCCTGAGTCATATGGGTGACCTGATACAATCAGCAAACATAAGGCAAATGGGATCAAGTCACACAATGGTATGATGCAATCATGTAGGTTGACACAACCAGTCAGGTTGCAGGTAAATTAGGGTAACCAAGGAAGGACAAATGAAATGAATAACCAAAGTCCTGAAAAAAAAATCCCCCCAAAGCTGTATTTCAACCCTTGTGAAAGTGGTCACAAAATTTTATCTAAATCTACATAAGGTCCATGTGTGTGCACAGCGCTTTATACAAAATTAGAAGATGGTTCCCTCTCCCCAAAGAGATTCACAGTCCCAAAAGTGGCACAAGGCAGAACTGGGGAAGAATATGTGATTATCTGATGCATCTGGATTTAGTAACCATATCAAAGACATATTTTGACCCCTACCCACCCAGATTTTTTTTCACGAGTGAATCCTTCATCTTTGGACATCCGGACCAGAGTACGAAAGAATCAGCCCTCTGACATGATTGCATCCCCCTCCTTGGTCTCTCCAAAGCTCCTCAGATGAGACCCTTTCAGAAATGACTTTCTGGATGAGCCCCCAGAGGATGAATGAGGGCACCCTGTATTTACAACCCTCCCGCCGAAACCCCTGCTCAATTCCTATAAATCTATGGTGAGTTAATCATGCCTGCATTTTCAGTTCAGTTTTTATGAGGTCAGAGCCATTGGTCTGGACCACTTCCCATAACCAAGACCTGGTCAGCTATTGACTGCTGTGAAGTGAGCAATAATACCTTCTCTCAGGCAGCCGGGGGGGGGGGGGGGGGGGGGGGGGGAGCTGGCAGCCCAATTCACAACATGGGAATTGCTTGGCCGACTGATGCGCACATTTGTGTTGGTACCTGAAGCACCACTGAAATCAGGCTGTACTCTTGAGAGCATGCCACGTCTCATAGGGCAGAGGGTTCAACAGGTGAGTCAAGACCCAGAAGTGAGTTGCAACCTGGACCTCCGGTGGTTCAAAGCAAAGCTGCTGCCATTTTGTTTGGGGTCTCAGGGCTGCACAGTTGCTGGGCTTATGGGTCCTTGATAAGGTTGATGCCTTTCGAGGTTGTGGCCCTCCAGTCTTTAGTGGGCTGGATAAGGTACAACTCAGAGCTGGTGCTGTAAAGCACATTTGCACCTCTTTTCAAGCAGGCTGGGCCAGCGAAAGAACATGTGCTTGTTACTGAAGGCTGCGTCCAGCCTTGTAGGTGGTAAGTGTGCGCCAGCCTAGGCAGGCTGTTGTGGGGGGTGGGAGAGGGTGGGGGGAGGATGTAACAGAAGGGGATGTTTTTGGGCAAGGGAGGGCAGACCAGGAGGCAGACTGGGCCCAGGATGGGGACAGGAGGGCAAATCCTAACCCCCATTCCCAGGCCCTGCAGCCTTACATGGGTTGTTTGGATTTGTTTCAGTGAAATCCAAGTGGTCCCATATGGATGGTGGGTCATGATAAGGGATAAGGGATAAGGGATAAGGGGAAAAATATCTCCTTACACCAAGTGATGCTCCAGCCACTTGGCCTGCCTGCTCCTGTGCACGTTAGGATTGGGAAATCAGTGTCTCACCCTTCCACCTGCCCTCCCCTGCTGTGACCCTCTCTCTGCATCCTTTCCTTCCTTCCTCTTCCCCTCCATGCCATCATCATGCCAGTGTTTGCTTCTCCTTGCCCTCCAATTGACATGAAAGAAAAAAGGGGGGCAGTGACACAGCAGCAGCACCCACTGATTGGCTGCCACCAACTAAGAGAAGACCCTGGAAGCCCAGGCACCCTCTGCACTCTTGAAAGCGGATCTCATCTACAGAAATACCATCGCTGGAAGATCGGTGGATAACAATCTTGGATTTAGCAGAACTGGACACATTAATAATTTGGCTTAATGAGACGTCAGTAAATACATTTATGAACAATTGGAAGCCACACATAAACTTTCTGAGAGAAAAAAATGACAATGATTTGTGGATCTGAAGAACAAAGAAAATTGTAACAAGTTAATATGATGAGATTAGAGAAAGGATAGATAAATGGATTGAAAAAGGAAAAAAAGGTCTGACAGGGACAGCTATTATTATGAAGACGGGATTAGATGCTTAGGAGATTTGATGAAACAATGATATACTGCTCTACACTTGTGTTAATTCAAAGGTAATTTTTATGTGTAAGAATTTTTAGTGTTCTTTAACATATCAGTGTTGAATATGTATGTTCCATATGTCTTATGTGTGCATCACGTGTGTTATTTAAAATAGAGATTTTATTTATTTATTTATTTTATGAGGAGCAGAACAAGAAAAGACAATGGATCTCATGTTGCAGGTTGAGTTTTGAGGTGGGTTCCATGGCTACTCTTTTTGTATTCAAGCCCAAACGCCCCTGTGCCCATCTGTCTGTCCACCTCCTCCTGGCATTCCTTTTTGAGATGCATGGTCAAAGCCACCTGCAGGCTCAAAAGGGGGAGCAAGGAACTGTGGCTGAAGAACTTGCAGATCTCCTGGGAGAGAACTTCAGCCAATGTCCTTTGCCCTAGAAACTGCATTGAATAATGTATATCAACGTGTACATTCATTGTATACATTATACACATATTGTATATGTATACATATACAATAATGTATATAACCCCTGCTAACTGGGCAAGAGGCACTTTTTCCAAGTGGTGTCCTCTTATATTTAGCAGGGGGAGAGCAATTGTCCCTCTTCACCCCAGCACAGTGTCTTTCTCGTGGCTGTTGCTGGTGGTGTTCTCCATCCTTTTAGATTGTGAGCCCTTTTGGGACAGGGAGCCATTTAACTTTAATGTTATTATTTGCCTGTAAACCGCTTTGTGAACTTTGTGTTGAAAAGCGGTATATAAATACTGGTGATTGATTGATTGATTGATTGATTGATTGATTGATTGATTGATTGATTGATTGATTGATTGATTGATATCACTGGTTGACCTGCTTTAAGGGACTTCTGTGCATTTTGGACACTAGCATCCGTTATGCCAGCCTCCACCAATTCTCACTCTCACCTTAGGCCTTTTTCATGTCTAGCAGCCAACACAGCTCACACAAAGGAAAGGGGAAAAGACTGCCAAGCTCCAAAGCAAGGGGTCAGGTTGGCACCCACCCTTCCTCCACAGAACTCATGGCTATACACATAGCCCATCTTCACACTAACCCTGTAAGATAGGTTAGGCTGAGAAATAATGATTTGCCTTTGGGTCATCTCAGGAGCTCCCATGGTGAGCAGGGATTTGAACTCAGCTGCAAATTTAATATTCTATCCCCATACGACACACTAGATTGCATGCCAGAAGCCATCTTTGTCTTTGTAGTCTTGCAAGAGTTTATAGCTCAAGTCCTTCCAGCACCTGGCATGCCAAGGTGCTCTTTGATGATGCTGGCCTCTGCTCTTCCTAGAAAAGGAAGCAGAAGATAGAGCAGAAGAAAGTGTGGTGGAGAGTAGTGTGCTAGAGAGTCCCTTTTTACTTTTTCCAGGCCAGGGAGTGGAAGGATGAGCATCAGCAAAGGTGAGTGGGCAAGCAGAGACAGTATTGTAGCTACAAGGGGTTGACATATTAAGTATTGCAGGTGCCACAGCACACTGTGAAAGTGGCCCCTGACACTCACTATCAGAACCATTCTGGGCAGCAATATCAACTGCATTGTGTTCACTGTCCAGAATGGCTCTGACGGGAAATGGGAAGGGTTGCTTCCATGGCACCTTGCAGCGCCTGCAATACTTACTATGCTGCCCCCCTCTAGCTATGCTATTGGGTGGAGATATACACTTTTGCCAAGATGCTGCTTGAGTTGATCCAGCCTCCCAGAGGGGACGAGCCCTGGGACTTTTTTTTTTTTCACAGTAGTATCTAACATGAATAATCTCATCTCCAAGCCAGAATGGGATTTGCTCAGATAAGAATCAGAATCTGCCCTGTTGTTGGATATTCATTTTTGCGACAGGCAACATTTGCTTCTTTGTACATGTAATCCCATGGCTTTTGTGTGGATTTCTAAGAATTCCCCAAGAAATACGTTTTCTTTTCAGACCCCTTTGAATTTGAGGTCCCAAATCTGAGGTTTGTCATGTTTGATAGTTTGGAATCTGGTCAATTTCATGTGAGCCTGAATGTTTCACAATTTGTGCTTTGCAAATTCCACCTGGTTTTCTTTTGTGCAATGAGTACAAACAGGGCACCTGCAGACTCTGAAAAACCCGAATGTCCCTCATTCCCTGCCCTTTACCTAATCCAATGACCTGACATAGAGTGGGCCAGAAGGGCCATGGGGGTGGGGTGGGTAGGGTGGGGGAGAGGAGAGGAGGGAGTCAGTCGCTAGCCATTATCTCTGCTCTCCCTCACACCTTCTCTCTCTCTTTTTTTAGTTCCTCTCCACCACAACCCTTTCTCAGCTTGGCTCCCGCCTATGAAAAATCAGCAAATAAAAAGTTACATTAACCCCAACCTGACCTTTCCAATATAATACACTGTGAGCTGATGGGCTGCCTTTAGAGCGCCATGCAAAAGCTGTCATTCTCCGCCACGCCAAGTACAGCCAAGGGAGCATTTACTACATAATTAATATATTAAATGCATGAAAAATAGTTACACAGATCACCCCTTCTCATCCTTGCCTGCACCGCCCTCCTCCTTCTCTTCCTCCTCACATCACACAAAAGGAGAAGGGGGGGGGGGAATCCGGAGAACGAGAGAGAAATGAAGAGGAAAGATTTGGGGAGGGGTGGGAGGAGGAAGATGGATACAGCCTGTGTACCATCAATACCAAAGCATCCCGTGAATAGCCACCATAAAAACTGTTCATAATTTTATAGCTTCATTCGGGTTGGAGCACCATAAAGAAAAGCGATATTTTTCACACTCAAGATGCTCATAAAGAACCTGAGAGGAGGAAGGGAATATATAAAAAGGTGTGGGGAGAAAAGTTGGCATTGGGGAGACGGAGAGAGATGGCAGAAGCCCCAGCCTGAGGGTCCGGAGGAGAGAGCGCAGGGTGGGGTGCAGAGGGTTTTGTCCTCTTTGACCCCCAGCGCTGGGTTTCCTGATGAACCCATCAGAATAATTATTAATTGAGGAGTCTTTATCACTCTTCTGCTTTCTGCTGACTTCATCTTTGCCTTTTTACAAGGATGATGGAAGGCTGGAACAGCAAATCCTTCGTCCTCGGATATCGTCCTTCACCTTTCAAAAGGCCAGCATCTTTAATTTTTCCTCTCTCTCTCTCTCTCTCTCTCTCTCTCTCTCTCTCTCTCTCTCTCCTTTCCCACTTTCGGCACACAAAATTCATGAGCTGGAGAGCAGATTAACAAATAAATTACAAGGCAGGGAAAAGGGTGGTGATAAAACAATAATCATCACCATAAAATTGGACTCCTCACCTTCATAGCTGTCGGCTCTTGGCTAGAGGCAGCTAAGGCACCGCCAAATTGGAAGGCTCCCTGCACACAGAAAATGAGCATGTCAGGGAGAAGGCTTGTTGCCTAGCCTCCTTGCTATTGTGCTAAGTTTTGAGGTTCAGGGAATGTGTTTGTACTGTGGAGCATGCATTCATAGGAGTCCTCAGCTGCTCTCGAAAGTGGTACAGCCACTGACGTCATAGGCTGACAGCCTCGTTGATAACTAGTTCATCTCCCCTCTGAAAGAACAGAGGAAAAGAGGGAGTGAAAGAACCCATTCCCAGGTGATAACTTTCAGATGCAGGGCTGAAGTTAAATTTTGATGAGACGAAGCTGTGAGCACAGGCAAGCTGTGCAGTTTGAAAGGAATGGCCACCCTCCTTGCTTAGGGGGCACAGCCTTGGAGTGCTCTTGGATTTTTGTGGACAAGTGTTTGGGGAGACACTATAGAGCACATGCTCTCTCTGCAGAGAGTTCAACCCCTGGCATCTCCAGTGAAGGGGCCAAGCAGAAGGTAGTGCAAAAAAGCCCTTGCTTGAGACCCTGTTGAGCTAAATGGGCCACGGGTCTGCCATGATAACAGTCAGCTTCATATATTCACCCTCATTTGAGGTCACTGTGTGTCAAAACATGTGCTTTGCCCGCAGAAGGTCCCAGGCTTAATCCCGGCAGCATTTCCAGATGGGGCTGGAATTCTCTACTCTGGGAGAACTATTTTAGGCTAAGGCTGCCCATCTTCCAGTGGTGGTGTCAGCTGCATTTATTCAAACTGGCTTTGGGTGACTTGGGGTGACGGTGGAGGGAGAGACAATTAGGGTGGGCTGTATGTCCAACTCAAAAAACAAGCACAGGATTCCAATGAGGAGGCAACTTTCACCACCCTTTGGCCCCTGCAATCAGTAGAGCGACTTGCTAAGCACTAGGAACAGAAAAAGAACCCAGCCGGTTTTGACCAAACGTCTCCTGATTTCCATGGAAATAGAAAGTTTATTTCTAATAGCAGCTGCCCAGATGCTTCCTAAGACCCAGAGCGCAATCCTAACGTGGAGTTATGGAGGCACCGTTAGTCTAGCAAAGTTTGGCTGGCACAAGAGACACCATAAAGCGCGTTTGGACCACTCTCGGAGTCAGGGAGGATGGCGCACATCTGTGTGCTGGCCTCTGACTCCAAGTGTGGTCCAAACATACGTTGCGGTGTCCCTTGGGCTAGCTAAATTTTGCTGGCTAACTGTGCAGGCCTAACTTCAGGTTAGGACTACGCCCCTACAAGCAGAACATGAGGGCAGCAACCCTCCCTATCATCTGGCATTGAGAGGAAAACTGCCAGCTTGGAGGTTCCATTCTGACCTAGTATTGCTACTCAGTACAGTACAGATTTGCTTTCTGCAACAGGCCAGAGATCCAACTGGTGCAACAACCTGCTTCCCCCCACCCCAGCTAAACGGCTCTGGGAAGCCTACAGGGAATAAAAAGGCAGTGTGTGCTTTTAGCAACTGCATATATTGCCTCTGAACCTGGAAGCTCCATCAACCAGCCAGTGTGGCTGCCACTGGATCTATCTATGTTTTTATTATTATTTATTTTATTTTTCATTTTTCACAAAACCCTTACACCAAGGAGCTCAGGGTAGTGTACATATTTCCTCCCCTCCTTTTGTCCTCACAACAATCCTATGAGGTAGGTGAAGATGAGAGATTATGACTGGTTTAAGGCCACCGAGGAAGCTTAATGGCTGAGCGGGGATTTGAACCTGGCTCTTCTAGGTCTTAGTCCAACTACTGAACCACTACACCATCCTGGCTCTTGAGCTATCCTTCATGGATGTGTCTAGTTCCCTTTTAAACCATCTAGAATCCCAGCCCTTCCTCCTTTGCTTCTATGTTTGCATCAATCCATTGACACGAGCTGGGGCAACTGCTCTCTTAGCCTGGCTTTTATGGAACAGATCTCTCGGGGGCACGGAATAAACATCAGGGGCGGCCTCTGTGGCCTGATCTATCAGTCCAAGTATTGATCCAAACAGTAATAGGAGATTAATTTTTCTTTAAACGCTTGAAAATGGCCAATTGCAAAAAGAGGCCTGATTTGCAATACAGGAGTAGGAGAGTGTTTTTTTTTTCCTTAAGTAATACAACAGAAGAGAAGAGAATGTGTTTACTAGTATATTTGCTATCTGGAGTCCCATATAATGTGTCCAAGGGGTCAGTGTGTCTATGGGCCGATTTTGCACAATTATTTGATTGTTCCTGATTGTGGTCCTAGCATAGCAGAGGTTTGAATGCCCTGTGTTTTTGCATTTGTTTGTTGATTTTTTTAATTGGCAATGTTTATACTGGGTATTTTATACCTCTCTCTATATGAGTGTGAATGTGTATGCAGATATGCATGTACATAGGTTGTATGTGAGTAATAACCAAAGAAAGTGTGTCATGTCTGAGAACTGGGACTACCCACAAATCCCAGCACTTAACCTGGAATCAAGTCACACTTTTGCTCATGTTCCAAGCAAATGTTCATAAACACTTGAGCCTTTGCTCAATTATTAAACAAGTTAGAAGAAACCATTTGGAAATAGTTGGAATTGAAATCAATTAGACATGTTGGTCAAGACACATGTCTCATTCATTTAAATGGGACTTACAGCCCAGTCCTGAACTGCTTGGCTGCAACTGGCACAGGGGTAGCCAAATGGCTACCCCTCTATCCAGTGGCAGTCATTCAGCTGCCGGAGGCTCCTCAGAAGAAGGGGACGTTTGTCCCCTTCCCCTGGGTAGACCTGCTAATGGAGACCTGCTAATGGGTCTCCTCATATCTGCATAGGCTATTTAGTTGATACAGATGTGTGTTGGACCGCACAGCCTGATACAGAGCTCCGGATCTGATGGCAAAGATTGCTACTGGTCCCACCCTGCCCTTGCCTGCCTTGCCCTTCCCCATACCACACCCAGGAACGTTCTCCTGCTCCACTCAAAAGGAGCACAATGCTGGCAGTGATAAAACTTAACACTCATCAACATCCCTTTTCCTCTTCTGGCAACAGGGATGGCACTGGAACAAGAGGGGTGGTAAGCCCTTACTGCCTGCACTGAATGCGCTTTATGGCACGTTTGTGACACTAGCGCGGGTGGTATGCTCATAATGCCTTCGCTGAAGGGCTCAGGATTGAGAACTTAGTTTTTGGATACAACACAAATAGCCCAATCCTATCTTCAGGCTGCACTGCCCAGAACTCACATTCTGGCATCACAGCCCAATTTACAATGTTGCAAAATGTGACATTCCATAGTACACTACCTATACCAGGCTGCTGCTGGAAATAGGGAATTGTCTGGCCGCACTGCAGCAAACTTCCCAGATCCCTCCACACTGGTACGTCACAGTGGGAACCAGCTGTGGGCTTTCTTAACAGATTTATCCTAGTAATGTGTGGTTCTTGGAAAGGAAGTGATTGCAGGGGGACACCTGGTTGGGGTTGTAAAACAACTACCAATCACAGGAAACCACTGAAGTGCTGTCCTTGGTGCTGAAACTTGCATCTTTCTCTAGGACGTTTTGAAAAGATGTTATGAAAATCATTTTCTGTTGTTCTTTCTCAGAATAGATTTTATGATTGTATTTTTAATCATATAAAAATATAAAAATATCTAACACAGCCAAATTAAGGAATGATTTTTTGATAAGAAAAATGCCTGTGAATATTTGTGTCTTGTAATTGGTCCTCTACACAACCCTGACACCTTCCCAATTACCAGTGTTCAGGTTGGCTGAATCACCCACCTGTTCCCTTGAAACTTCCCAGTCCAGCTATGACCTCATCACCAGGTAAGATAGCCAGAAGCCTTACCCTGCTGCTACTATTTGCAGAGTCTCCAGGGTTGCAGCTCCCATATAATGGAAACACATGAACAAATTGTAACTACACAGTGTAGGACAGTCATCTCCCAAACTCTGTAAATTCACACCATTTCAAAAAGCCTAGCAATAGAATTGCAAGTTTGTTGCGAACACAATGGGACTGCCACTGAACCCGAGACCCCAATGTGATGTTTTGTCTCTCCCAGTACCATTTTTAACACGACATACAGAACCTGTGTTCTAGCATCAACACATCATTCTGTCATTGCTCCATGTCACTGGTCATTGTAAAGAAAGGCAAGGCCATGGGGCAACATTTTGCTACATATTATATTAGGGGAAGTAAGGCCATTGAATTGTTGAAAGTAACCCATAAAACATGGAATTGAATGTGGAATTGCTGACCGTTGTTGCTGGTTTTGATTGTGTGACATGGAATTTGGTTTTGTGGTGCACCACCCCAGAGGCCCTCTAGGGGTCAGGAAGGCAGGACCTAAATCTAGGTATGGTGCCGATTGCACTGAGTCCAGGGACACCCAAGACAATAAGGGTCCCCCTGCACATAGACAAGGTGCACCTGAATCCCTCTTTCCTTCCCAGCTTATTTCCCCCGTCCCACAAGCTTACTGGTCCAGGCAGATTGGCTAGCAGATGAGTACAGCCTTGGTGGCTCAGGGAGAGAAGATGAAGAAGGAAGGTCCTTCATGAATTTCACATATGTATGAATTTCACACTTGGTTTTCCCTTCTTTTCCCTGCCAGCCAGTGGGACAAGGATATCACGAAGATATTGCTCCCAAATGGCAGCAATGCTACCACTTCAGAGAAACATCTCCAACCATTTCCTGGTGGGGAGAAGAAGGAATCTGCCAGGCAGCCAGTGTGGTGGCATGGGATTGTCCACATCAGCCTTGCACAAATCTGTTGAGAAATCACCCTCATTGTTCACCCTCATTTTCATGAGGGGTTGGCATTTTTAAGGGCAGCCCCATATTTCCCAGTCCACACATCCTGCCACCCTGAATTCAACTTACCAGACCTTTTATAGTTCAGCTGCTGATCTGATATTATACCTTTTTTATATTTTAAAACAGCAATCATAGCCTTTCTTTTGCCTAAAGGCAGGTAAATTATTGGTAGGATGGAGGAACTGGAAGGGGGGGTAGAGAAGCGCAGACTAATTTTTTAAAGAAATATATTTAAGCAACTCCAATGTAGCCGACACTCTTTTTAAACTCTCCTCTGCTCCGTAATTACACTGCAGTGCCTGATATTTCCATGGTATATTAACCCAAGTCAGGTGACTGCCCCCTTACCATCGTCGCCGCTCCGCTCCCTATAAGACGACCCACCCCCCCTAGACCTTGACATTATTAATAGTCCTATTCATTAAGTATTACTCTTGTAGAATGAGTAGCATAATATTGGCCTGGAGATAGGAAAAGGCACAAGGAATAAGTCAAATTAATTTTCCGCAGCAAACGCCTCGATTCTGTAAATGACATTCTATACAGTTAGCATTTTAAATGTGACACAGAAATGGCAGGAGATACAATTTGAAAGCAAAATACTAGGAGACACGGCTCAGGGTATAATGAGCTGTATAAAAATCCAATAACATCACTTACATGGAGGGAAGGAAGTACCAGCCTGATGGTGGGTGAGGGCTTTTTTTGATTTAATTTTTCCTCCCTTGCTTTTCATTTTCTTTTGGTGAAAAGTGGCAGATTTGACAGTCAGGTAAGAACCTCAAGATTAGGGGTGTCACTCTCTACCTCTCCTCGCAGGGGCATGGAAGGCTCCGGGGCTGTTCTCTTTTGTGTCCAAGTCCTTAGGTTGTTGGTTCGATTCCAGCAAATGGCGTGAGTGAACTTTACCTCACGGGAAGTGACATAGCTCAATGGGACAGCACCCACTTTGCATACAGAAAAGTCCCAGGGGTAATTTCTGGCATCAGGTTGGCAATGACCCCTGTCAAAACCCCTAGAGATCTGCTGCCAGTCTGTGCCAAAAATACTGAACTAGGTGGATGGAGAGTCTAACTCAGTACACAGCAGCTTCCTGTATTCCTATACCCACAGTATTCCTATACTGCATGCTATGGGCCCATATTGCTCAGACCAAAGAACAAATTCTAGCTAAGTCTTTAGAGAGCCTGATGGACAAGGATTGGCCTTTGGTGTCAGCTGACAGCAGGGACAAAACCACGGGTTGGCCAGGTCAGACACTGGCTAAGGACTGAGGTCCAACCCCTGATCATCCAATATCAGTAGCAGCAGAGGTGTATGTTGACTAAGAGACTGCTGCTGATGCTTCAAGCAACACCATCTACAAATGGCGCACTCACCAGAGGCCCCTGCATCATATGGAGGAAGTATGAAGAGATGCCGTTCCTCCACGCCTGCTAGGAATCTTCCTAGAAAGCCAGAAACAGGCTTTAGCCCATCTATGACAACCTACAACCATCTATGACATTGTTCCATTGTTCAGCTGGTCTGAAATTAGCCACTCTGACTGAAACCCTGGTGCTGCCAGTCAGTGCAGGCGATGGTAAGCCACCTGGACCAATGGCCTGACTCAGTTGGCAGCTTCATATGTTCAGGAATAAGGCAAGAGACCTATTACAAAGGAGTACTGTCCTGAATATTGGTGCCACATTCCTAGATTTCTTGCTACTGATTAGGAGAGATCCCTGTGCAGAAGAGGCACCAAAAGAAGCGAGAAGAAAGATCACCTCAATTTCCCCTGATTCAATCCTGGCATTCTTTTTCAGGCCACCATCCAAACCCTACCCTGTGCCTCACACCCCCTGCAATCAATTCAATGAGAATTCTGCCCTGCTGGATCCACCAACTGTGTTTACACTTGTTTCTGTCACTGAGCGACAAGAACCAAATTGGGGTGGGGGGGGGGAGGAAATTACAATCATCACCCCGACGAAATGGAATGAGTAACAACATTTCCCTAGAATGGCATCAACATACACAGCAGCCCCTTAACGCCCTCCCTCCCCCCTCCCTCCCTCCCCTTTTTTTTCCAATTTAGTATTGTTTAATATGCATTTAATCAACCCATTCAATATTATAGAGTCTATGTTGCATGACACTTTCCCTGTGTCACCGAAGAAGCGTTCATAGGCCATTAGGCTAAAGTAATATGTATGAGGAGCTGCTTTTCCCCAGGGTGTAGTAACTACTTCAGCTCCCCAGTCGTCCCCATTAAATCATTAAACCTCATGACTATGCCTCCTGAACTCTCCCCTGATCTTTAAAAAGCAGAACATTAAAGGGCAACTGTCACCCTCCGGTGCTCAGGCCTTGCGTTTTATATATTCAAAGTATTAGGCCTTTTGTCAGTCTATACATCATAAGCTGCCGCCAATGGGTCACACAAACAGGGGAGGACTGTAACCCGTGGCCCTTTTAACGGAGAATATGTGTGCCTGGCCTAGGATTTTTTAAATTATTATTCAAAAGACAGATAATCAAATAAAATGCACAGCCAGCGTTATGGACAGCGGCCCACTTCCTGCCAAAATGGCTTCCGTTGCCAGTTTTCAAGAGCGCAGGAGGACAATGAGACCATCAACAGTGGCGGAAGGAAGCTCAGTGGTGGTGGGAGAGCACGAACTGGCCTGCATGGGTGCTCTGAAGGGAAAGCAACACAATGGCAGCTCGGTAAAAATGAACCCATTCATTTCTGCATAGGCATCCACGATCTACAGCATGCAGTGTGGTCTGGAAATGCTTATGCTTGAATTAAATGCATTTGTCTTTAAGGAGCAATGTGTCCCTTTGCCATTTTTGGCACAACAAATGAACTTGGTTGCGCCTCTCATGGATTAGGGAAGCACCCAGAATTCTGCATGTCAGAATTTGTCTCCAGATTTCAGTGACCTGCTCTTGGTTCCGAAGCAGAAGCAATGCATAGGGAAACTTTCCATGGTGCTGACAAATTTGGTGCGTGGCATGGTGCATAGGTACTATCTTCCGTCCATTTTCTTTGCTTGATATTTGATAACCTGCTGATCAGATTGCCATAAGGCAGCATTCAGAACCAGAATTAAACCCAACACAATCTGTACACAACAGCATCCGAAAGGAACAGCACGGCCCTGAAATCTAAGGACTTCATCAGGTATTAAAACTCTGACAAAGTATAGAGAGCTGGACCATAAAGAAGATGGAGCGCCGAAGAATAGATGCTTTTGAAGTATGGTGTTGGAGGAGAGTCTTGAGAGTCCCCTGGACTGCAAGGAGATCCAATCAGGCAATCCTACAGGAAGTCAAGCCTGATTGCTCCCTAGAAGGACAAATCCTGAAGCTGAAGCTCAAATACTTTGGCCACCTCATGAGAAGAGAGGACTCTTTAGAAAAGACCCTCATGCTGGGAAAGATTGAAGGCAAAAGGAGAAGGGGGCGGCAGAGGATGAGATGGTTAGATAGTGTCACTAAAGCGATGAACATGAAATTGGGTGAACTCTGGAAGCTAGTGGAGGAGAGGGAGGCCTGGCGTGCTGTGGTCCATGGGGTCGCGAAGAGTCGGACATGACTTAGCAACTGAATAACAACCAGAAAAGTATAGTGGCTTCAGAGCTGGCTTAAAAGCTGGGTAGTTTAGGCCCTGGCCCATCTCCCCAGGGAAGGAATTCTGCCCTTGCGGTGCCAGTCAAATCTAAGAAAATGGCCAGCAGAGCTGTGGGCTTGAGATGCTGGTCTTAAACCTCAAACATGTCCCCCTTTGGTTGCTTTTTTAGATTGTGAGCCTTTCAGGATAAGGACCTGTCTTTGCGTCTTCATTAAAGGTCATGCACAGAGATGATGCTGTAAAAATCATAATTCCAGTTGCATGTCATCAGCAAGTATCTATAGCAACAACAGCTTTGTGTGGGGGGAGGACCTTCCTTCCCTGTTTTTTTGATCAGCCCAATCTGATTCATCAGTCCTGGTAGCAGAACTTGAGTTCCGGTGTCATAAACAGCAACTTGCACAGGAGAGGTCCTATCCCTGAATCTGTGGACCAGCCCACTCTCTTCCTCTCCAAGAGACACATAGCATGCAGCTTACACTCCACTGAGGTGCCTGCAAGCCATGGCGTGGTGGGGGATAGGATTCGGCCATGACTCCCAGGTTGCTTTCCTTCAGTAATACTGTTATTAGAAGGAGGATATGAAAAGGGTAAGGGGGGTTATAGACAGGCAGAAAAGACAGACCCTCCCTTTTAAATTAGGCATGAAAGATAGCACATAAGCCTGGAGTCACTACTGCTTTTCATTTTTTTTATTAAATTCTGTTCCCCCCCCCCCATTTATTCAAGGAGCTCAGGGTGCAATAAATGGTTAACTTCGGCCTTATTTTATAGCAAGCCTGTGAGCTAGGTTAGGCCAAGAGAAAGCAAGTGAGCAGCAGCAGTTTCAGAGATTCAAACCCCTGAAGCTTCCTGGGTGACCTTGGGCCAGTCTCTCTCTCTCTCTCTCTCTCTCAGCCTCATATACCTCAAAGGTGAGGACAAAAGGAGGGGAGGAACAATGTACACCATTCTGAGCAGCTTGGAGGAAGGGTGGTGTAAAAGTGTGATAGATAGATAGATAGATAGATAGATAGATAGATAGATAGATAGATAGATAGATAGATAGATAGATAGATAGATAGATAGATAGATAGATAGATAGATAGATAGA
>JAJKFI010000079.1:5598673-5614633 GCA_029204185.1 Lerista edwardsae
AGATAGATAGATAGATAGATAGATAGATAGATAGATAGATAGATAGACAGACAGATAGACAGATAGATAGATAGATAGATAGATAGATAGTCACCCTCTGAGCTTCTTGGTCCTGAGTCTACACACGACGCTAACCATTACACTGCACTTCCTTTATGGAGGTAATACATAGCTGAGGAATGTGGTTGTGAGTTCCTCCAAGTCATTTTCTGGAGACCCAGGGAAGAAGGAGAAAAAGAGGAGACACAGGAGGGGCTACAGTTGGAGTTTCACTCCCAATACTCTGGAGGAGAAATTTGGAGCAAAATCAGAGACGTTTCAGACTCTAGGTGCAAAGATTCCAAACTGATCACCTGGCCCCATGTTGCTATTCTTGTAGAATAGCAACAACAACAAACACCCGGCATTTGGTTAACATGACCGAAGGAGCAATTGTGTCTCTTTCAAAAAAAAAAAAGCCAACGGTTTCATCCTTCTAGGGTAGCCAGCATCAGCCTGCTATTGTGGGAGGGGTGGGGGTGAGAACGGAGAGAAAACCCACACCGTAATTCCGTTGCAATATTAGTTCACCTTTAAAGGCATATGGTAAGGCTTGCTTTGTAGCTGGCAGCCGATGAGCTTCCTATAATTACAATTTGAACAGTTCCACGGGCGGCTCGAGCCGATAGCGGATCAGTGATTAGAACTGAAATCACAGGGTAAGTACTTCTCTGACACCGAGAGGCACAACAATCATCAGAAAGACTCAACTCTCCGGTGTCTGATGAAGTGGAGATAGCAAGGAGATTCAAGTACAACCAACTGGGAGGGGGACTTGAGAGCTGCTGCTTGGAAGCAGGGAAAAGAACAGATGCATGCTTCAGAAAGACACTTGGTGTGGGCTATTGACTGGCCCCCGAGCAAATCTTTAACTCGGTATCTCGGGGAGCGCATGACGGCGCATCTCATTCTGCCAGGCCTGATGTTTGCAGGTGTCCAGTGGAAGCTTTCCAAACCAATGCTTGAGTTCCAAACACCAAATACCCTTTTCAAGAGGTGCTATTTTTTCCCAGTGAACTGGACCACATTCTATCAACTCTTGGCTTCTTTGTACCTGACTGGAAAGTGAAACCCAAATGGCCAGCAGTTCAAAATAAGCAGATCAATAGATGTGGGACTTCTAGGGGATGTTTGTATCATCCAGTGAGGAAATCTACCGCTGCTCACCTACTGCAGGGAAGGTTGGGGGGACCAAAGCGTGATGACGTCTTTGCCCCAAGAATCTCCAGCAACTTGGATCAACTTATTTTAAAAAATGAAAACAAATGGCCGTGAAATGGGATTCTGAAAATTGACCTGCCTATTTTGGCCAGTGCACATTTGCATCTGAGTTTGTAAATGCACAGACTTCTTGAGAGCACTCCTTAGCATGCTTTTCCAAAGACTATGTTATCCCTCAAAGCAGGTAGGATTTAACACAGGGGACTTCATCCTGTGGTTTTGGGGGAGATTGTATCTTCGTAGTTGCTGGCTTTGTGCCACAGCCAGGTGGAAACATTAACAGGGGACAGTGACAAATGGACACTGGGCTTGTCCCAGCTGTTGTAGCCGAGCCAATGACATATCCAGTCCTCTCCCTGCAAAAGGACAAACAAGAGCCCTGGTACAATTAGTCTGATTTTAGTGGAGGGAGATGGGTGAAGTCATTGCAGGATGCAATCCATGAAAAACTTAGCCTTCTTATACATGCACAAAATACTTTATTAATCTGCTCTTAGTAATTGATGCCACTGAAGTCATTTTTTATAATAAAATGTATTGGACAATTACTCTAATTTCATATACAGGCAGGCCCTGGTATCTGCTGGGGTTCCCTTCCAGACCCCACCGTGGATACCAGA
This sequence comes from Lerista edwardsae, assembly GCA_029204185.1. Taxonomy (NCBI): domain Eukaryota; kingdom Metazoa; phylum Chordata; class Lepidosauria; order Squamata; family Scincidae; genus Lerista; species Lerista edwardsae. Next base: position 5,600,554 of record JAJKFI010000079.1, read on the forward strand.
AACTGTGGATACTGGGGGAGCCTTTTTAAAGATAGGGGAACATCAGTGGTTTTGCTACAACAAGGTAAAAACAGAGGTTTGTTTAATATTCCCCTATCTTTTTCATAAGCATCCCAGTATCCATGGTATTCATGGATAACTGAGTGGATACTGAATCAGTGGATACCGGGGCATGTCTGTACAATGTGAAATTATATAATAGATTCTTGGTTACAGTCCAGAGGTATGACTATACAGGAATAGTATCTGGCCTCTGTAATTAACGAACACAAGATCTGTGTTTCTATAGCATGCCTCTCAAAACCTCCTGGAGATATGAATGACAAAACAATACTGAAAGAGAGTAGTGGACATCCACTGGGAGCAGGGTCTTTTCAGTGTTGGTGCCAGCCCTTTGGAATGCCCTTTTTGTGGAGGTGAAATACTGCATGCATTCTGCCATCAGGCCAAAACTTGGACAGTTAAGAAAGTCTTTTAGCCCCAGCTGAGTCTTTTCCTTGGCACCTTTATGTTGACGAAGTCATTTTTAATTGCACATGTTGTGCCCTTTGTATTCACTTCTGGGTTTTTTTTTCCTGGATGTGCTTCATGTTTTTAATCATATGGCTTTATTGGCCTTTCTTAATACGGAGCCACTCTGGAGGACCTTCTTTGCATCATGACATTGGGAAAGTGGGGGTGGTGGAGTGTTAGCTTTTTGGTCCCACTGCTGTCCCAGGGAGCTTGTAGGTGCCAAAGGGAGCTTTTTGCCTTGTAAAACAGTACCTCTGCATTGTGGGGGATGGGGGAACTCCATTCAGACTGGGGCTCCAGCAGGGGCATATAGTTTCAGTCCCCTATCAGTGCCTTGATACAGATTGGAGACCTGCAAACCTGCAATTTGCCTTCAACAATACAGATATGCAATCCCCTATACTGTAAATGACATATTGTTTAGGCTGGCCCAGAGTAGGCGACTCTTTGGGTAGGGAAGAGTAATTCTCACTCTAAAAATTAAGCCTTTCTTGGTTTGGAATGAAATATGTCTTCTGGTTTGCTTGCGGGGAGGAACAGCTATGCTGATGCTTCCTGCAAAAAACCAGGGCTCTGCGGTTCTTGCGCTTACGCATTCCAGACAGCGCTCAGACATGCTGACAGAAGGCTTCATCCCCCGTCGAACAGAGAAGGGTTAAGCTGACTCAAGTGGAGGAGGGCAAGCAGGGCCCTTCCCAAGGCTGTCGGGAACAATGCCGCTATCAGTCTATATTTGCCCTTTGCCCTGAGATCATTTATGACTTATTCTTTGCCTCCGATGACCACAATGACAAGCTCTCAATCTCCCTCGTCTCCCTTCATGCGCCCTTTTCCATGCCTGGAGCTAAAGTGCTCCCTCTCTCTCGCATGTGTGTGCGTGTGTGCTCTCTTCCACACAATGCCCCTCTACATGTGCACACACACACACACGCACACACACACACACACACACACACACACACACACACACACACTGTAAAAAATCACACCATTTGCAATTAAAAGGTACTGCTATGCAGGAGGCTTCAAGCCAAGACCCTCCGTGCTCCCTCCCCACATCCCTCACCTCTGAAAAGGCGAGACTGAGAGCAGAATATCAATTCTGGCACTCTCCTGTGAGGGAAAAGCCCCAGTGCATCTTGGGGAAAAAATCTTGCCAGCCTGAAGCTGTAAGGATGATACAGGGAAGTTTCAAGGGGCAAGGGAGGGTGGAGAGCAAAAGTCTTGGATCTATTTGGTTTCATGGTCAAACGTCAAACTCTTGGAGTTGCCTATCATTTCGGATTTTTTTAAAGAAATGAGAATCAGGCACCAGCCTAAAATGCTGGAGCACCTACACACACCCCTTCTGGGGATTTTTTTTTTTTAAACTTGAGGAAAATGTTGGCACGTTCAAACAATAGATGAAAGCATTTCACAGGTTCCAATCCTTGTTTTTCTCCTGTTTCTGCCTCTGTGACTAAATTAAGATTGGCACTGAATTTTTTTTTAAAAAGTATGAATGAATTTACTTAGGGTGCCTCTCAGAGAGAATCATCAGGGGATTCTCTCAAGGGAAATCAAACTAGTTTCGATAACACAACATTGCTCAGCTTTGAGAACTGTTTTGTTAAAAAGTGGAATGTCCGTATAATTGTCATCACTGTCATCCATATAGTATTAAACGGGATTTTAAAAATCACACAATATTTTCAAACACTTTTCTTTGGGCCACTCTGTAATGTCGCCTGTACGCTTATCAATAATTCTCATTATTGTTACACTTTTCTGTGAAAAATGACATGGACGCATTGTATAAGTAACAAAAACCCAATAAAATGACAGTCTGGGGTATCCAGCAGCACCGGTGGCAGTGTGAGTTCTGTGGCCTCCACGCTGCCATGCAGTGACACCATGTTAATTTTTTTAATAGGCCCCAGCCTCCTGCCATCCCGTACTCAGGAACCCTGCCAGGAGATGTCAGGCCCAGGAGCAGGTCAGTGGAAAGGCAACTGGAGCAGCCAAGGAGCCGTCCAGCTCAAGATTCCAAACGGGAGCAGAAGGCTGGGAACTCAGCAGAAGGAAAGAGGCACTAGCACAGTAGTTCCCAAACCTTTTTTGACCAGCAGCTCTCTTGACCTATTGGGCCATTGGCCCACAGCTTTCCATTAAGGCTCCAATCCTAGATATTGTATAGGGTGGGGGGGGCGGTTGCATGGATTTTTCATGGTGGGTTTTTTTGCAGGTCTGACCCACGAAGGTCTGGTCCTCCATCTACTCCGGTTTAACAACCTAGCCCTATGGGGCTGGACTTCCAGACTGGCCATGGACACCCCCTTCCCATTCCACTGCCCTGGCTTATCTGTACCGTCCCATTGCAACCAAGAATGCTGCCCACAAATGCAGGGTGCTCGGCCGCAGACTGCACCTCTGTGCAGACGCATGATTGGAGGCAGCAGCAGCAACAGGCTGCACATCTGAAGCATGCTTGTTGCCCCGTGGCCATCAACGATCCCTCTTTCTCCCTTTCAGGGTGGCAGGCAGGCAGACTGGGCTGAGCCTCCACCTCTCTCTCTCTCCCACCCTGCTCCTGTTTCCCTTATTCTGTGGTCAGGACATCCCCAGTCCAGATCTGCCAGTCTCTCTCTCTCTCTCTCTCTCTCTCTCTCTCTCTCTCTCTCTCTCTCTCTCTCTCTCTCACTCACTCACTCACTCACTCACTCTGGCTTATCCAGCCATCTTGATACTTTTGTCCTCCTGCTCCAGCCAGCCATCAGCACAGCCAGAGAGGTAGGAGTAAGTGGGGTACCCTCCATTTCCTCCCTCTCTGCAAGGGGTAATTCTCCCCTGAGAAAGGGGCAGGGGCAGTTGGGTGCCTAATGTTGTGTGGCACTTGGGGGGGGAAGAAATCTAGATTGATTGCTAAGAGGGGGAAGGAAGATGATGGATTAAATGCATTTAAACATCTTAAGAACAGAACTCTGTGTGTGATTTGCAACTGAGAAAAAGTGGAAGGATTGCTTCCCCATGGCAAGGGGATCTGATGGATTAACTGAAAATGTTTTTTTTAAAAACCAGAAACACTTCCCTGTCTGTCTGTCTGTCTGTCTGTCTGTCTGTCTGTCTGTCTCTCTCTCTCTCTCTCTCTCTCTCTCTCTCTCTCTCTCTCACACACACACACACACACACACACACACACAGAGAGAGAGAGAGAGAGAGGGGGGGGGGAGGATTTGTAACATTTATGGGTGAATTGTTTAGAGTATGTTTGATTTCATTGTTATAGTGGTTATGTCTGTCGTACTAATACACATGCACCGTAGTCCTCTGTATTAGTTCCTTTTTAAATATTTAAATATTTTAATAGTTTTCTAGTTTATTTAACTCTGTACTATTTCTCAACATGGGCCTGAGAACAAAATATTTGCCCACCCTCACCTAGACATTAACCCTAGGCACACCTCTTATTTTGCTTCCTGGGTGAGCCAGATGCTTCTTCTCAGTGAAAATCCTTTTGGGGGGGGGGAGTTTCAAAGGCAGAAGAAGCGAGCTCTGGATGATTCAGTCACTGATCCTGCTGTAGGAGAATGGTGGGCTGTCTTCCCTTTCCAGCCTCCCCGCCTCCACGACTACACCCATGGTACTCAGTGAAAACAATGCATAGGAAACCATGCCATATGAACGATTTTATTGTGGAGGGGGTTGCTTTTGACTCTCAAACGTCTTGGTCCTATCTATAGCCTGTAATATAAAGAAGTTTTGGTTATTGCCTCAGAAGAGTCCTTGAGTCCTTGAAAAAGAACAGCCCTTTTAATGTGACCAAATCATATGTGAAACCAACAACCAGAGAGTGGACCATTATCATTATCAGATTGGCCAAGTCCATTCACCCAAGACCATCCTTCATAGTCTTCAAACTGTTGAGAACTGTTCAGATTAATACTGTCCTGACAATGACTAACAATGACAATGACTAGTTGAAAAATAAAATCCTCATCTGTCACTGGGGAAATATGTCCTTTGGACTTCCTGCAATAAATATACGTTTGACCATATACACAATGTCCCAAAGCCACTTTCACCGGGCCACAATAGTTGGCATATCTTCCCCCCCCCCAAAAAAAAAGCTGTTCTCCAAGCTCGGATTTTAATTGACAGCAGGTTGGAGTGTCAAAAACCAACAATCAAAAAGATCTATGAACAGCCACTGAGATGGATGAAATAGACCAAAATGGCTACATACATTGGGCGCAGTTGCATTGGGTGATGTTCTAGAAGTCAGTGGCTTCGTAGTGATGCAGGTTAGTTGAGTAACAGACAGCACAATCCTAAGTAAGGCTGACATAGTGAGGCCAACATAGCAGGGCCATATCCTAAGCCCAGCAGGAGGCAGCAGCAGCTCAGTGCAGGGCAAGGAGAGGTTTTCCGCTTGCACCCGGGTAAGCCCCAGCCAGCTCTATGGGGCTGCTGGCATCTGTGCCTGCTGTTTGCAGGCGCAGATCAATGTGCACAGCAGCGGACTGAATCGGGGCCACCCTGGCCGGGGACGGGGTTTAGGATACGGCACAACGCCCGTCATGCGTCACTGCCCCTGTCACCACCCAGTTACACCCTGGCACGCCTCTGGCATGCCCCGGCAAGGTCCTGCACTGACCAAGCACTGCTGGCACTTGACCGGTGCATGGCCGGCGCAGCCAACGGTCGCGGCGGTGCCCAAGTGTCGGCGCTGCTGCTTGCGCTGGTCCAGTGCCCGACTTGCCAGCGCAGATGCGCTTGACGGCATGTTTGCCACAGGGCTGGACCGGCGCAAGAGCGTAGTGCCAGCGCAATGCAGGTATAGGATTGCGCTCTCAGACTGACCACCCTGGTAAGTGAGAGGAGCGGGGTGCCAATAATTAAAGTAGCAATTATCCCATTGTCTTGGCAATAAACATGCATTGATTCTCTGGTTGCAATCTGCTTTCTCTTCCCTATCCCCCACACCCCACACCCCAGTTCCTGCCTCTCCTGTTCTTCCATGATCTATTTTCAGTTGATGCGGAGGGGAGTTCACAAAAGCCAATTAGCCGCATTTTGTTTTTTATAATTAGCTCCCCTAAAAATAATTCATGGAAGGTGTTAATAACCCCATTTAAAAATCTATTAAAGCGTTTTGGAAAAGTTGGACCAAGCCCAGTGCGTCAGGTTGCTGGTTCCCTTCGGAGATAAGGTAGGGCTTCTTTTTATGTTACTTTTTTCACATTTTGCAGCTTGCTAATTAAAAACAGTAGGACTGCGGCTTGGAATAATATGCGGGGAAGGTGATCATCCGCAAGGCTCTGGAAGCTGCTGTTTTTTACCCCTATTTGCCTCTTGGATACATTTGCAGCCTTAAGAGTGAGCTGGCAGAGTTCATTAAGGGCCTGGTTGGGTGTGCACGTCGTGTGGGCCTTTGGCATTTGCTGACTCCTGATCCACTTCCCAAATGGAGGGTGGGAAGAGGGAATTGGCAGGAGCCGAGATGCAACTGGCTCTTCTGCAGGGCCAAATTACAGGAGGGCTGTGTGACTTCCCTCCTTACATTCTGTTGAACCATTGCTATGGAATTGATAAGTACTCACCAGAATCTTCAAATTCCTCTTGTCCGGCCTGAGCCCAAACAGCTCTATGTTCAGTTGCAGTGATGATGCAGAGGCGGATCTACAGGGGGGGGGCAAAGCTCTAAGTGTTGCAAGAAGCCTTACCCTGTCCTGTAAATCCCTCCTCTCCCTTGCTGCTGTAGCCAGTAAGCAATGCCAAGACATTGCTTTTCCCTGTGAGGATTGGCTAAAATGGTGCAAGAGAGGAGTGATTTCCACTGCAAGGTAAGGCTTCTTGCAAAACTTAGAGCTTTGCCCTCCCTTAGATCTGCCTCTGTGATGATGCAAGCAGAGGTGGAGAGCAAGGGGGGGTGGGCTGCCCCGGGTGACAGGCTGGAAGGGGTGCCACACGAGGCCCAGCCAAGAAGGTGGCAGCAGGAGAAGCAGCAGCAGCAGCAAGTGGCGGCAACAGCATAGTTGCAGATAAGCTGCCACTACCACTTCCTCCTGTGTGGTGTCTTTGTGATCTCACTGCCACCCCACTCCCTCTCCCCTGGAGGCTGTGTCTCCAAGGAAGCTGGGCTGCAGCCAGACCACAAAGTCGCTGCTACCTCCTTTTTTCGGCGGCCTCTTGGTTCAGCTGCAGCGTGCTCCCCTCTTCCCCTGGAGGTCCTATGAGAGTGTCCAGGGTGGCGGGTAGGGCACAGCAGCCAGACCAGGAAGCCCCTGTCGTGACCTCCTCCTCTTTACACTCACAAAGCTCAAAGAAGAGGAGTCCGTCTCCTCCTCCAAAAGTGATGCTGTGATGTCACACCACATCACAACCCTGGGCACTGTGGCCTCCGGCAACGCTGCTGTTCAGTTGTATTATTGTTACCAGAGGCATACCTGATGGAGAGTCCAGGGGGCCACAGGGTCCAGGTACCATGGACAGGCCTTGTGGGCTGCCACCGTTGCCAACACCCACCCTTTACAGCCGCCACCACCTGCCCTCTGGGGCCACTCAGGCCATGCACAAGATCCGCGGGCCCTCCGAAAGTGTTCTGAAGCTTTTGGAAGATTTTCAAATAGTACTTCCAGTTTTCAAATAGTACTTACCAGAAGTAATTTTGAAAGGCTTTCCAAAAGCTTCAGAGTGCTTTTGGAGGGACTGCAGATGTTGTGTGAGGCTCTGGAGGCTCCAAGTGAGTGGGGGTGGCAGTCTTGGGGGGGGCAGTCTGAGGACTTGGCCCCGGGCAGCCCCTGGGCCAGGGACACTACTGACTGTTACTTTTACTTTTTTTTTTTAAAGATCTTTCTCCAGTCCCTGATGCCACCTCTGCAAGGGGGCTTACAACAAGTGGATTTAGAACAACAGTGTAAAATATGGACAACCCACACCAATTTTCCAAGTCACTGATAACAAAAAGAGGGGCCTAGGATTGGTCGTCTCCTCAATTTCCCCTCTCTTTGCTTCATCTCTAAGACCCACTGATGCAGTTATATCAACTCACCTTCCTTCTTCCCCCCTTAAAAAAAAAAAAACACTAGTTAATTTGCATCTTGACACATGCTGGTGACTTCTGTAATCGGAAATAAATCACGGATTCCACCAGCAGTCAAGCAGTGTCTCCCACTGGCCAAGAGAAACCTGCTTTGCTTTTGCATACCTGAGGCTAGTCTCGGCACTGCCAATGCTCCTCCTTCCTCAGCACGTTCCTGATCAGAAGATGCGTCCCTCTGTTCTTAACACCACTGACTGTGAAGCAGTAGGTAGATTTCACTTAAGGAATGCAGTTCCATCACGGCTGTAAGAAACCTAATGGTAACACACCACTATGTGTGTTTTTTTTAAAGAAATTAAATGATGTTCATTAAAGAACCATCACATCCTCATAATTAATTCTGCTGTAGGGCGGGGAGTGCAGGAAGGGGAAGGCTACAAGCGATTAATGTAGCATGCAAGCCATTGTAGGTGCACACTATTGTCTACTATTATCCCCTCCTCCTTCTCCATCATTTCCTTAAAGTATTTCTGGAGCACCTCTTCCGTTAGCACTTTCAAAAGCTGGAGGCAGAGAGATGCAGCTATCTTGCATATGGAAATATCATTCAATCACATCAAGACTTTTCATGTAGATGGAATTTCAATCAACATTTGTCTGCGCTATACGTCCATTGAAAGGAGCCCACATTCTGCACCAAGAGAATAAAATTCTGCAACTTATCCATAGTTTGCACGCTGCGTCTGCGCTACGGCTCCCAGACTGGCGCTGTAGGCAGCGCCGGCCTGGGAGTGTGAGCACTGCGCTTCCTCTGTGCCAGCTGAACCCAGGGGGTGGGCGGGCAGGGGGGTGGGCGGGCAGGTGGGCAGGAACTTAGGCCATGCGTCCCTGATTCAGGCTGTGTAGCCTCCTTGGTTCTGTGCCCGCAATTCTGTGGGCGCAGATCCGAGGAGCTCATAAGGGAGGCTAGCATCTCCCCTCATGCAAGGGCACAAATGTTTTAAAAACACTGACAGGCAGCAGCTCTCCAGGGTTTCATGGGGCTTTTTCCTTCCCCTACCTGGACATGCCAAAATTTGAAATGTGAATCTTGATACCTTTAAGCAGACTGTGGCCTCGATCCAGAGGCCCTTGTATACTGCAGGCTAAAAGTGGCACATGTGTACTGCAGGTTAAAAGTGTTGTGAACATTCTGTAAAGCACATTTGTGACACCGCACAAGCAACTACCACTAATCAGCACCCAGCCTCAGCACTTAGCGGGAGCAGATCTGGCCCAAGTAAAGAGATTTGGGGCAGGGGAAGGCAGGGAGTGGGCAGAACTGGGCGGGGGAGGGGAGGATCAGGCCCGCAAGGGGGTGGGGACTGGCAGTTTCTCACAGATCCCAAGTCCAATGCAGGACTGTTTTCTCTGGCAGAGCAGCCACTGACTCGAGGGCTCCCCCTGCCTGCTCCAGGGGTGAAAAAAACCTTGCCCACAGCGCTGCTTCCCTGGGCAGGGCTGTGTCACCCACACTTGTTGATGGGCGGCTTTCCTGCTGCTGTGGGGGATGCAGCAGTATTTTGATCCAGTTGGGAGGCCTGCCAGGGCCTGTTGGACAGTCATTACTGTTGGGTTCATTGGAGGCAGCCACCTGAGGCTGGGGCTGGGGCTGGGGCTGGACCGTTCAGTTTCCAGGATGGACTCTTGTAGCTTTTAAAAAGGTGCGTCACGCCAAGCTCAGATCTATGACATACAAGCCCAACCACAATGAAGCACTAGAGGTGGCCCAGGTGGCCCACCCTTACATCTGCTCTGGACCGAAGCATGTTGGAGTCCACTCCAAAATGGCTTCACATTGTCTTCTCCCTGAAATTGGGGTATTAGAAAGGAATACTTGGGATGATTAAAAAACAAACATACTTCACTAAAAATTGTGGCAGAACTGCTGCAGGGAACAGATTTCTGTGAGCTTTGTTGTCTTCTATAAAACGTTTTCTTTCCATTTTGGGATTTTTGTGGTTGGACACATCCCTCTGCCACATGGTTTTCTTGGATTTCCATTCAGGTCTCTTCTGCTAAAAATCCATGGATTTTTTTATTTATTTTTTACTACTACCACCAAAAAAAATCCATATTTAAACACATTTTGTGTAGTGTCTTCAACAGATCTTACTCAAGCACCGAGTCCAACAATAAGTTACAAACTATACACTGGATGGCCCCCTTTTGCCCACAAGTTCAAAATTCAATCAGTCCAGAGATGACTCCTTATTGTCCAACTTATTGTCTCCACTGGGTTCAGGGATGAGCCCGGAACGCTGCACTCTGTCCCAAATTTTGGCAAGACTGGAGTCTGAAAACCGCCCTATCCTTTTGCATATACTCACATGTAAGAAATAGAACTGGGGGAGCCCCCCTTTTTTCAAATGCCAAGACGAACAATTTCATGAATATTTGATTTAATACCCATTCTGCCCCGAAAGGAAGATGCATTTTATTTAATACTGATTGCAGCACTTATTACCTTCCTAAGCCCAACATACCACTTGGCATTCCAATTACGGTATCACAGCAGTGGTGCTTTAGTTACGGCTGAGAAGGCATTTTCATTACAGATCATCTCTCTACCCCGCCCCCCTTTTCTCTAACCCTCTACCAGGATTTGAACTGAGAGTCTTCCAGCCGGTGGCCCAATTTTTCTTGTGGTAGACCTCCCAGGCTTGGTGTTCAGGGCATTAGTAGTTGAAAGAAAAGATGGAAGAAAAGGACTACAGTAATTAAGATTGACTATTCCATGTGAACACTTTCCGGCAAGTCAAAAACCATCCAAGTTTGCAGATGACACAAAACCTTTCCGGGTGGTGAAAACCAGAAAGGATTGTGAAGAGCTCCAGAAGGATCTCTCCAAGTTGGGGGAATGGGCAGCCAAATGGCAGATGCGTTTCAACATAGACAAATGTAAAGTGATGCACGTTGGAGCAAAAAACCAAAACTTCACCTATAGGCTAATGGGTTCTGAGCTGTCTGTGACAGCTCAGGAGAGAGATCTTGGGGTGCTGGTGGACAACTCAATGAAGGTGTCAACCCAGTGTGCAGCGGCTGTGAAGAAAGCCAATTCCATGCTTGGGGTAATTAAAAAAGGGGTTGAGAATAAAACAGCCAATATTATTATGCCATTGTACAAACAGATGGTAAGGCCACATCTAGAGTACTGCATATAGTTCTGGTCATCACATGTTAAAAAAAGACATAGTGGAGCTAGAAAAGGTGCAGAAGAGAGCGATGAAAATGATTACTGGGCTGGGGGCACCCCCCTTAAGAACTGCAGCGTTTGGGGCTCTTCAGTCTAGAAAAAAGGCACCTTAGGGGGGACATGATTGAGACATGCAAAATTATGCATGGAAGGGATAAAATCGATAGAGGAATGTTCTTTTTCCTCTCTCAAAACACCAGAACCGGGGGCATCTGCTAAAACTGAGGGTTGGGAGAGTTAAAACAGATAAAAGGAAGTACTTTTCTACCCAGTGGGTAGTTAATCTGTGGAACTCTTTGCCACAGGAGGTGGTGATGGCATCTGGTCTTGATGCCTTTAAGAGGGGATTGGACGGATTTCTGGAGGAAAGGTCCATCATGGGCTATAGGCAATGATGGATTGTGCAACCTCCTTACAAAGGTGGTGGGCTACTGGTACCAGGTGCAAGGGAGTGGCAACAGGATGCAAGCATCTTGTTGTCTCATGCCTCCCTGGGGCACCTGGTGGGCCGCTGTGAGATACAGGAAGCTGGACTAGATGGGCCTTTGGCCTGATCCAGCAGGGCTCTTCTTATGTTCTTATATTCTCATGTTCTTATCTGATACCTCCCCAAAACAGTGGATTTAACTATTGGGAGGCCCCAATCTTAAAGTGTCCCTTGTGACTAGGAAGGCTGGCAATGGACTAAGCCAAGAAGAACTGAAAACTACAATTTCCAGATTCCAAGTTGTGATGGATGCCAGGGGCACGACCACAAACCTGCATTGCTTCTGGAAATTTTTGAGTTGAAGCATGATATCTCTGCTGTTACCAACCGTCCTCTCCCAGGGTTTCCTTCTCCCTTCTACATTTGGGAAAGAGGGAATAGAGGCCAAGGTGGCCTGACCCTGTTCCCTGGCGAAGTTAGAAGATGCGGACTTGGCTTTGGATCTACTGCATTTGTGCAAAAATTCCTTGGTCTTTGCCTTTCCAACATTTCTCGAAGAATTTTTGGAAAAACCTCAATCCCTCTCTCAAAATGTTCAGGAGTACTGAATTAATTACAAATTGAACCAAGGAGAAATCACCCATCTCAAGGTGCCAAGAACCAGGTTTGGGGTTAGTTCTCACCTCCGGTTTTGAACAGGTTCAAATAATCTCAGCGCAATTCTCCTGGGCTCTCTTTTCCTCCTCAACCTTTTCTGTCATTGGTCCCTTTTGCCCTTGCCATCCTTTGATTCTATTGGGTGTGAGGATTATTAACACCATCCAGGTCTACAACCTTCTACTGGTTCAACTAGTTCTTGTTTGGGTCCAGAAACCATGGTGTTTGGTGCTGATTGGATAGCCCTTGTGATTATCACAAAGCCCCTTCCCACCTTCCCCAGGCAGTAGCAATTGGTTTGTTCTTGTGAATGTCATAAAGAGGCGTCCTTCCTGTCCTCTCTGGCACCAGGCAGTGCTGATTGGATGACATTTGTGATATTCCTGAAGCCACATTCTCCTATCCTGCTAACACAGAGCCATTTCATTTTTAAAAATGAAGATGATGGAGCACACATTTACCACTTCAACATTTCAAGTATCTAAGACAGTTCTTTAAAGAAAAACCTGCCTGCAGCACAGAAGGAGGAGTGAAAATATGTGCTGAGTTTGCAGCCAGGGATATGTCTTAGGGCAAGTGAGTGCAGACAGAAGCAGAGCGCACCCTACAATGGGAAAAAAATGACAGTTCCTGCAGATAGGTATGTCTGTATGCACTCTTCCTGACTCTGACTGGGCGTGCTGTGATGGGAAAGGACAAACCTCAGTGATAGAGGACCAGCTTTAGGTACAGAAGTCCCAGGATCTCCAACTCCCAGCGTCTTCAAGTAGGATGAGGAAAATAACCTTGACTGACACCTTGAAGTGCTGCTGCCAGTCAGGGAAAATAATACTGAGCTAGAAGGACTGATACTCTGACTCAGAACAAGACGCTTCCCCATGTTGATCTGGAGTCTCCATAGCACAGTGGCAGAGGACATATGTGACATGCAGAATGCCCCAGGTTTGATCACCGGGATCTTGAGGTTGGTGAGGTCTGGCTGCCGGTGGTTGAGTCCTCCATCTGCCCACTTGTCTCCATCTCTCCTCCAGCTCCCTGGATTGGAAAAATGAAATGGCACATCAAAAGGAAGTGTGGAGGATGTGATGGGAGACACATGATGTCCATTACTGCATTCCACCCCTTCTACCTTTTCTAGAGAATGGGACGAGCAAACACTGGCACATCACCAGGTGAGGAGGGAGAATCGGTGTCACTAGGGCTGGTGTCACCCAGTACAATAACTCATGGTGTCACCCCCATGGACCTATACCAATTGCAGCTGGAAAGATATCCAGAGCCCAGGTCTACTCGGCTTCCTGAGGTGGAGCCCAGGTCTACCCACCTAGCAGACCTGACCTTGTGGTGAGCAAAAGACAGTGGCAGGGCCAACTGGGTGTCCAGATCAACTGAGCAGGTAGACCCAGGCTCCACCTCAGGAAGTCCAGTAGACCTAGGCTCCAGAGACCTTTCCAGCCACTGCCAGGTCTCCTGGGTCAAGGTAGACCTGGGCTCAGGTAAGAGGGTGAGATTTTGGTGTTGCCCTCCCCTGATGGTGTTACCCAGTGCAGTACACACACCCCGAGTCACACTACTGAGGGAGGGCATTTGGCATACTGCCTCAGGCACAAAGAGGTCTTGAGCTGGCCCTGGAGGTAGGGCTAGGGGAGACCCACTTTGAAACCCTGAAGAGTCAAGGTCAACAGTCCTGAGTTAGAAGGAAGCAAGGATCAGACTCGTTGTAAGGAAGTCACCAGTGTTCCCACGCTTCTCTATCTTTCCACATTCACAAATCTAAGCTGGGACTTTCCCAAAAGGTGGCCATATCCTGCCTCTGCAACCCACCCCCTCGAGACCATTTATTAATCTTCCTGCTCCAGTAAATTCATTAGATAAACACGCAGCGGATGATGTTGTTTATTGCCTCTTCTCTGCACATCATAACCCAGGGAAGACAAGATGAATTTGACAGCTAATGTAAAAATTACAGCAGGCAATACATCTTGGATTTGGGTGGAATGCCAAGATGAGGGTTAATCAATAACACCCTAACTTAGGTATTGTATGAAATGGCACTTCATTCATTATTAGGGCTCGGGATAAAACATGACTTACCTTCTTGATGTATTGGCCCTTTCACCTCGGGGGCCTGTTCTCAAACCCAGTCCAATCCAAAGTGACTACAGATCAGTCTTTCTTGAAGCAGAGAGAGAGAGAGAGAGAGAGAGAGAGAGAGAGAGAGAGAGAG
>JAJKFI010000079.1:5614643-5625798 GCA_029204185.1 Lerista edwardsae
GAGAGAGAGAGAGAGAGAGAGAGAGAGAGAGAGAGAGAGAGAGAGAGAGCACTTTCAAGCAGCATAAATGTAAATGTGCAAGGAATTGGTGTAATCTTGATTGAACTACTCAGGCAGAACAGGCAGAAAATGTTCTGCCAGCATCAAAAGGGTTAACTAGAACCCCTGATTCCCTTTGTTCAATAAAGTGTTGCATTAACTCCCACTGAAAGGGAGCAGGGCCATCTCAGAGTTCAACCCGAAACTGAGCTTTTTGCAGATGTTCCAAACACTGACCACTTGCAAAGATTCACATGAAAACCATCTTTGAAGGAGTGATCAATTTACGGCAATGGCAAAACCGGAAATGGGTTGCAATCTTTTTTCTTTTTACATTTCTAACACACAGGGAGCCCTGCAGAGGGGTCTGCAGGTCTCCCCAACCCTCCCGGACACTGGGGAAAGCAGTGGTAAGTCCCCCCAGCCCCAATATGTGGCCAGAAGCAATGCGACCATAGTGATTGCGTCACTGTGATTCCCCTGCTCCTGCCCAATGCTTCCCAATGCTCCTGCATTGTGTTGCCCCAGTTTGAAAACCACTGGTGGTAACTATTTATTTATTTGAAGAATTTGTACCCCGCCTGTCCCATGCCAAAGCAAATGCCCAAGATGGCTTACATAGGCAGGCTAATCTAAACCACCTTTTTTTCAATAGAGTTTTACAAAACTATTCTGTGATTCACCAAATTCTCAGTCCCAGATGTAGCCTTCTCAGTGTGGTTCTCTCCTCTGGCTGCATGCCACCAAGCTTCAGCAGCCAATTTTAAGCTGAGCCTCGACAGATCCTCAAGGCTGTGCTCTGTTCTTTTGCTGGCTGACCTTCTCAACATACTCCCCGGCTACTCTCTCTTGCAGTGACTAATAATCTCATCAGCACCTTCTTCCTGCCACAATGGGTACAACAGCTTTTTAGATTGTGAGCCCTTTTGGGACACAAGGGATTCTTGTTGGAAACTTCTTGTTGAAAAGCGGTATATAAATACTCTTGATTGATTGATTGATTGATTGATTAATTGATTGATTGATTGATTGATTGATTGATTGATTGATTGATTGATTGATTGATTGTCACAGCCTGACATTCCATCTCCCATCCAAAACAAGACCATAGATTCTCCTGCTTAGTTTCAGGCAGTACCAGCAGCTCAACCATCAGTCCACACCTCCTGCCCCAAAATAAAGAGATATATAAATAGACAAATAATATTGAGCTAGATGAGCCAATTATCTGAGTAGCTGATAGCTTCACTACTCTGATAGCTACATATAATCTTCATCAGGCATCTCATAGCTCAGTGGTAGAATATCTGCTTTGCTTACCGAAAGCCTTGGTGTCTCCATATGGGGCACAATCCTATGCATGTCTACTCAGAAGTTCCATTGTCTTCATTCACATTAGCAAAGCCCAGGTCTGCATTGATAAAACACTGCGAGGGAAGCAGTCTTGATGTGATCGTTTCTATGTGTTCATCAAGATTATTTTTGTGAGGTGTTTCAGTGATGCATATGTAGGAGCAGGAAAGTGCGCACAGGATTTCAGTGTGGACCTTTGTACCAAGCAGCCAGTGTGGACCATAGGAAGTTGGACCCGTAGGAAGTTGCTTCATGATGCATGTATATAATGTAATGTGAGGTTGGGGATTATGCGTAAAATAGTTTCAAATAGATATAATACTTGTATAGATTGTTTTAGGAAGCAATGAGCATGCATGTTTGTCCAGGAACTCTATGAGCTGGAAAGTTGGGAAGTTGGAAAAAAGAATTTCAATCAATTATTTAAATCAGCCCTTTCCCTGGGTGATTTAAATCAATGTTTTCAAGCTCTTTGCTTTAAAGCAGTTCACCAAGTCTGAAATCTCTCTTTTGGTTCATGTACTCCCACCAGGATGTCCAAGTGGCGGTTGGGGGGGGGGGGGGAGATGATTCCTTCCAATGACCCCACGAATGTATTAAATGCAGTAAACCTGAAGGAATAAAGCCACAATCAAAGAACTAATGATTATATGAAGTGGTATCTCTTGGAGAAATCACTATGCCCTACCAGGGTTGTGCTGTGAGAAATGCATAGTGTGCTAGCACACTGAGATCCCTTATCTTATTTGTGTTTATAGTCTGAAGCTGCAAAGCTAGGCACAGGGAACTTGGGAGTAAGACTCACTGAAATCTATGGGGCTTACATCTGCGCAAGCATGGGCAGGATAAGCCTGTAAATCAAATGAACAAGCCACAAAAAAAAAAAATTAAAATAGGAAAACCAATGCAAAACGTTTAATGTTGTTGTCCCCGCTTAAGCAAACATTGCATCTTGGCTTCAACTTTAAATAATTTTCTAGTTAGAAAAACAAATCAATTCCACAGATTACCTGTGAATCAGTGGAGGTGTTGAAGATGTTTTGGGGGGAACGGCACTTTTACCTTGCAGGCTTCTAAACATTGTAATGAAAAGGGGGATATGACAGCAGTAAAAAGAGTAAGCCTCATTCAAAACTAGTAAAACAGTATCTTTAATTATCTAGGGACGCTTCTGAAATTCTCTCCATCCAAATTTCTCCTGGGGTTTAGGAGTTTCAGATTACTTGGTCTTATTTCCCAAGTGGAAGCAATGCATGAGGAATTCTCCTAGTTCTTATTTCCCGATTTTATACAGAGCTGTGTTTCCCTGTCTTCTTTCAGATCTTATTCACATACACTATCAATGCACAGGCATCCTCACTGATAAAACACTGCAAAAAAAGCAGTCTTGATGTCACTGTACATTGACTTTGGCTATATCAAAGTCTTGTTTTGTCATGGGTTTTTCCAGTGACAGCTAGGGAAGGCCGGTCACCCAGTAATAGAACACCTATCTTGCACACTAGGTCCAATCTCCAGGTTGGAGATACCTGTCTGAGGGCGCAATCCTAACCTGGAGTTAGGCCGGTACAGTTAGGCCAGCGAAGTTTGGCTAGCACAAGAGCCACCATAAAGCGTGTTTGGACCACTCTTGGAATTGTGGAGGATGGCGCACATCTGTGTGCTGGTCTCTCTTACTCTGAGAGTGGTCCAAACATACTCTACCATGACCCTTGTGCCAGCCAAACTATGCTGGCCTAACTGTGCTGGCCTAACTCCAGGTTCGGATTGAGCATTGAACTGCTGCCAATCAGTGTGGATAATACTAAGCCAGCTGTAGGTTTGGCCAACTCAGTATTCGCTAGGGGTCCACACTCATCAGAGGAGTCACACCATCTGGCCATGCTAATTCTTGAACCTTCAGTGGTCATTATATTCTCCAATGTGCTATCAGAGCAAATGGGGTGATTGGGAGACCCAGTGCAGGGCTTTGCCCCAGTGCCACAAGCAACCTGGCAACAGACACTGGCTAGAGGGGCAATGACCTGACTCTTAAGGTTTCTGCTCTTACATACGCATCACTAACACACCTCACAAAAATAATCATGATGAGATCATAGAAACAATCAAGACTGCTTGCCTTGCAGTGTTTTATCAATGCAGACCTGTGCTTTATTAATGGAAATGATGGAAAGATGCAACAGGTGAGGATCTGCCCCACCTTCCACCCCCGCACTGCACATCGCTGCTACATAGTGTGGCGGTGAGGCCTAACTGCCCTTCCTTGCTTCAAAGCAACAGAAAACACACATGCCCGTGCTCAGTCAGGTTTTATCTATGTCACACCAGCATTGGAAGTCCTGCTGGGATTCTGACCAAAAAGTGCTTCATGCCGTGATGATAAAAGCCCAGGACTGACGTTCCCACTGCCTGGAAGCAAATGTTCAAGGCTTTCCATTTGCAAGATGTGAGGAATTCGGAGGGAAGCAGAAACAGATTTGAATCAAGTCACCAGAACATTTTCTCCACACATCCCTGCCACGTTGCACAGTTTCTGTTCAATTTTTGGCACCTCCCTGTGGCGCCCTGACGGCCCCCCAAGCCTTCCCCCCGCAACTGAGAGAACGTACCAATCCAGGAAAGGAGACGCCTTTCGCCGCAGCCTTGGCCACAATCCTACCGCGACTCCAGCATGCCGACAGCTGCCTGCAACCTTTGCGGCTCCACCCCCACCCCACCCGCAACTTAGGCTGTGGATTTAGCTCCTTGTCGTCAAAAGGATAAACGGTTTTATTCCATTTGCTCCCAGGCCAGTATCAAAAGCTCCCCATACATGGGTTAACCAGATGATCCTTTAATGCACAAAAGAACCCCAAACAGCTTAACCTTCACCCATCCATGTTAAAAAAAAAACCACACAGAGCAAGGGAGAGCTTCTACCCAGACTACTAATGCGCCGCTGAATTGTGTTCTCTATTATTACATCTGAAATCCGTTAAAATTTCACACAATTTCCTTCACAGCAGTGTATATAATAATGCTAGAAGCCAATATGTTTCTATAATTGGTTCTGGAGTGGGGCAGAGTCCAAAGCAATTAATCCGGCCTCTTTCCTTGTTTGCACCAGTATAAAGCTTGACAGGGTAGTGCGTAATTGGAAGCGAGCGGCCTCTATCCCCTACTTTAAATTAATATTTTCCTGCTCTGATTTAATTTCGCCCGGTAACAGTGACACAAAGACATGGCGTGTCAAGCGCTAAGTAATCTTCCGCAGCCTGCTTAGGAGGAAACTTTCTATTCATCAGTAATATAGTGACCTGTATATCATTCCACTCCCGGCACACAATATTTCTGTCAAACCGGCAGCTGCATTTGACTTGGTATATAATCAACCCACAGACAAATGGGAGGAGAAGAAGGAGGCAGCAAAAGGGACCCAAATACTCCATGATGGACACATGAATTCAATGAATTATAGGGCTGCGACCAATATTCTACAGTTTTGATCTTCAAGCCAAAAACAGTGATTTCAGAAAGTCAAAATATTTATTCAGAAATGCATTGATCATACCAATATTTACCTGTCCTTAATTCTGTTTGGTATTATTGTTTCCCCTAGTTGAAAGGGATTCTGTGCAATCCCTCCCCTGATTACTTCTTTATAGGTTTATCATATGGGTAGTCCCAAACAATCAGGGAAGCCAGAGCAAATGGGATAACATCATAACACTGCAGAGCCAAAAATATTTAGCTACATGATTATATCATTGAGGGCAACATCTTTTGAGAGTAAAACTTCCTGGATTACCTAGAAAGGTGGGCTCAGCCAATCAGGGGTCATGAGGCATTTGTAAGCCACTAGAGAAGTCATTTTGAGTTTTTCTAAGAAATTAAAAAGTGGGATATCAATTTATTTTAAAAATGAATGAGTGTTGCCACATTATGCACCAATCAGCTTGCACCAATGCAGGATTAAGGACGCAATCCTAACCAACTTTCCAGCACTGACATAGCTGTGCCGCTGAGACATGTTCTGCATCCCCCAGTGGAGTAGTAGTCACAGATGCCTCCTCGAGGTAAGGAAATGTTTGTTCCCTTACCTTGGAGCTGCATTGCTCTGGTGCTGGAACGTTGATTAGGATTGCGCCCAGTGGTGGTATCTAAAGCGGGAGGAACCGGAATGCTGGGCGGGACGGACGGTTGATTGGCAGCCCGTCCGTTCCGTTCCACCGCCTGCCCGCCCACCATATGGGCTGCCCCCAGTTGGCGCACCCCACCGCTGCTCACCCAGGCACCCGGCGTGCCCCCCACCCGAGGCCCCCTCCGAGGCCAGAGCAGCCCGCGTGGCAGGCGGGCGGGCGGCGAAACCGAACGGACGGGCAGCCAATCACACATAAGTCCCTCCCAGCATACCAGTTCCTCCCACTTTAGATACCACCACTGATTGTGCCCTAAATCACTGAGGACAATGAAGTCAACAGGCAGCCCAATCCCAATTCCCCGTGGCACCAGCATGGCCCTTGCTGCATCTCACAGGGAAATTTTGGCCTCCAGAGGCAACCTTAGAGTAAGGGAACATTTATTCCCTTGCCCCAGGGTAAGCCCCTAAGGGTCTGGTGAGTCAACAGACCTGCGCCAGCTCACTAACTGGTGCAAGTCTAAGTTGTACCATGAAGGTGGATCAAACTCAGGAAGGCAATTAGGATTTAGCATGTGCCACCACCAAACCCACCACCTCCTAGGCCTGATCCACTCTCCTTCCCATCTCTGTCACCACCCTGTTCTGTCCAGCCCCTCCCCATTCCTTTCCCCTTCCCTTTCCACCCTCATGTGGTCTTACCTCTTCCAGTGGGCATCTACAGTCCATTGGAATGTGGAACTGGCTGCTTGTGGCTTGTGGTGGCAGCCAGGCTCCACACACTGACCTAGTCACATTTGTGATGGTCATAAAGGAATTTACCCCAACAAACCACGTGTTCCGCCAGTGTCAACTGTTGTTAGTATTAGGTTGTGAGAGTGGGAGACAAAGCTCCCCAGATTCATTGGATGGATCATCCCAGCTCATCAGGGAACACTGATGATGGGATGCAACACAGTGCTACCTTGCCAATTGGATTAGGCGGTGTGCTGATGTCACTGAGAGTAAATGAAGTCAATCGAGAGACAAAGCTGCCAGTGAACACGCAGATATTTTTGCAAGTAATGGTGGAAATGATTAAAAGTGAGGCATTTTTCAAACAGTGTGAAAAGTATTCACGACATATCTTGGCTCTGTTGTGTGTGTAGACAGACATATAGCACACACACGCATGTGTGCGCATGCACCCACTCCATAACCAACAAATACATCCAAAATTTTTAAAAAATGCATGCTAATCTGGAGAGAGAGAATGTGTGTACTAGCAAGAATATATATGTAAATAAACCTAAGAGGGACAGACTAGGCAGCAGGAAGAGAGAAAGGCATGCCGACCCAGGCCATTAAATCAAATCACAGTGAAAATAATGGCTAAACTCTCCCTCTTACTTGTAACACTCAATTTATGTAGTCAATATGGCAGTGAATGAATGAGCTAAGGTACTAAGCGCACAAATCTAAATTCAATATACATATCTTAGAAACAAACAAAAAAAATTTCCCTGAACGCATGCAGACTGACAAGGCATATAAAAACGGGCATCGCAACAGTGAAGAAAGCGGAGGAAAGGGGGAGAAAGAGGCAGAAATAAACTAGCGTCATTTAGGGTGACGGTTCCCCTGTTTCCAACTATCTAAATATATCTAGACAGTAGCCACAAATCCATGCCTGCCAAGAATTTTAGGAGAATGTTTGGAAAGAATGGAAAAATAACAATGCCATATTAGCTTCACCAGAAAAGCAACCCTACATCAGGACGTCCTTTTGGGGCTAGGGATGCATGGTAGAACCAGTTTACTCTAAAGTAACCCCACCAGAGAACATATAAGCAGCCTTACTGGATCAGGCTAAAAGTCTATATTCATCTAGTACAGCATTTTCATTCCAACAGAGGCAAACAAGATTATTACTGCTTATTATTCATTCATTTATTGGTTTATTCATGTATGTAGTGTCAGCAATGGAGATAGGCATCTTACAAAATAATAATGAGATGGCAGGTCCCTCTGGAAGGTCACAGAGACGAAAGCGGTGGCCAACTCTTTTACTTGTCTCCAGTATAATTTGTTCAGAGGTATACTGCCACTGTACATGAAGGTTCGGGATCCTTGTCATATCTTACAGCCATTGATTGCTCAATTGTATTTGGCCCAATCACCTCTTATAGCTATCTCAGCCAGTGGCCAGCACCACATTTTCTGGTAGCAAATTCTGTACATTGATGACATGTAGTATGAAGAAGTACTTGTTTTGTCTGTCCCGAATCTGCTGCCAGCCCATTTCACTGAAAGACTCCAAGTTCTAGTACTTGGAAAGAGGCAGGTTAAAAAATAATAATGCAAGAATTCATAATGGCAAAACTCGGGGTCACTTAGAGGTGGATCTTATGCACACTGCCTGCTGGTGGCGCACCACCTCTGCTAGCTGCCATAAAGCAGTCAGTGCCAGTTGCAAAAGGTGCTCCAACTGCGCACCACTTGGCATACTGCTGGCACTGCCGGTGGAAGGGCCTGTGCTTTCCCCCTGTTCCAGCCTTTTCCCGCTGCAGTTAAGAGCAGGTAAGTCAGTGGGAAAGCCAGGGTAGGGTGGTGGGAGGGTGGGGCAGGAAGGGTGAAAGGGCAGAGCAGGGAAAGAGCAGTGATGCTGTCCCTCTTCACCCCAGCAGTGCCTTTCTCGTGGCTATTGCTGGTGGTGTTCTCCATTCTTTTAGATTGTGAGCCCTTTAGGGACAGGGAGCCATTTAACTTTAATGTTATTATTTACCTGTAAACCGCTTTGTGAACTCTGTGTTGAAAAGCGGTATATAAACACTAGTGATTGATTGATTGATTGATTGATTGATTGATTGATTGATGGTGGGGTGGATCAGGCCTGGACTTCTTCCCAGACCAGATCCCACAGTATGAGCCACATGGACCTGCGCCAGCTATTGCGCAGGTCCAAGTAGATCCCCCAGACCATGGAAGCTGATCCCCAGGTAAGGGAACAGAACAATAGTAGGGAAGTATGTGCTCCAATTTTAGAATTCATTCTAGTCCAATCCATTTGCCTCTCCCCATCCCAGACCATTGCCAAGTGATAAAGCACTACAAAAGAGCCATTTTGATTCCCAGTGTTAAAATTTGAGAATTACATAATCTTGTTTCAAGTGCATGTTCCCAGAATCCGTCATCACTCTTTTTTCTTCTTCATCTCTTTGGATTAGCAGTGTACATGATTCAAATATTTGGAAGCAGGACAGAAAAACTGAAACAAGACTACGTATGTCGTCACTCTGTGATTTGGATATTGCCTGCGAAGGAGCTATTTGGGAGAATTGGGTCTAGCTTCATTCTTGAACATTCTCTGTGTTCCCATTAACTGTTTCATGTTTTGTTTTTATTTTTGTTTTGTTTTTTTCCTTATTGTGGTTACATTGTACTTTGTTCTCTGTAAGCCGCCTTGGGCATTTGCTTCAGCATGGGAAAGGCAGGGTATAAATTCTTCAAATAAATAAATAAATAAATAAATAAATAAATAAATAAATCTCTAATTTTAACCCTCAACACTGAATTTACAATGTCTGCTGCCTAGCACAACTCCTCGCCTTACACAGAATCACATCTTGGTGCATGTAGCTCATTGCTACCCAATCTGACTGGCTTTCTGGACTTTAGTCTCAGGCAAAAGTGTTCTCCACCTTCTGGTGTGTGTCTGGGTAGACTAATTGGCAGACATTGTCCCCACATAGTCACTGGATGTGTGAAAGTGAGGTCAAAGCACCCACTGGCTTTGACTTTGACACACAAGGCCCTAACCACTTGCATCTCCCAACTTTTCAGGGGCATTAGGCAATCCATGAGATTTGGAATAGAGTTGATAGAGGGATGTTCTTTTCCCTTTCTCAAAACACCAGAACCAGGGGACATCTGCTAAAATGGAGGGTTGGGAGAGTTAAAACAAATAAAAGGAAATACTTTTTTACCCAGCGGGTAGTTAATCTGTGGAACTTTTTGCCACAGGAGGTGATGATGACATCTGGCCTAGATGCCTTTAAGAGGGGATTGGACAGAATTCTGGAAGAAAAGTCCATCGTGGGCTATAGGCCATGATAGATTGTGCAACCTCCTTACATTAGTAGTCGGCTATTTCAGAGTACCGGGTGCAAGAGAGTGGCAACAGGATGCAAGCTTCTTGTTGTCTCGTGCCTCCATGGGGCACCTGGTGGGCCGCTGTGAGAAACAGGAAGCTGGACTAGATGGGCCTTTGGCCTGATCCAGCAGGGCTCTTTTTATGTTCTTATGGAACCTGGTGTTACTATGGTTCTAGATCACCTGGAGTGTATACATGCTGTGGTGTCACGAGGGGTGGGTCACCCAGTGCAAAGCTCAGCAATCTGGAAGTTTAGCAGTGATGTGATGATGTCATGACTCGATGATGTCATGTTGAGTTTTCACTGCGATAGGGAGGGGAATCTGACCGTGGCGTGCCGGATGCGACTGCATGTGCAGGTGCATATTGGCTCCGGCTGTGGCGAGCATGGCTGGCTCTCCTTCCTGCTGCTCTTTGGTGACAGCTGAGCCTCCTGCCAGCCTGGCTGTGGCATGCCTGAGGGTGGCACAGCCAGGGCAGGAGTGACACTGACACCCCCTAGACACCCTCTTATGATTGGAACCTGGGGTGGGCCACCCTGCCCACACCCATTGCTATGCCATGTATACATGTGTTGTTATTGCTATGAATAATTTGTACTCCACCACTTGGATTTGCTTAAGCCAACCCGCACCCAAATCTTGGAGCGAGCACTGTTTAACACACAGCCACACGTGCTTAATTTTAGCAATTAATTCCTCCACATTTTCCCCTTTCCTCCTCAACATTGTTTGACTGGATGGAGGCCTAAGTGACTAGCTCACAAAGTGGAGGGGGGGGAGAAATCAAACCATTAAACCATCTTCACGTTGCCCTGGAGCTGAACAATGCCATCACAGGAGTCCGAAGCAAGAAGGGATTCCTGGAATCAAGTTTGAGAGATCCAGTTTTGCCCAGAGATACTTACCTCGAACATGACCTTCCCCAAAATGTGGAAGCCTGCAAGGAAAGAAGATGGTGGCTGCACACGCTTACGATCCACACGAGGGAGGAAGTCGCTGCTACTAACAGCTGGCATTTGGGAATGGATGGCAGCCTGCCGGAGTGGGTGAACAGGAGGTGCGCGTGTGTGTATACGAGAGCCCGAGAGGAGTCATGCATATAAATCATTATTGGTGAACATCTCAGCTTTTTGGGCTCTGCTGTTGTTCGTGGCTGCCTTGTGGCAGGCCAGACATAAATCATAATTCCCCCACAATAGATCCTTTCGCAGCCGCCATCAGGAAAAAGTGTGTTGGTTTTATCGATTTTTTGACACCGGGGCTCCTGCAATGGCCGCTCTGAATCATTATGAAATGAAACTGATTAGGAATTCATGGAATACTAAATAAACTTTACGAGGCTGTTGTAAGTTTTTTGATGCATGGGGAGCGGAAAATGAAAACTAATGATATAAAAATTACACAGTGCGCTGAGTATTATTATACCGCTATTGATTTGTTTCAAACTGTACATCAGAATCGAAGTGTGTGTGTGTGTGTGTGTGTGTGTGTGTGTGTGTGTGTGTGTGTGTG
>JAJKFI010000079.1:5625808-5672018 GCA_029204185.1 Lerista edwardsae
GTGTGTGTGTGTGTGTGTGTGTGTGTGTGTGTGTGTGTGTGTGTGTGCAGGGCTCGAAGGCCAGAGCTCAGAAGCTATTTTTAAAGGCTAATTCCAGCTGTAGGATGTTGTGTGTGTGTCACCTAAAATGTGTTAGATGTGCTCCTTGGTTGCTTTCCTTTGACTACAGCTATAGGTCCCTTTTGAGGACGCCCTTTGAGGGCATTTATAGTTATAGAATATGTCTGCAAAACCCTTTAATTCATTGTTATCATGATTGCACCATCTCTGTCAATGGTATTTTACACAGAGTGGGTCCCTGCCCCAAGGTGATCACAATCAAGATATTGACACAAGGGAGACAACAGAGGAAGGGAAAGGGGAATTGAGGCACAATGTGTGTGTGTGTGTGTGAGAGAGAGAGGGGGGGCGCAATCCTAAACTGAGAGCAAAGTATGGCTGGCACAAGGGACACTGTAAAGTATGTTTGGACCATGCTTGGAGTCAGAGTGGCCAGCACACAGACATGAGACATGACTCAGAGAGTAGTCCAAACACACTTTATGGTGGCCCTTGTGCTGGCCAAACTTTTCTGGCTTAGTTTATGCAGGCGTAACCAGTTTAGGATTGTGCTCTATGTATATTTAAAAAAAGCACAAGGACTTATTTCAGCTACTTGTTCTTAACAGTAGAGAATGTAAAAATATATGCCATACTTTATATAATGTGTGTATTATTATATACTATATATAATGTATTTTATAATAATTAATGACAGCTGAAATGGAGGGACTTTTATGAATTTTCAACAGTGCTGAAAAGGACTCACCCTCTTGATAATTTTTTCCACTGGTTTTCTACAAAGTGAGAGTATTTTGCCTCTCTAGAAGGCATTGCCATCATTCTGAATTGGCTTCATTTTCACTCAGTGACATCAGCACTCAGCCAGATTTGATTAGCTACTTAGCACTGTGATGTCATCCTACTTATTACATGCTCCCCAACTGGTTAGTATCACACATGTGAATGATTCAGGAAAGATTGATTTCACTGACAATTGTTTTGGATTGCTTTTTGTTGTTGTTGTTGAATTTGGTGATGCCCAGCCATATTCCATTCACTTCAATACTCCTGATATACCATTGAGGTGTTTGAAAATAGTGCTATTAATTTTACTCAGAAGTAAGTCCATTGTGTTCAGTAAGACTTGGGCTGTAATCCTATTTTACCAGAGTAAGGGCTCAATCCTGACCCGCTCAGCACAGGCGGTACAAGTGCACCCCCTACACTGGTGTTGCAAAACCTGTTTTGAGGCATGTTCAGTGTGGGCAGTAACCACCCACGGCTGGAGCAGTGCTAGAGCTCACTGCCCCGCGGTGACAAGGCAGTGACGGCAGCTGGTAAGCAAACCAGCGTTGCGCCGTCCCAGCCTATGCAAAGGGCTGCTGTGCTGATACACTGTGAGGGAGAACCCTGTATGCCACTCTGAGTTCCTTGGAGGAAGGGTAGGCTTATTTAAATCTTTAAATATTTTTATAAAGGTCTAAGGCACTTGAGATTTTCAGTACGGGTGCCAAGGGTTGAAATTCTACTTGGATGGTGCAATAAAGAAAAATTACACATTAAAATAGCTACCATTGGCAGAAGGAGCAGGCTGTTCATAGCAGAAACTAGGAGCGGGGTGGGGGGTGCGGAAATAACTCAGTATCTTAAAGTGCAGAATTGTAAAAGCTGAAAAGGGGGGGGGAATTTCCAAGCACACATTATCTAAGTGAGCGTCCATATTTTACCGTGACACCGGCTTGAGACTCATTTCCTTGGGTTAAGTAGCACCGGGTGAAGTATCTCCCATACTCCTTCTACCTATTCATCTGCAGCGGTATTGTGGGCATTTAACCTGGAGCGCTTGCTGATGTATGACCAAATCAGAGGAAAGAGGCCGGACTGGTTAACCCTCTCCCTCTATAGCTGCACTTAATGAATGTCACATGGACCCACTATAGAAATGATGGAACATGCACTCTGCCAAGCCCCATCAACACCCACCATTGCAATGATATGGAGAAATATGCTGAAGATATTCAGGGGAACCTGCAACATAAACCCACAGTAATTATCATTACTTATATTTTTTTTTGCCTCTTTAAATCGCAGCACTTTTGCTGGTCTCCTCTTCCTTGTAATAACAACACTCCCCACCCCACATCACCCCAAAAATCCATTCCAAGCATATTCCATCATTCATACAAACTCTCATGGTCTTCCTTCAGTCGCAGTTTTGACTTCTCTGTTTGTAGACATACGACTTTGCAACAGGCTCACTTGCATCTACTTATGTGTGCTCCTTTGCTAAGAAAAAAAGAGTCTATTTCTCTTAGGATTTGCTCAAGAAAGGGCACTTTAGACTTAAGAAGAGCCCTGGTGGACAGACCAATGTTCCATCAAAGTTTGAATCCTGTTTTCCACAGCGGCAGCCACAAGTCCATGAGCAGGACATGAAAGTAAATCGCCCTCCCTCCCTATTGCTTCCCTACAGCTGGTATTCAGAGGCACACTTGCTGCCTCAAAGCCTGGTGGGAGCGTATAGCTATCATTACTGGTAACCATTGATAGACTGGTTTTCCCAGTCATGTAATACCTTCAAGTGTTGCAGACAACTCCACATCACATGCATTACTTGCTGTAATCTGAACAGCAGCTATCTAAGGTAACTATTATTGT
The DNA here is from genome assembly GCA_029204185.1 of Lerista edwardsae. NCBI lineage: Eukaryota > Metazoa > Chordata > Lepidosauria > Squamata > Scincidae > Lerista > Lerista edwardsae. Next base: position 5,628,509 of record JAJKFI010000079.1, read on the forward strand.
CCTTGTAGATAGGAGTGGAAGGGGACAGCTTGCCTAAACCCACTAGCAAGTTCAGGATTTTGTAAATTACAGATCAGTCTCTTAGCTACCACCGTACCCAGCTGTTACATGGGCTCTGAATCATGGGATGGAAAGTGGGGACTGACTTTCAGTTGGGGTCCCTTTGTTGCAAATTCCAGGTGCCTGTAACAGGTTCCTAGTGGCAAGAGATCTGAAAATTACCTTTGACAGCCCAGATGTCAAAGGCTAAACAAAGCAAGATTGGTTGAAGGCTTTTCAGGACCTTGAAGAGCTCCTGTGAGAGGTAGTGGTTATGCCAGAGTTGAACTGAGACCTTATATCCCTTGGAACAGCTTGATGACTACCAGGACACATTTTTAAGAATGGCCATGGCTAAATCCCCAAGCCTACAGAACTTTCAGCTCTTTTTTGTAGAAAGACACTAGGTCAGGTTGTGGCTGCCCAGGCCACTTATTGACTTCTGCTGACCTGGAAGAACTGTAAAGACAAAGGAGTCCTGGAATCAAAGACAAAGGAGTCCCCATTTGACAATGAAGTTCTCATCATGGCTTCCCCCTTACCTCTCTCTTTCTTAACCTACCTCAGAGGGTTGTTGTGAAAGCAGACTGAGGTGGTCTAATGTATAGTACCCTGAGTGCTTGTGGAAAGGACAGGATGCAAATGTAATAAAATAAGCACATTGCCCACCAGTTGAAACAGGATGCTGGGTTAGCCCAACATTAGTCTCACTCAGCAAGCAGAATACAGAACACTGTTGATTGTGTTGTACTAATATTGTTGTAATAGGGCTGTTGTAAGGGACATGGTGGCGGTGTGGGTTAAACCGCTGCTGCTGGGCTTTCTGATTGGAAGACTGGGAGTTCGAGACCATGCAACAGAGTGAGCTCCCATTAATTGTCCCAGCTCCTGCCATCCTAGCAGTTCGAAAGCATGTAAAAAATGTGAGTAGATAAATAGGTGCCACTTCTGTGGGAAGGTAATGGCATTCCGTGCACCTTATATAATCATGCCGGCCACATGACCATGGAACCTTGTTCTCAGACAAACACTGCCTCTACAGGCTTAGAAACGGAGATTAGCACTGCCCCCTACAGTTGGTCACGACTAGACCATTCAGTCGTGGGGAAACCTCTATCTTTTAAGAGCTGGTGTAGAGCTGTGGCTGAGAGACCAAACTGTGAATCAGAACTGCCTTGGCTGCCATGAACTCATTAAGGCTGCAATCCTATATACACTTGCCTGGGAGTAAGCCATATTAATCACAACGGGGCTTACTTTTGAGAAGACATCCATAAGATTTGCTGTAGGTGTTCTAAGCCACACCCTCTCAGCCTCAGCAGCAATTTGGGAATAATGTTCATTCATTCATTCATTCATTCATTCATTCATTCATTCATATTAGATTTACAGGGTTATTATAAAATCAAGATAATATATGTTAAGTACTTTGTGCACTCCAAAAAGCACTATGCAAATGCTAAATATTGTTGTATGTCAACTATCCATACAGTTAAACATAAAATACTATTGCGTATCCAATATCAAATACTATACTGTAGCAAGTCCATTTTCAAAAGCTGTATACCATTGCATGGCAGTTCTCAAATACTGAAATCAGAAACTTGTAGATGTAAAATACAGATGCCAACTCTGACATGACTGGTCAGCCAGTACTCAGAATATTTGAAATCAAATGTCACAGAGTTTTTGAAGTTAATTTGGGGGGGGGTGTTAACAATTTGTTCATCCCAGTCCTGGAAAACAATTTTTGAAAAGCAGCAGCCAACTCACACAATGCAAATGAGAACAAAGTAACCCCTGTAAACAATTTGTATTTGGTGGGCTCCCGCCTTGTCTTCTTCCCCAGGCAACTGATGTGACGATCTGCAAAAATAAATTACTGAATTGTCACTTTCGTCTCCCTTCCCCTCTAATAAGCATCACGGGGGGAGGAGGGGGAGGAAATCTGAGAATCTTGTAAATGATTATTGTGGCTTTTTTTAATATCACAGAAATAATTGCTAATCAAAGCATCGTGCAGCGGGGCCAGTAGGAAGCACCTTGGCGTCTGGGTCCGCAGCATTTTCATGTGAGCCGAAGGAGTGGGAGAGAGGCAGGACACCTAATTTCCACCTTGCAATTCTACTCCATCTGACAAAAAAAGATTACCCAGCGGTCAAAAAAATCAAAGTCACGCCGTCCTGGGGAGCGCCAGAACGGTGACATGTCCTAGCACGCCGAGAGAACAGGCATGCAAGCAAGTGAAAATTTGGTCTCTGCTAGGTGACAAAAGTCAATGCTGATCTTCTCTTCTTCTTTTTATTTCAAAGTTATTTTAGCAAATATGTAGGCTTGGGATATTTCCCCCCTTCTTTTCCTTTTGTAATTCTCATCACCAATCCAGTACACAGTAGGTTCTTGTAGCTTATTAACCTTAACCATTCTTGTCCATCATTCCTTTATTAGTCATCATTACAGTTACTTATTATTAAAGCAGAATGGTTTTTCAAAGTTTCTGCCTTCTGGGAATCATAAGAACATAAGAAGAGCCCTGCTGGATCAGGCCAAAAGCCCATCTGGTCCAGCTTCCTATACATTACAATGGCCTACCAGATGCCTCAAGGAGCACACAAGACAACAAGATGCCTGTATCCTGTTGCCACTCCCTGGCACCTGGCATTCTGAGATAGCCTACTTCTAAAACCAGGAGGTTGCACCTACCTGTCATAGCTTCTAAACGTCTTCTAGAATTTTGCATGAACTGAAAGTATGCATGATGTAAAGCACACCACCCTGTGCGTGTGGTGAGATCTGGCTATGTTAGACAAGCTGTCTTCCAGGAATGTTTGGTCTACCATTACTCATCTTTGAGGACCTTCTGAGAGGCTTCAGGAGAATGCAGCATTCTCTAGACAAGTTTCAACAATGAACAGTTATCGAATACTCTTCAGACCAAATTTAATTGTATGAACTTTATTGACAAGGCTATTCAGGTCCATCCATCCATCAGGTGGTAGACAGAGCTGGAGTTGCAGGACCTTGGTCAGTTCCTTGTTGGCAAATGGTGGCTGAAGCTTTATATTAGGTCCCTCTTGGCTCAGACTATCCCTCTCAGGCTCTGCCCCCTTCCTGAAGAGTGACAACTTTAAAGAGGTAGAGTCAATGTTGACTCCATGGGGTGCAGGGGGAGAAACCGCAATGCACCAATAAGTCAATGCACCAATAAGTCATTGTGCATGCGTTGTGCAACAATGGCTAAATGCCACGTCACACTGCTGAATAATAGGTCTGTGCTGATGAATCGAGAACACAGTGCAGATCATAATAAGTAGGCAATGTGCAGGAATATGTTGGGTCTGTATTGTAAATATCTGCTTTTGCAGATCAGTGACCCAAACATCCAATACCAGTGTACAGTAAGGCTGAAATAAAGAAGGGCATTAAATAGAACAGCACTAATGTCTCCAGGTCAAATCTTTTTCTCCCTTGCAGGGCTGCAGAAATCTACAAATGCACCTTGTACTTTTTTTAGCCAAGTAAAAGAGCAAGGGGGATACCTTGCTCTTATTTTCAGAAATGTGACAGAGCTTAGCTCCCCACCCTTGCAAAACTGGAGGGGCCCTCTCAACCTTTGCTTCCTTAAGGGGAACAAGCACTTATCTGAGGAGGGGTTCCTTCTGATGACCTGCTGTGGACATCTGTATTGGCAGACCCTAATCAAGGCTCACCCATAGGGCTGCACCAATTGTGTTCAAGGATTCGGACAAGAATATGCTATTCCTGTTGGGATAATTATCTACCTGTAGGGACATGGATGGGTTGCATGGATAGATTGTGAATCTGAGTGACAAGTTTAGTTGTGTTTTTTTTCCCAAATAGAAGGGTTTTTTTTACTAAACAGACAAGTTGATAGCTTTCCCAGGAAGGAAACTACATTCTTTGGATACAAATTCATTCCTATTGGCTCCACCTTTTTTGCCCAATTCAAAAGGGTTGGAAAAAGAAAAGCAAACTCATCACAACAAATAAGCATAACTGAGAGCGCAGTCCTAACCTGGAGTTAGGCCGGCACAGTTAGGCCAGCAAAATATGGCTGGCACAAGAGACACCATAAAGTATGTTTGAACCACTCTCGGAGACAGAGAGGCCAACACAGAATGGAATGCCATCATTCCTGACTCTGAGAGTGGTACAAAAGCGCTTTTTAGTGTCCCTTGTGACAGCCAAACTTTGCTGGCCTAACTCTGCTGGCCTAACAAAAGGTTAGGATTACACCCTAAATTGCATATGCCTCCACCTTCATCTCTTTCCTGTCCTCCATTGTCAATCTTATGTCAATATATACTGTAGATTGTAAGCCCCTCAGGGCAGAGACCTGTCTTTCAATAGTGTAAAGCATTATGTTCATAGCTGGTGCTATATAAGTCAGCCCAAGACCTTCTTCCCCCACTTGCCCAGTGTTACAACAGGGTCTGTTGCACTCCTTCTTTCATCCCCTAGATTTGAAGAGGGAAAAGAAAGAGGAAAAGTGAATGGAAAAGGTAGTCACATAGCCGGGGGGGGGCAGTGCAGTAAGTATAGCAGGAATGCAATCTGCCATGTAAGTGTCCCCTCCGACTTGCCATCAGAGCCATTTGGGGCAGCCTGTGTGTTACTGCCAATACCCAGAATGGCTCTAACAGCAAGGGGAAGGGGCTGCTTACATGGCACATTGTTATGCCTGCCTTTCCTACTGGGCTGCCCTCCTTCGATTACACTACTGGGAAGAGGACATGTGAAGGAGAGTAGTTGGCTAGAACGTCAGAGAAACATCTTCTTCTCCTCATCCCTGATTGAAGTCTAGAAACGTGCTCAGGCTCAAGCTCAAGCTGGATGTGACCCACCATTTGGTGACTGGGGCGTCTGAGTGGTTGATTTTATTGAACGTAAGATGCAGGCTCAGGAGGCCCCTATCTTCGGCCACAAAGCTCGCTAGGTGACCTTGAGCCACTTACAATCTTCCAGCCTAACCTATCTCTCAGGGTTGTTGTGAAGGTAAAGTTGGGGGTGCGGGTCACATGTACACTGTGGTCCCTCTGCGCTCTTTGGAAGAAAGATGGTACAATTATGCCATAAAGAAATACAGTTTAAGAGTGCTTTTGTGGATATACAGTATAGTTACCCTCGGTTGGCAGGCACACACACACACACACACACACACACACACACACACACACACACAGAGAGAGAGAGAGAGAGAGAGAGAGAGAGAGAGAGAGAGAGAGAGAGAGAGAGAGAGGTACAGAGGAAAATGGTAAATAGTGAGGCCAAGAGGCCATGAAATGCAGGAGGTAAGCTGCCGATGACATTTCTATGCAAAGCTGAAATGTATACACAGTGAGCACAGTGAGGAGGACATCGGAGTCTTAGGTCAGTGGCAGAGGGGCAGCAGAGGGATGGGACATAGTTCAGGGGTAGAACACATGCTGCTGGTCAGTCAACAATGCCAAGATAGATGGACCGACAGACTGACTTGGTATAAAGCCAGTTCCTCTGTAATGGTCATAATTGGCTTTTTATGTCTGAAAGCAGTATATGTAATCACTGAAGTGCAGTTCCGAAAAGGAGCTTGCCAGAGCTTGCTCACTTCTCTGCAAAGCCTTTGGCTCTGTCCTGCAGGGCCAACCCCAAACTCTCCAGCACCTTGGAGAGCATATCCTATGCCGCCGCCGCCGCCACCCCACCCCCCCAGTAGCATGCTAGCTCCCACTTCCTGGATACCACAAGGAAGAGGAGAATGGAGCCAAAGAGGGAGAAGAGGAGGGAAAGTGGGCCACAGCAGAGGAGATAATCTCTTCTGTTCCCTTCTGAATCCAGGAAGCAGGAAGTGGAGGAGTGGCAGTAGACGCTCCCCCACCTCCTCATGGATGGGCCTGCAAAGGCATAAGGCAGTCACTTCCAGGTCCGTCCGTCCGTCCCCCCAGCCTCCACGGAAAAGGAATGGGGTGCACAAAGCCTCCACAGTGAGCACCCCTTCCTCCTGGGAGAACCTGCCCCCAGGCACAGAACTGCCCTGGGCACAATCATGACATCACAGCACTGGGCATTTCGCCTTTGTTCCCAGCGTACCTTAATCCTCCATTCCAAACTGAAATGTAACAGCTATGCCTGCCGTTCCTACTGGGCTGCCCCCCTCCGGTTATGCTACTAGGAAGAGGACATGGAGGAGAGTAGCTGGCTAGAACAGCAGATAAATATTTTTCATAACAAAATGGCTCCCATTCATTGCATTTCTTGCTAGTCAAGAAATGGATGCCAGAGCTAAGAATTTCTTGTTCATTTTCATTTCCCCCTAGCAGCCAGAATGGCACAGATGAAGGTTGCAGGAATGGGGCAGGGGAGAAAGAGCAGGGAAAAAGAGATTGACACAAAGTGAGTTCCTTCCATTGAAACGAAGGACTCCAGATGCTGGAAAATGCTAAGCCAGTTGGATGGAAAACACAGAAGTTACGGGCCACAAAACAGCAGCTGGGTCTCCTGCTGAAAGCAAGAGGGAACCAAAGCGAATTGGAACAGCAACCATGAATGAAATAATAACCCCCCAAAATGAATGCAATTGTTATGATGTGCATTCTCGTCCTATGCATGCTCACTCAGGAATATGTCTCACTGTATGCAATGGGGCTTACTCCCAGATGACTGTGGATAGGATTGCTACCTGCATGAATGAAGTTTGAATAATGCAGGTTAATGGAAGCAGGAAGTTAAAAAAAACTGGTTGACCTGCACCCCTTGTCACCTTTACCTCCCCTTTCCTTGTTGTCTCTCCCAGTGACAAAATATAAATTGTAAGCTCACTGGAGTGGGGGTGCCAGGCCTGGGTAATGTGCTTTCCTTCCTCCTCATCAGTTGCGGATCCAACCAAGGCTCTGCCCAGGGCAAGGGATGATGTGTGCCACCATGTGCCCTCCTTGCCCCCTGCACTGCCCCTGCCACTTCCCCATACCATGCCAGGCTCCCATTTTGGAGCCATTCAAGAACAAGGCTGGGCAGGAGGGCCAACCACCACACTGGCAGCTTGCCTCTGCAAAAGGCAAGCTGCCTAGTCGCCACCCCCTCCCACTCCACCAGCACGGTGCTCGGGGCATCTGCCCCCCCCCCACCTTAAACAATGGTAGGACCACCACTGCTCCTCATCCCATACTCAGGTTTTGGTTGCAGATCATTCTGTGTCTCCACATGGCTTGATCATTGTGCTTTTGTTGGATGCTTGTGTTGGGTCTTTGCCAAAAGACAAAGGGCAAGAAAACAGAACCCAGAGGAAATTTCTTGCAGCATTTCTCTTCCCCCTGGGGTGCCCATCACACCAGCAGCAACCCACTGCCTGTGCAGGGTCTTGAGAATTGTCTACGTTGGAACAGGGCATGTTCCATTAACACACTGATGTTGCTGGAGCCATTCTCTGAGAATGCTTCAGCGGACACTGGAAGATCCTCCTGATTCCACCAGCCCCCAAGGCCTCTTCCCAGTGGTTTTTGCCTCAAATGATTCCCACTCTTCTGACCATTTTGCACTCAGTGGTTGCATGTGCTTATGGAGGCTCGCACATCTGGTGGCTGCTACTGAGAGCTGCCAAGAGCCCTTCTGGAAAGTTTGGAGCCTTCGGTTTCCAACCGAGCATCTCCATTACAATGAATTGTGGTGGCTAGCAGTGGTGGCTGCCTGCTCCTCAATGATACCTCCCCTTTGAAAGATTGCATCTGGCTGCTTGATGCTCCAGTCAATTTAATATAGATGGGTGAGCACACAAAGGAACTGTAGTTGCTCAGTGGGGAAAGGCAATTGCACTCTAACACAGGAGGTATGGGTCTCAGCCCCAGTGCAGAGAAATGTATTGGTGCTCTCTACAAGGCAAATCAATTTCAGAAAAGTTCAATCTCTATTGAAAAGATTTTAGGAAGCAGCGTTTGGAAATTTAAAAAACCCTGGAGAACTGACCCATTGCCAATATCAGAGTAGACCTACTCAAGTGTAGAAACCCAGTTCAAAATATCTAGTTGTCAGGAGTCGTGTCTCTGGCAGCTCCTCAGCAAGCCCAACTTGGGGGGCGGGGACCAAAGGCGGATCTAAGGGGGGGCAAATCTATAAGTTTTGCAAGAAGCCTTACACTGTCATGTAAATCCCTCCTCTCCCTTGCTGCTGTAGCCAGTAAGCAACGCCAAGATGTTGCTGTTCCCTGTGAGGATTGGCTAGAACAGTGCAGGAGAGGAGTGATTTCCACTGCAAGGTAAGGCTTCTTGCAAAACGTACAGATTTCCCCCCCCCCTTAGATCTGCCTCTGGGGGGGATATTGCTGGGTCAGATGTGTTGCAATGCTACTGATGCGCTGAAATTCCAGACCACTCTGGACCACTCAAGTCAAGGTTTGACAGGCAAAGTGAAAAACACCACTCTAGCCAATGGGAGACAGTCATGGAAGGAATCCAGTAGCTAGCCAGCCTTCACACATATGAACATATAATGTTATTGTATCAGACCATTGGCCCATCAAACTTAGTATTGATAAGTTTTATCAGTACTATGCAATACCCCTTATCTCACTCACAAAGAGCATGAATCGTACTATTCCCTCTCCTCTTCAAGCACAGGGAACAGCACAGGCAAAGGAGCAAGGAGGAGGAGATCAGGGTTGTTTCTGTCTACCAGAACTAATTCCTGGCCCCCGACAATAAGAGAAATGCAGGGTAGGAAGCAATAAAAGCTGGAAAGAGGAATTATTTTCCACGCCATTCAGATGGAAATGAAGCCTTACCCTCCCAATTCCCCACCACCCACCTGGAGCCACACGGCACGATCCTTTATAGATCTTTGGATCGATAGCGCATCATAGCAAGAAAATGGAGATGGGTAGCAAGAGGAGGCATAGAACTGAGGAGTGTAAATTTTAACTAAATTAGTTCTTTCAGGGCTCCCCCTCTCTCACCTCTCATCTTTGGAAAAAGTGAAACAATCAATGCCACAGAAAGGAAAAAAAAGACACAGCAATACATTCTTGCTTCCTTCGAGAGGGAACAACAAGGTTAGATTTCCAAGGTCAATCCACGTCTCCCCTCTGATCCTCGCACACATCCACCACACCCTGTTCTTATTGTGGGTTTTCTTCCCTCCTTGTGGTGTGTGTGTGTTGAGAAAGAAAGAGCAAGAAACAACCCCCCTCATATTATTTCTTAACAATCCACTAAATTGCTAACAATCGCTACAGGAGGAAGAGCTACAATTGGCGCTTGGTTTGCACTCCACTGGAATTCCGTTCCATGTACAAAGATAAGTGTCTTCAGAGGTTAAAAAGGAGCATTGGGGTCCAACACAGAAAAGTAAGGGGGTCTGTACACCGAAGAGTATTTCATTGCCCCATGGGGGGATAGTAAGCCATTCGCCTACCTGCCAGCCGCACCACCTTGAGTCCAAGACCTACAATTTTCAAGATAATCTCCTATCCTCCTGCCTTGGCTCCTAATCCCCCCCTAACCTGCCACCCCAGCTTTTCATTCCCTCTGCCCTCCCAGCTGTCACTCTTTCTTTCTTCCTTTGTCATGTAACCCTGCTCCTGCTATCAGAAATTATTTTGGCTCCTGACGTGCCCAACAAAATGGCTGCCGATTGTAAGCAAACATGGCAGCCCCCTCAGTACTACATATGGCAGCCATTTTGGAGTCAGAAACAGCTGTCTTAGAATCAGCAGTCAGAATCGGTTGAGAGACAGCAAATGTGGAGCGGGGGGGGCAATGACAACAAGGAAGGGTGGAGCCTAAGAGTTAGTTTTCTGGCCATATCAGGGCAAAAATGTTCTTTTTTTCATTTCTGCTATTGAAAGGAAAGGATAATAATAATAATAATAATAATAATAATAATAATAATAATAATAATACATGTATTTATATACCGCCTTTCTTAAAGTCACTAGATTTCTCTAATGATTACAACTCAAGGCGGTTTACATAGGCAGACTTTTTCACAAACCCGAAGGTTTTTACAATTTACAGAATGTTCTATCTTTCAAGAACCACATTCAAACAGATCTTTCTTTCTGGATTTAGCCTTCTTTCTTTAGCCACCCGTCTGTTGTCTGCTGGCTGATAAACGGCTTCCCTGCTCTCACCAGAGACGCAGCTGCGTTCAGCACACTCCTCCCACGGGCAGCTGAAACTCAGCTTTTAATCAGCCGCAGTTTGCAAGGTCTGCCGCTCACACAGACTTCCGGGAGTCTCGAGCTCACGACCTTGAGATCTTTAGTTGTTATCTTCGGGCAAACGGAGGCATTAACCCTCTCGGCTAAATCTTCTCGGCTAAATTAACCAGTCAGTTATACTTGCTACTCAGTATAGTTGGCAGTGCCAACTATTTACTACATTGTTCGGTGTCCCCTTTTCTAATTAATATAAATCCCATAAGACTTCGTCGGGACTTTTAAAAAAGGCATACCCAAGATAAGATCTTGTTTTGTTGCCCTTCCTCCATTCATTAAAGCTACAAGACCATTTGGTAACCAGCCCTGTATCGGATTAGGAAACAGAAGCAGACAGTAAGTGGGCCACGTTGTTACAGCAACACACAGGAGGATGGACTGTGGAGGGAGGAGGGAATTGGTTTGAAAAGTATCAACAAGAAAACTGAGTGGACCAGAGTTACAGTTTGCAGAGAAACTGACAGCAATTGCATAACAATTATGTTAATGCTCTCTGTAATCTTCATTGGCTCATTCCCTACCTACCACCTGAAGTGATTTTGCAGAATCCCAAAGACATTAACGGTATAGAATATTCTAGAACTTCGGTTTCCCCACCTCCACCCTCCTGCCCTCCCACTCTGTACTTTTACAGTGCAACATTACACAACCTCTTGTTTCTTTCCATGGGGAGAGTGATTTTGGCAAGCAGTCAATAGAACGTACTACCGTAAGCACTCCTGTCGGATTGGTGGGGCAATTTGTATACATTTTATACGTTTGCAGATTGGAGAGTCAGCCTCCAGAGGATTGAGGCTTCAGATTTGATTTTACGCCAATTCTAGGCATTTTGCAGCATGGAACTGCAAGATAAAGTTTACAATGCTCTGTGTGAAAGGTGTTTTACTTCTCCTTAGACTCACTGAACCAACAAGACTGCATGTTATCTGTAAGTGTGTGGTGTAGTGGTTAGAGTACTGGACTTAGGCAAATCTCAGCTCAGGCACACAGTACACTCAGTGTTCTTAGGTCAGTGATCTGTCTAACCTACCTTACAAGTTTGCTGGGGAAGATATGTACTCACGACATCTTGGAGGAAGGGTGGGACAAAAATATAAGCCTTAACTTGCCTGGATCAGACCGATGTCCAACAGTGGTTAGCCAGAGGCTTCCAGCATCCCATGCGCATGGTATGAAGGCAAACTCCGCCCATGTTGTTTGCCCCTCAGCATCTGATACTCAGTTGTGTGCATGACGCAGTTGTGTGCATGAAGCACTGCAGAACTCACACACAGAACCAGCCGATGTGAACACGAAGATTTCAATGTGGCAAATGGGCAGAGTTTGGGATTGTGCACCCAGCAGCCAGTCCTCAAACAAGGGGGCTGTCCTGGCTCACCAACATTCCTTCTCATTAGTTTTGCGACTGCTCCCGGAGCACGGAAGCCGCTTGTGGTGAGGGGGGGTGGAATTGAATCTCAGACAGGGGGCAAAAGGAAATTGGAGAGTACTTGTAGAAATGAGTGAGGTTTCACCTAGCGATAAAAGTAGTTGTGTTGCTGTAATGAGGAGGGGGGAGAACGTGCGATGAGGAATTAATGAGATCACAAAGAACAAAGACGAGTAAGAGAACAGGCATGGGGACGTGACAGTTTTAAAACATCCCCGCTGACCACAGAAATAATAGAGTGGGAAAGAAATAGAGTAGATCCCTGTGGTAAAAACTATTAGAGGCGGCGAATTATAAAACTATTAACCAGAATGTAACTCCCAATTAAAAGATGATTTAACACTGGAATCTGATGGATGAATTTTGATTAAATAGAGGAACTATTAGGAGCCCTGGGAAATGGACTTCTCGCGCCACTTCTGAAAGTTAAAAGGCAGTTTGATATAAAAATTTATAAATTAAGGTTAATTACTTTAAATAACATGGCTGGAAGCAATAAAACGGAATTTATCATATTCTCTGGAGTTTGGAAGGGGGGAAATATAGATATTCCCACCTCTCAATACAGGAAATAATATTGAATTAGTATTCTCAAGTACAGGTCGGGAAGGACGAAGGCTAAGAAAACTAGGTGATGAAGGCCTAGTTATCGCAGAGTTGATAAGCTTATGCCTGGATTGTTCCACTTCTTGCTGCAGGTAGGGGCGCCTCTTTTAAAAAAAAAAATCCCTGCACGTAGAAAATTAGACTGTGGAGGAAAGAGCTCTTGTTGGGTCACTCAGATCACTTTGGTGGAAATCTGAAAGTGATGTGATACTACTCACCTCACTTTATATTTTTTCCATTGCTGCTTATTTTGCGGTGGCAGTCCTGCCGCAGCCACCATTATTTTTCTCCCAGAACCCCCCCCCCCATGGTGCCATGTGATAATGTACCATAGCTTCAATAGAGCATTCCAGGGAGAATGTCGGTTCAAACTTACACCCAAAAGAAAAGTATTATCATCAATGAATTTTGCTCTCACACTCAACATCCAAATAAACCCTGTGGACAACCCTATGTCTGGTTCTTCCTAGTTTTCCATATACTACAGCCATTCCCAAACTTAGCATGACCATGGCAGCCTCTTCTTCCAGCATGTTCCGGGCACCGCCATCTTGGATTGAATTGCGTGAGCCAAGATAGCGGCACCCGGGACAGCCAGGAAAAAAAGGCCACCGGGGACATCTTGCTGAGCTCCTGTGAGGTACTGTGGTGCCCTGAGGTATGGCACACAATTTGGGGACCACTGATCTACTGTTTTATCAAACAAACCCATGTAACTCCAGTGCACTTCCTTACCACCTGATGCACACCACAGGCTGCTATTGGCAATTACATACTGGGGAAATGACACGTGGAAATCTGATTAATCTTACAAGGACATCGCGGAAGACTCATCAGTAGGCAGCCATTTTCAGTGGCAGTCCCATTTGGTTCTTGGTCTCCCCACCCACCCACGAACGGACTTCCATCACTTTGGAAAGGTGTTCCAACTTCAAATTGTGCAGAATTTCCACAGGATTTGAATTTCCACATGAAAGTTGCCATTTTTGTTGCTGTTGGCTCAGCCACTGAGGCCCAGATCCTTGGTCTGCCACTGACTAGCTATGTTACGTAGGTTCTAGAAACGGGGCCTTTTCAGGGGTGGCCCCTCAGCTGAGCAACTTGCTTCCTGGAGAGATCAAAATAGCCTTCTCCCTTGCTGTCTTGGAGAAATTGAAACTCTTTCCATTTAGCAAAGCATTCCTTTTTTAATTTGTATTTTCTATATATCAGTGGTTCTCAAACTTTTAAGTGCAGGGACCCACTTTTTAGAATGACACTCATGTTGGGACCCACCAGAAGTGGTCATTAACCTGGAAGTGATGTCATGGCCAGAATTGACATCTTCAAGCAGGAAGTACCATCATTATGACGTAATCAAATGATACTCCTGGAATGCAAACTGGCATTCCTGGACTGCAGCAAATGCACAACCATGAAAAGTCCCTGACAGAAAGTAAGATTAGGACAAAAAAGAATTGTAAAAAGCACTGAACTAAAAACAATTTTTTAAAAAGCCCTCATTTGAAAATTCAAACTGTTAACACTCACAAAAAGAATATATCAAGAGTAAGATCTTCAGCTTCCAAGATGTCTGCTTCCAGCTTTCCACAATCACCACGAAATGTTATTGTGGTGTAGTGGTTGGAAGTGTGGTGTAGTGGTTAGTGTTGGTCTTAGATCAGGAAAATCTGAGTTCAGATTCCTAAGCTGCAAAGCCTACTGGGTGACCTTGAGCCAATCAATTGATCTCTGTCCTTACAATAAAGTAGAGGCATATTTACAATGCAAGGGGAGGCAGGTGCAGCAGGCACTGGTTGCAGCGGGGTGCAATGGGGAAAAAACGTGACATGCTTTTTGGTCTGCCCACCCTCCCTTACATCTGGTATGCTCCTAAATGGAGTAATTATGGGCTCTGGGGTGTGGGGGGGGGGCGGGTGACGCCACCCCGCCCCTGGCGCACTTTGAACCCATTACGGCTGTGCAATGAAGTCTCAGCTAACCGGCACCTACAATTCCATCCACACTGTTGTCATGAAGATATGTTAACCCTGAGTTCCTAGGAGAAGAAGTGGGGGGTGGAATTATTTAAAAAAGCCAATTGCCAAAGGCAAACATTTTCTCCCATTTCTGCACGTTCCCTAAAAGACCATCAAAATGCAGGAAAAGGTCAAGGAGCTTTTGCAGAAGAGCCCCCCCCCCCCTTAATCTCAGTACTACTCCAAATTCCAAGTCCTTTTCATCTCTCTTTTCTGCATCTCTCTCAGCTTTATTTATTTAATTTATTTATTTATTAATCAAAGAGACTCAAAATCTAAAGAGAAATACAAGTAAAAGAGAGACTCTGATGGCAGCCACAGGGAGGGACTCTATGCTGGGATGAAGAGGGACACCTGATCTCCCGCAATAAATTGAGCCACCCATTTCAAAGGCGCCCCTTTGCCCTGCTAGCAGCTACAGAATCTCCCTTTTGAAATGTGCGGGGCAGAATTGTACACTCCACCCTATACACTGTCCCAGTGTGGTTTTACATAATAGGCTTCTACTTCTGACTTTGCTGAACATGCCTTTGCCCTTCTTTGTCTCCTCTCCCCCCTTCCATTCCCAGCGCAAATGAACCCCTTCTTTCCTTCCTCGCTCGGTGCTGGGAAGTGATCATTCTCGGCCTTCACTTTTTCTATATCAGACATGTCATGGTGAAGAATCTTCAACCTTGACTCTTCAAGCTGCCCTAATTACAGGACATATTTTTGGCGCTGCGCCTTTATTCCTCTCCGCGCCGGCCCCCTGACCCCGGCGCTTCCTCTGTCGCGCTTGTGTTAACAAGGTTGTCCATTCCTCAGCTTCCTCTCCCTGATTTGTAACTGGGAATTACCATATCTAGCTTTCACTCGCTGACAACCGTCACTTTAAATAGACCTTTTAAAGTTAATACGATGGCCATTTGAAAGGGCCGTATTACTTTTCAGTGATGTTAAATGAGCTATTT
This sequence comes from Lerista edwardsae, assembly GCA_029204185.1. Lineage (NCBI taxonomy): Eukaryota > Metazoa > Chordata > Lepidosauria > Squamata > Scincidae > Lerista > Lerista edwardsae. Next base: position 5,643,758 of record JAJKFI010000079.1, read on the forward strand.
GAGGAGCCAGTGAGAGCCCTCAGATTGTCCCTCCCCCCAGGAAAGAAAAAATAATAATAATTTTATCTCCCCAGTTTAATTTATGAACATGTGTCACCAGGAACAAATCCATCATGGGCCAAATCCAAAACTGGGGTTGCCACTTTGTCAAAAATGACCCTGTTTCGCCAGTGGTTTTTGCTTTTTTTTTTCTCAGTTGGAGGGGCAGCAAAAGTTAATCTTGGAACATGTTTGGGCTGCCACCAAGATCCACATCTTTCTCACTGAGTTCTGTCCAAATAGTAGGGTTTGTTTTAAAAACACATTTCAAGCATTGGCAGGCTTCTGACATCACCAGGCTCCACCTCAAAATCTTATGTTTTGGGCTGCAAACAACTTCTGCTTCCTGCTTCTTTTTACCCAGTTTATTTATCATTCACCTGTTTTATTTGATGTATTTTTATACTGCCTTCCGCAAGATTCCTTAAGAGACAAGGCGGTTTACATTGGCAGCCTGTTCATAACCTCCATTTTTTTTTTCAAATGGTGTTTTTACAACTACAGGTTGAGCCTACTTATCGACAGATTTTCTGTCCATGGATCTGGCTCAACACGGATCCCCTGGATCAGCACTGAGCCAGGCTTGGCCCAACCTGAATCCTCCAAAAGTGACCAGAGCTGAGCTCCAGTCAATCTCTGGAAGGCTTTCTGAAGCCGACAGAGGCCACATTCAACCCCATTGTGCTCTCTGTGGCCTTCACCTTCTGCCTTGTAGAGTCAAAAAAACCTGCTATTTCCTGTTTCGGGGGAAAACCAGAAGTGATGTTTTTATGCAGACATGACATTTTTATGCCTCTACGAGGCATTCTGAAGCCTGCAGAGGCCACAGGTGGGCATGCACAGCCTCTGCAGGCTCCAGAAAGGGGTCTGGACTGGAGGGGTCCAACACCACAGATTTGCTTATCCGTGGTTTTCGGATAGGGGGCCCGGGAATGGATCCCCACAGATACCAAGGCCCAACCTGAATTGTTCTATATAAAATTCATAGAACCCACAATTTCTCTGGATATTTCTCTTTCAATGTGTGATCCTCATCTTGGCTGCATTCTTACACCTTCCAAGCCTTCACAGGCAGCTGCACATCACACCTTGGCCGGTTCTCAAGGTTTTATCTGTCTCATGTCAGTGGATTACTCCACCTTCCACACTCCTCATATTTCTCTGCGAGCTCCATCAGCTACTTGCAGCCTCCCATCCAAGACTGATCCAAAGCTGATCCTGCTTAGCATCTTCAAGCTCAACCTCCAAACCACACGTCCAAAATATTTGAAAAATGCCTCCTCTTTTTCTAAGGGTTTTTTTTTTTAGCATGGTTTGCCTTAAACATGTTTTATGGCTTCTTTATTTAAATTTCCCTCGGTCACATCCTCACACAACCAAGTCTGATTTGGTGAGCTGTATCATCTCATCAGCTAGAGTTCGATGGGATTGCCCATGTGATTCAACCAGGAAGGGGGAAATAGCCCAAGAAACGTTCTGGCACCAAGAAAATGGCAGTTCAGGAACAATAGCGCCAAACATTTGTATAATATGTATATGTATATGTAACATTTGTATAATATGGGATGTAGTAGGAAGATACAAAAAATCTTGAGAGATTCTTCACATCCGGGTCACTCGATGTTTGAGATCTTGCCGTCAGGAAAAAGATATAGAGTGTTGAAAGCTAGGACAAGTAGATTTAAATATAGTTTTTACCCAAGTGCAGTGATCAGGCTAAATGCAGAGTTTTGAATCTGGTGGTCTTAACAAATGTATCCCTCATGGTTGTATGGTACCTATATCCATATTTTTTTAGTGTTGCTTTAATTGTTATTTGTATATGTTATTTTGTGTTGTCCAGCTGTATGATGTGAAGAGCACCTCATTTCCTTGTTCTCATACCTTGAGTACAATGACAAATAAATTTCTATCTATCTATCTAACACAGAAAATCAGCTTATTTGTATGACATTTCTCAAACAACATTTCTGCCTTAACAGAATTTATCATTTTGACCCAAGAAATAAAATGTGAAGCACGTTCAGTTCAGCCTTATGTATATTGTTGTCAAGGCTGCCTTAAGGCTGAAGGGGGAATCCTGGAGCTCTAATGGGAACTTGCCTTGATGTCAGTGGCTTTTGAGCAGTTGCCCCCCACAATGCAGCTGCATTTGAGCAGTTGCTCTCTTCCCCCCCCCCACAAAGCAATGCCCCTGCATTGTCAATGTATCACAGTCATGTAGTAATGAGGCACTATCACTGCACTACTTGTTAAATAAAATATGGCCACTGCCCAGAAGTGTTCGGAGCCATTGCTCTCCCTGCCACTAAGGTAAGTCCCACCCCCACCCCCCACAAAAAAATGTACTGGACAGGGTGTCAGTGCTCAGCCATAAATCTTGTGATGCCCTGGCTCCCAGTTAATGCCCAGATTGGCCAATCCTGCCATGCCAGGACTGATAGATTAAAATTAATTTCAAAATAAAAGTAAAAATTTATAACCACTTGAGTATTAGTGTAATGTCAGGTGAGCAGTTAAAACTGGGATTCTCAACATGTTTTCAAAACAAAAACATTTTTCAATGCAATATTCAGACATTTGTAAACTGGCTCAAAAAAAGCTGCATTACAGTGAGCTCTCATTAACTGATGGAGAAAAGTCTTCTTGGGGATGCTTCCTTGCGTGAAGGGGATACGACGACCACAATCTAAATAAAGAACACTATCCTGGGTAGAACACTAGCCACTGATCACAGTGGGACTTTCTTCTCCATAAGCATGGATAGGCTTGCAGAGTTGGTGATTTACTGTGGGCTGGTTCAGATGGCATTTTTATTGTCCATCTGGCACATGGCAGTGGTGTTCCCAGATGGGGGGCAAAATAGTAGGATTTTCAGGCTCCTGAACACCAGTGTAAAATGGCCCTTCTCTGCTTTGCTTTTGCAGCCATAAATGGCTCTGAAGATAAGGGGAAGGGATTGGTTGCTTTACGCAGGCATTCAGGAGCCTGAAAAACTTAGCATTTTCCCTGCTCTAGGAATGCCACTGCCCCCACGGGATGAAAAATATGTATGCTTGTGGGACACAAATGTCCTACTCGTTGCTGTTTCTACTTCCCTAGTGGATCTTCCTACTAGGTAATGTGTAATATAAGTCTAGCAGTTTATGTAAGGGGGGGTCCCAATAAACTGCCTGCACACATAATTAGAAATACTTACCAGGGAAGTGGGAGAAACGAGGGGCCAGGAAATACATGTCCATGAACACACATGCCTTTTAACAGGTGGAGTCATAAGGACCAGAAAAATGTTGCCCAAAGTGGCATCGTGTTTTTTTTAATATCGGTTCTTGCACACTGATACAATTATGTTCTTACACAATGATACAGACTGTGGGAGAGCACACAAATTCCAAGAAAGAGTGAAAGCCTCAATTCCAGGGCAAACACTGCGTTTTTCAATCTCCCCATTCTCCTAGCCTCCTCCTTGCCAGACAGTTGCAAAACTCAGAGCGTAGCCCCCAATTTGGGCTGCATCCCACTTTTAAACACTTTCCCTTACCCAAGAGGCTGGGATGTAGCCAGTAGCCACCAGCCATCAATGCTCGTGTAATCATCTATACTGATTTAAGAAGCATTTGAAGCTATGGCTCAGCTTTGGCTGATCCGCCAGCTGCGACCATACCTGAGCTGCACAGACCTGGCCACGGTGACCCACGCCCTAGTGACATCTAGATTAGACTACTGCAATGCGCTCTACGTGGGCTGCCTCTGAAGACAGTCCGGAAATTACAACTAGTGCAGAACGCAGCTGCTCGTGTGGTTGCTGGGGCTCATCGGTTTGACTCTGTCGGGCCATTGCTTTGGCGGCTACACTGGCTGCCAGTTCCTCTCCGGGCCCGATTCAAAGTGCTTGTTTTGACCTTTAAAGCCCTTTATGGCACAGGGCCGGGGTATTTGAGGGACCTCCTTCCATATAATCCTACCCGTACTCTTAGGTCATCTGGGGGGGCCCTTCCGCCACCAGGAGAGGTGAGGGGGATGGCGGCCAGGAATAGGGCCTTCTCAGTGGTGGCCCCCCAACTTTGGAACACCCTCCCCTTAGAATTAAGAACTGCTCCCTCTTTGGCAACATTCCGGCGGGGGCTGAAGACTTTTTTATTCAAACAAGCTTTTAACTGTCGACAGGCAGGCTGGCATTTTTTACATTCTACTGTATTTTTAAATTGTGGGATCCACGAGGTTTGCTGTTTTTAAATTTTAACTGTTTTTTAATTACTGTTTTAATGTGGTTTTAATTCCACATATTATATTGTTTTTAATGTTGTAAGCCGCCTTGGGTGCCCTCAGGCAGAAAGGCGGGATAGAAATTGAATAAATTAATCATCATCATCATCATAATGCATTATACAAAAACAAAGGAAAAGGATTTTTTTTTATTTTCAGTGGCTTTTGCTAGAGCTGGGGTGATGTGCAAATTCTGCTCAACTCCCTTTTTTTTAACCCTGCAGTATACCCCACCCCATCCCACACTACTTGTTATTAGTAGTGATACGTGATGGTATTTAGTATTTAACAAAATTGAATAGCTTGCATGCATTGTCATTTAGTACTGGGCAGCTGGCCACTGATGAACAACTTGTAATTGACACTTGCCCCCAAATGATCGAGACCCAACAAGGCCAAACTATTCACTGTCAAGCTGAAGTTGATTTTTACCAGCAAAATCGAATGTCAATATATGAATGATGAAATTAGATATCTGGGTTAATTTCCAAAATTTGTTTCCAGGCTCCAGATTATTAAGATTACTTATATACCACTTTCCCACCATAAAAATGTTCACAGAGTGGTTTATAAAGAGAAAGGAATTGAAACATTGTGAACATAGGAAGCTGCCTTCTGAGTCAGCCCCTTGATCAATCTAGCTAAGAACAGTACTCCAACTGTTCCCAAACTGTGGGTCAGTGGCCCACCCATGGGTCACAACAACCCCATTTTTGGTGGGTTGTGAAACTGACAAGGCAGATTAGGCTATGTGCATCAAGAGTTAAACAACCTGCTACTAAGGAGGGGGATCACCGCTGCCCAATCACCATTATAGCCACAGAGGCTTGAGCAGCTGGTAAAGTGAAACCTTTTTTTAAAGGTGGGACTTGATTCTAAAATGTTTGGGAATGCTGGTCTACTCTGATTGGTAGTGGCTGTCCCCCTGGAACGGGCCAGCTTTCCCAACCCGACTTAGAGACACCAGAGATTGAACCTGGAACAAATATGTGGAACAAACTTCCCTCTCCTATGACCAAAGGAACTGGATTTGTCTTTGGTGTCTAGCGTATTCCTGGGGGCACTTCTGAGAGCAGTAAAAGGAGAATGATGTTGGTTTGGCATTCACTTATTCTCCTGTACCCTTCAGAGTACACAAAATATAGACTATGTTATCAAGAGCCAGCAATACTCTGCCTGCTGAGAGTTATGGAGATCCTAACCTTCCAAGCTGAATAAAATGATTACAAGAGGATTATTTTCGCTACTAACAATATCTAGTGTATCTCTTTTGTCTCTCATAAATTAGAGGCCCTGCACTCCTTTCTCCTAGGATACAACTCATGCCCATTTATGCAAATTCATCTCTCTCTCTCTCTCTCTCTCTCTCTCTCTCTCTCTCTCTCTCTCTTTCTCCCGCCCCCAAACCCAACCATTCTGATCCCCCTCTCCCTCAAAATCAGAGATTCCATGGAACGATCCTTCAGCTGAACATAAAAATGACAGTTGCAGGCATTCGCCTTGCTAAAATAAAGGTGGAGGGGCAACATGAAGGATGACAGGAATACCATGGAAAATGGGACCCTGGGGTTGAGTTCTTCTCTATACCATGTAGCAACACTTACCAACATTGCGGTGTTGGCATATTTGTTGATGGTGGCTTCAGGAAAAAAAATTATTAGGGAAGCACATTTGGAGCAAAATGCATTTCTAGGAAAGGGCAAGCCTTGTCCTCTGCGTTTGATTTCTGAAAAGAGAAGTAGCAGGGCACTTTTCAGAAAGGCCCCCATTCCAATGGGGAATGGCTTGTTACTGCTGTACCTGTGTAGGTTCCACCTGTGAATATTGTTGCAGTTCCCCAGCACCACCACCACCACCACTGGCACAAATGATGTACAATGTGAAGACCACAACATAACAGTGCAATGGCAACAATATTTGAGTCTCACTGTGCATTCAGAGCGGAGGGTGAGAACCTGACCCGGGAGTGCCTTTCCCCACTCCCAGCAATTTCATGTTGTCTAACACAGAGTTTCAACCTGAGAGATGCTCAGCCTCGACTAGGATTGCCAATCAGGTCCTTTCAGTCAGGACTGGGCACAGTTCAGGCTTCTGGAATCAATTTTCAAACACCAATTACAGCCAGGTGCACCCCAGCGGCTCAAGAGGATGGGCATACATTTCAAAATAGGTGCCTCTGAGCACGTTCTCAGCCCAGAAATCTGAAAAGAAAAGCCTTTTTGCTGTTGCTCTTATTAAACAAGTAAGAAGCATCTGAGTAAGTGTTATTAAACAAGTAAGCATCTGAGTAAATGTATTTAAAGTGGCATGCACTTTGGCCCCAAAACAGAAAACCTTACAAAGGATGATGTCTCCCCATTGTCCCTCTCTATAAAAATAAAATAAAATGTGCAAGTAGCCATGTTGGGCCACTAAAAAAAAAAATCCAGTAGCCACCATTGAAGACATGTACTTGCTTTACGAGGACCCACCAAAATCTTAAAATAATATCGAATTTAACAACAGCTTCCATGACAGTAATAAAGATAGAGGTTGTAAGTGGGGGGATGACAATGATAAGCTGGAGACTGGCTTGTTTAGAATCCAAGGCCTTTGCACAATGTGCGCGCATGCACGCACGCACTCACACACCCTGGCTTTATTTTCAAATGAGCACCAACTGTTTCAATGGCTGAAGATGACAAGAGGTGGGGGTTGCAGGGAGAGGGGGAGGGAGGAAAGCAGGCCTGGCCATTCAGTTACATGATCTAAATTCTAATCAAACATCATTTAAAGCATGTTTTATTTCTGCCTCTGGAGAGATAGTTCCTCCAGAGCCCTCGCCATGGCAACCAGTGTCTCATTTCAGAAGTGTCACAGCACATTATCATCCTAGCAGCTCAAGCAGGCCCGCCTGACAAGTCCTCTCTGCCCCTCGCGACAAGGACCGTTCCGGGCTTATGCTGTTTATTTTCAATGTCAGGCAGCCGGCGGCAGATTGAAAGGGAACCCTCGGCCCCCTCGAACAACAAGCATCACACCCCTGTTTGGCGATAAGAGATAATTTGAGAAGATATTTGCCTACACATGCATACACAATTTGCTGTATTACAAAGCCGGGGAGCGCCTCTTCTTGTCTGCCGGTCTGCCCATGAGAAGGGAAGGGATGCACACAGAAAGGACAGAACGCAAAAGGAAAAGGAAAAACAATCCTGGGTTGGAACAAACACACACACCATAGAGAGGGAAAACCTGTCCCAAAACATACGGTAGATTGCAAAGCGGACTCCTGTTGAAGACAACCCAGAGTCTTGGGCTGCCTTATAGACCGGCACATTGATGGTCACGTAAGCTTTTGTGGTCTGCCATGCACTTAAGAGACAGGGCTATAGTCCGCCAAAGATTATATAACAATAAGGGTGCAATCCTCACTTGTGCTGGAACAGGCAAACTGATTGGCCTGTGCTGTAACCACTGCAAGGTAGGTGCCGGCGGGAGCACAACTGGAAGAAAGCGGATATTTCCCCCTTACTCTGTGTCACTCCCCATTCGCCCCTAGGCGATTGCCCAGATCTGCACCAGTTATTTCACTAAATCCAAGCAGCCCCTGCAATGTTGGTTGGGCTGGGGGCAAAGGTTAGAATCTGGCCTACGGCGCTGAACCTGCCCCCCTCCCTGGCCCAATCTGCCCTCTTTCTTTCCACCACCAGTCCCCTGTTCTGCTCACCCCCTGCCCAGTTCAACCCCTTTCCAGCACATTGCCAAATGGGATTGGCTACCTAGGACAGTGACTTCATCCCATCCACTCCATGATCCCCAATTGGATAGAGTCACACATGTGACTAATCTAAGGTGGAGGAAGCAGATGGACAGAGGGGGGAAAATGGCACTGGAGCCAGGGCCGGCCTTAAGCCAATTTGACCAATGTTGTCACATTGGGCCCCGCGCTTTGGGGGGCTCCGCACCGGCAAAACTCGCATATCGCATACTGCTGCAGCCAGGTTCTCTATGGACTGTAAGTCAGTGGGGTGAGCAGATCAGCTTTACCTTTGCTGTCTCCAGGGCAGCTTTACCTGCTCCTGTTTCCAAAAGGCCCAAAATGGGCCTCCTGGAAGCAGTTGGCAGTGACATCATCATGTCACCATGTATTGGAAAAGGCAGGAGATACCCCAAGGAGATAGGGAATGGTATCAGCAATGGTCCCTTGTCCCAGATTAGCCAGGGATTACAGGGTTAACCCCCAAGTTCTTTGCAAGCCTGATGAGGCCCCTGGCAATGAAGGAAGGTTAGCACAGGTGCAGATGGGTGTGGCTGATGGTAAAGCCTGCCTAGCAAGAGACACTGATTGGCTGGCCTCAGTATAAAGTTGGAGGCAGGAGCTGCAGTAAAGCATCTGGGTAGGTGCTGGAGGAGGGCACCAGGTAGGTGCCGGACGGACGGATTGCTGGACTGGATAAGGTAAGGTTATTGTGGGGAATAACCATTGGGAACTGTTGTATGGCTGCCATGCCCCTTGGAGCCACCAAGTGGAAGAGGCAGTTGTGGCTTAGGACTTGGGGTAGTTTGGAGCTAAGCCAGTGATGAGGGTTGTCTGGAGGAGGCTGACCAGCCGGTGATCCCAATCAAAGCTGCTGGAAGAGAGGAGGCCCAGTGGGTGAATGAACCCCTTCCCACTTGCCTATCTCTGAGGCTGCTCTGGAGGGGAAACTAGTTAGCCTAGTGTGGGCTAGTTAGCCTAGGGCCCTTGGGGAGGCCCGGCAGGGAATTTGGCAGAACACACCATAAACTATTTCCAGGTGCTGTGCATTTCACACAGCAAACACTCTTCTTAGTGAGTGGGGGCCTTGTGGGGAGGGTGGGGAGCCATACAGGAATGCCCCACATTGAGCCCTGCCGCTCCTGGAGCCAAACCTGACTGGAGCAGAACCAGCTAGGGAAACAATGATCCTACAGAGATGATTGATAAGAGGCAAGTATTCGTACAAACTTGGTATTTGTCATGGGATGTTTTTGTTACCTCTTAGACCGTCAGGCTTAATCATCTTAACAAAGAATCTATCCATTGCTGTTGTTTGTTTGACTCCAGCAGGGGCAAATGAGATGTTCTTCTGGCCATTCTATACTTGCAAGTCTGAAAAAGGCACCCATCAAGGATGAAAAAGAAAAGCACTTGGAACGGTACCATCTGTTAACCCTACATACTGGTTTATGGGCACATTTAAGTGCACACCAAAAAGTTTTCTTTTTTTAATAGCTGATAACTCACTTGACTTCAACCTCTGCCAATACTCTCGCAACTATCGTAGTCCATTTAATTTTTTTGCCATTTTCCGGTAATTGTTCTGCCAGAAGGGATGAGATGTATGACTTGGAGCACTTGAAATCACTGTGCATTTCATTTCTAAGATGATCAGTAATGTATCAGCCATGGAGGATTAGCATTCTGGACATGCTGGGACAAAAAAAAGGATCTCTGGACCTGGATGGGAATGGCTATCCATCTGGGCTCAGGGGGTTCCTGACCAGCTTGCAGCATGGCTCCGAAGCTCAAGCCCCTTCCCCCATTAAAAAGCTCAGACACTCTTTCCCTTTACAATAATAAAGAGGTTCTAATCTTTCAAGAACAACAACATTCCTGAGCGGGTCTTTCACAGTCTGGCCTCATTCTGGCTGTGTTTGCCTCCAACATTGACTGACAAATGGCTCTTTCCCTCTTACTGAAGGGCAGCTGGAAATCAGCTCAGCTTATCAGTCACTCTCTTGAAGTCTTGCTGCTCACGAAAGCTTCCAGTGGTCTTGAACTGGCATCCTTCAGATGTAATCTTCGGGCTTAATGGTGGCTCTACTCTCTTAAGTGAGTGACTCTTCCAAAGCTGGCTGATGGATAGATTCACACACATATGAGCCAGGTGCAGCCCAGGGAAGTTCTTTATCTGGCTCTCAGGCCATCTCTGCTTGATGACATCACTTCCTGCTTAATTACTGTATGAAACAAGTTTTGACACCCTTGTTCTAGATCAGTCTAAAACTGGGTAATAGAGGGTTGTGAGTGGACCCTGGGTGGAAACTGAGGGGAAGAGTCATAAGAACATAAGAAGAACCCTGCTGGATCAGGCCAAGGGCCCATCTCGTCCAGCTTCCTGTATCTCACAGTGGCCCACCAGATGCCTCAGGGAGCCCAGTAGACCTACAGATCAAACCTTGGTTTTGGGTGGGATCTGTACAGACTAATGGGTTATGAGTGGAGCCCTTACGGAACCTGTCATTTGCTAGATTTTTCAGGATGCTGGTAAATTGCAAGCAAATTTTAGTGATCCATCTGGTCAAATAGTGGCTGTTTTTCTGATAGGTGCTTTTCATCCAGCAAGAGCACTTGGGATGGGGAGAAATGAAGAGGCAGCATTCTAATGGAGGCGTCAGCCTACAAGGGCCATGCAAACAAGCACTTCTCCCATTTTATCATCTCGCATGTACAACAAGCATCATCGTTCCCTTTGGTGCTTTAAAGCAAGAGGTACATAAAACCACTAAAAGGCATAACAGCCAGCCATCCTACACTGAAATGTCTGATATAAAATAGACAACTCAGTGGTGCTTCTCTTCTGTCAAGGCATACATCCTTAAAGTTAAGCATGTCATTTGAGAGTGGCGCTGGATCCAGCCGAGGAGCCTCTGCACCAGGAAGGATTGCACGCTGCTAGAGGGAACAGCTCACACATTTTGTCATGCCTGGATAGGGCTATACTAATGTTTTCTTTTGCCCTCCTCTGTCTTGCACCTTTGCTTTTGTCTGCTATACAGAAATTCTGCTGTGGGAATAATTGTAGGAAAAGCTTCAGCTCTTCTATTTCTGTTGCTGCTGATTGCCTAGGCATAGGCAATGGCGTAGCTAATGGGGTGCAGGGGGTAGCAATTGCACTGGGCAACAAGCTTTATGGGCACAACACGCTGAGCTTGACACTCGTCGTCAAAATTGTAAAAACCTTCACAAGTACAAATAATACCATCTTGTTATATATCATTGGAAAGGTCATTTAATGCTGAATACAATGAAATGAACCACATTGGAATATCTGTATTCTGTCCAAAGTTATGGCCAATTAACCAGAACACCTTTTATGTACATACTTACTTACTTACTTACTTACTTACTTACTTACTAATCACTTGTTAGATGTGATTTTGTCATGGAGGGGAGGGCTACAAAACCTTCACCCTGGGTAGGAGATGCCTTACGTATGCCACTGAGGGCCCAATTCTACCCAATTTTCTAGCACTGGTGCTGCCACAGTGCAGCCCCTAGGTAAGGAAACCATACTTCCAACCATCCTTGGGAAACCAAATATTCCCATACCTTGAGGAGGCCTCTGCGGCCACTCCCCCTCCACAGGAGGCAGCACACATTATTATTTATTAGATTTATTAGATTCACATCCCATTGGCATAGCTGCACCAGCACTGGAGAACTGGATAGGACTGGGGCCTGAGTCAGTTTCACAAAGTGGCATCATTTCATTTAACTCTTTCTTTCCAGGAGCTGAAGGTTCCCTCTCCATTTCATTCTCACAACATCCCTGTATGGTAGGCTAGACAAAAAAAGAGCATACAGAGTGGGGATTTTTTTTTAACCCAGGTCACCTCTCTTCTAATCTAATAACTTGACTGCTATGCCATAAAGATTGATTAGCTGCCTTTATTAAAACCAACCAACCAACCAAAAAATATCTGCATGAAGATGGCCCACTTCCTGGAGAAAAAGTGATTGTGAAATTTGTATACGTTGTACAGTGAGCAGGGTATTAGTGCAAATGAGGCTAGGAGATTGATTAGGCCACAATCCCCTGAGCCAATTGCCCATCCTACAAGTCACTAATGATACCTATAAGAAAAATGACAAGACAGCCAAACATGTACAGAGGGCACATCCCTCAATAAAATGTGATCTCTGCTCAACCCATACAAATTTGAGATTCTGAAGATGACAGGCTGTGACCGCTAAATCATTGTGAGTTCTTGCGTCTCTTTTTAGACATTAGGTCTTTTGGGTTGACCAATAAACCTTACTAAATAGCTATCAAGCATTGCTTCTATTGTTGGAACACATAGCTTAGGATAGTTCATTATCAAATAAAGCCTACTGTTTCTACCTATACCAGGTAAGTGTTGTGCTTACCCCAATTCAGAGCGCAATCCTAACCTGGAGTTAGGCCGGCACAGTTAGGCCAGCGACGTTTGGCTAGCACAAGGGCCACCACAAAGCATGTTTGGACCACTCTCATAGTCAGGGAGGATGGTGCACGTCTGTGCGCTGGCCTCTCAGACTCTGAGAGTGGTCCAAACATACTTTACGGTGTCCCTTGCGCTAGCCAAACTTCGCTGGCCTAACTGTGCCAGCCTAACTCCAGGTTAGACTGCACCCTCAATTTCATTTCTAGAAAATTGATAATTTTAAAAGAAACTTCCTGATTCAGACCAAAGTTTCATCTAGTCCAACATCTAGTTTCCACAGTGGCCACCTAGATGAAGGCAACAGCTCTCTGTCCCCCTGCAGTGGAACTCAGGGGCATACAGCCTCTGAACACAAGGAATCTATTTCACCATCATAGCTATGTGGCAGAGACATCTGTCAGTTATTACCAAATCACTATAAAGTTATCTAAGCTAGTGATCACCACCACACCTCGTGGCAAGCAATTCCACAAATTAATTTTGCATTGTCCAAAGAATCCTCTCTTTGCTTCTAATCAATTTCACAGGGAGACCCCAAGTTTGAATATTACAAGAATGAGAAAAACGTATATCCATGTCTCTACATGCCGTTCATCATTTAATAAACCTTTTTATGCCTTGAAAATAGAAGAGGTATGGTATGCCGCTATGGGAATTTGTGAGGCCAGCCAGCAAAAGAACGGAGTACAGCCTTGAGGACCTGTCCAGGCTGGACTTATGATTGCCTGCTGTAACTCGAAGGCAAACAGCCAGAGGAGAGAACCACACTGTGAAGGCAACATCTGGGACTGAGGATTCGGTGAATCACAGTATGCTGGATATTTGTAAAATATGGTATGGAAACATCACACCATAGTGCACAACAGAGCCATTGACAGAAACAGCCAGTCACTCCGTGAGCACTCCAAACTCTCCTGGGCACTCCACTGGCTCAGGTAAGTTGGTAGTGGGGGTGGACCATGAGTAGCGGGTTGGAGAGGGTGGATCTTAGTGCCAAACATGCACCGTGCCCTCTGCACAGCCTCACCATGCCCCCCTGCTTCTAGAATTGCTCCAATTCAGAGCGTAACAGAAGCAGGGGCAAGCAGGAGGGCCCAGCTCCATGCCACTTCCTACCCCAGTACACCCAGCTCCCTCACCAGTGCCCATGGCAGCCGCTACACCAAGCCCTATGGGCATGACGCCTCTGGGCAAAACCCCATGGCAACTTAAGGGAACACACACACACACACACACACACACACACAAACTCTTGAGAAATCACCAGCCTTTCGAAATTTCACTTCCCTTGAGTCTGCATTGATAGTGCACACGGGCAGTACTCACCACACTCCAATCTCCAAGCTCACATTGCGACTAATAGGTTAGTAGAGAGTCGGGTTGGAGGCAAATCTCATATGGGCAAATGCCGAAACTAGGAGGCTGCCAAGAATGCTGATGTTTGACACAACTGTCCCTGTCAAGCCTGCAGGATGTTCCCTGTAAGATATGCCAGGCAGACAATGGCTTCCACAGCATGCACGGATGAAGTTGTATAATGCTTTGGGGAGGGGGGAGAAACAGTGGCTCATAACAGAACCAAGATTAACAACAAGCCAGAGCCTTCCCAGCAGAACTGGTGAAAAGGGTCCAAACACTTCCTGATAGTGTTGAATCGGCTCAGCCACACTGTATGACTCAAGAGCAGCTGTTTGCAGGCCTGTATCTATTTCTTTTTAAAAAGGTGAGATGGAATCAATTTCCACTTGGCTGGTTGAGCAACGATGGGCTCCAGACAAGATGGAGACAGAGGAATGGGCTGTTCACAAGTCATTCTCCTCTTCATCTGAGAAGTTTGCAAAGAAAGTGTTTCAATGAAAGAATACTTGATATTGTGTTTGGCTGGAGAAACCAAGTACCATCTATTTGTTGAAGATAGTTCAGAAAGCTTGAACATGGCAGGTTTCTGCCATCAGTGTTACATGAAGAAAGCAGAGGTGGCCACTGCTACCCATGATTGAGGGCAGGAGCCTACGCCCGATGAGTCGGCACTGGTGCCATTGGGCCAGCCCAATCCTGCGCCGCGCCGATCATGCACCAGCCAAGTTTGGTTGGTGTAAGAGTGGTTCTGGGCGGGGGGGGCAGAGGGAGGAAGGAACTGGGCAGGACTGGGGCTGCTGGGAGGCGTCCATTAGGCCACATCCAAGCCTCCGTCCCCAGGCTACGCAGCCCAAATTGGGGTCGTGCGGCTTGCTTGGAGCTGCAGATCCAAGCAAGCCCATTGGAGCGGCTGGTGCCTACCCCGGGGCAAGGGCACAAATGTAAGGGCATGAATCTTGTGGACTTGGGCATACCAAAGTGTTAACACCCCCTTCAGTCCCTGTCTGCTGTCCACTCCTTTATTAATTGAGTAGTTTGTTTATTTTTTTGCTTTTGGTGAGGTGTGCAGCAGCCTCTAGTGGCAGACCAAAGAAAACCCTGATGCTATGTTCAACTAATGTTTTGAGATTAATTTTTCATTCCTACATATTCCAAGGCTCAAAAGAAAGCTGCTTTAAAAGGACTGGTGCCCTTCCTAGAAGGACATCTCTACTCTGTCAGGAACTCCAGCCCTTTCATGATACCACTTTAAAGGACGTTTCAGGACAATACAAGGGCTACCCAACGTCATGGGCGAGACAAGTGACAGCAAAAATACAGTATATCTCTTGAAAGGTGATAGGTTTTCAAAACCAGGACAGGGGGGTTCAGAACATTTTCCTGCCCCCAGAACAACATCACAGTTGTGCTAAGCTTCTCCACAATGTGCCTTTTCACACATTTGCTGAATCTGTGCAAGCAGGTCCTCGGTATAATACACAATAGTAATGTATGCAAATGATTTTCATCATTGTTGTCATTTTTGTTAAGAATACTTCTATAGTGCTTTTCAACAAGAGTAGCTCACAAAGCAGTTTACATAGCAAAATAAATCAACAGATGGTTCATTCCGTCAATCAATTGCTCATTCTATGCTATCAGAAACCCTGCAAAAGGTGGTGTCCCTGATCGTGTGCACAGCACCATCATGCATTTGTAGGCTCATTCAGATGTGCTTAAGGGTGCAATCCTAACCAAACTCCCAGCACCAGGGTAAGGGCAACACAGTTCCGAGGAATGTTTATTGCCTTGAGGATGCCTCCACGACTACAATGCCACTGCAGAATGCAGAACAGACCCCATTGGAACAGCTTTGTCAGTGTTGGAAAGTTGGTTAGGATTGCGCCTTAAGTTGAACATGCAGAGGTCAAAGACCTCTGTGGTCCTATTCCACCCTCTTCATGTGTCCGTGAATGTATGATTATTGTCCAAACAGGGCTAAGATCATAGCTTTGACAGACAGGTAATAATGTATGATGATGCTGAGTCAGACTATTGATCTGACATGCTCAGAGCCTAATCCTATCAATCCCCACCCCCAAATGATGCAGCAGTGCCAAAAAGGCGACCACTGCAGCGGGGGCAATCGCTGAGATTTCTTCCAGATAAGGGAAGATTTGTTTCCTTGCCTGGGGATAAGCTTCTGAGGCACGGAGGGGTCTACTTGGACCTGCATTAGTGAATTTGGACCCACATTGAGGGATTGGGCCTGAGAAGGGGGCTAGCATTTGACAGTCACTGCTGCTGCCAAACCCACCCCCTTCCTAGACCCAATATGCCCATCCCTGACCATGTTCCCCGACCCATTCATGGCAAAAATGAGGTAGCATTTTAGGAGTTGAAATTCAGTGATGGAGCAAAACATATCCCAGATGGTGCCAGCATCCAAACTCTTCCCAGTGGCGACTAGCAGCTGCCATTTTTACCCAGAGCCCTCTCTGCTCATGATGTAGCCGTGCCAAGGGGAGTAGGTCTGAAGTTTTAAAAGATCATCAGGACTAGTGTCTGATGTCAGAAACACAAGAGAGGACAGAGACACAAGAGGGGATGCAATCAGTCCCCCTTGTTGCACTAGCCACTTACCCCAAGCTAGGACAAAATTCCTCCTAGGAGAACTTCTGTTCCAGCTCTATCCCAAACATATGACATCTATTTTGGCCTTTGAGGTCCATCACATCACAAGCTTTTTTTTAAAGGACAAACCTATCAGCTATAATACATTTTAACCACCAAAAGTGTGAGACTGCCTTTGCACAAACATGCCACTTCCCTTTTCCCCACTGTTACTATCTGCTTTCGGGCCAATTCTTACAGTATGCATTTTTTTTCCCTTTCTGGGTTGCTATAGCCATTCATGTAAATTATCTGTGCTGGCTAGTTCCTCTTGCTCTATTTTAGTAGTCTCCTCACAGTCTTATGTCTGATTTCGTCTTCCCTTCTTGGCACAGCTTTTCGTTTTTTCCTCCCTCCCTCCCTCCCTCCCCCTCCCTCTCTCCCTCTCTCCCTCTCTCTCTCTCTCTCTCTCTCTCACACACACACACACACACACACACACACACACACACACACACACACACACACTTACTTACTTACTTACTTACTTACTTACTTCACTTAATTAAAACCATAACGTTTAGGGCACAATCCTAAGCTGAGTTAGGCCAGCATTAGCAAAGCCAGCAAAGTTCGGACAGCACAAGGGACACCTAACCATAAAGTATGTTTGAACCATTCTCGGAGTCAGAGACCAGCACTCAGATGTGCACCATCCTCCCTGACTCCGAGAGTGGTCCAAACATGCTTTATTATGGCCCTTGCGCTGGCCAAACTTTGCTGGCTTAGCTTATGCCGACCTAACACTAGTTTAGGATTGTGCTTTTAATTATTTTGCTGGTATAAGAATGATTCACAAGGCCCCGTTCTTTTCAAGCTACAAGTGCCTCTTTTTCACTAAAGCCCAGATTTTTTTAACACTATATTCCTGGCCCCACTTGTGATCTTTTGGCCCTGAGACTTTTTCAGTGGCTTCTGTCCATTTTAAAGAGATACTTGCCAGCATTAGTTAGAAAGAATACACAACCATCTTCCAGTTCCAAGGCTGATGAACACAACCGTTACAATGTGTACAGTGTACAACAGGTTTTGGTAGAGACATCCCAAAAGTTCTCTTAAATCTGGTTCAGAAATTTACTCTAATCACAAATAGCTGAAATGATTTCAATCATGTTTCCTCCAAGAAGCTCAGCTTCTGGTAGTGCAATATGGACTGTTTGCTACGATTGTCATACTGTCACAAGCATATGGGTTCTCTGACTATATGCTATCAGGGACCCCAATCCTATGATTCTGGGCCCTTGTAGGAGCAGCAGTAGCAAAACAGCTATTGCTGCATCCTACAGGCGCCATGACAGCCAAAGGAGACACCTCAGGAGAAAGGGACATTTGTTCCCTCCCCGTGGGTAATGGTGCTGGCTCACCAATGTGCCTCCTCAAGTTTGTGCTGGCTATTTTGCTGGCACAGACTTGAGTATCTCCGTGTCGGGCCACTGGAGGGTACTGGCAATCCCACCCTCACTCTGCCTCTCCCCATGCCCTCCCCCTGCCCCAAATGAGCTCAGTGCTACTTAACACCGAGGGGCTCCACGTTGGCTCCTCCTGGCGCTGGGGCCTAGCGCTGGGCCAGTAGCTGCGATAAGCCCTTATCACTGGTGCGAGAAGCGCCTTATGACACTTTCACAAAACTGGTGCTGGTAGTAAGTAGTGGCGTCATTCACCCGGTACGCTGGGCGGGACTTACCTTTGAGTGGCAGTCCACCCGTTGCGTCACGCCGTGTTCCGCTGCTTTCCCGCCCGCTGGGGCGGGCGGGAAAGCGGCGGAACGTGGTGTGACGCAACAGGCGGACTGCCACTCAAAGGTAAGTCCCGCCCAGCGTACCGGGTGAATAACGCCACTGGTAGTAAGGGCTTCCCGCCACGGCTATCATTGTTGGGATTGGGCCCCATTCACCAACTTGACACATGGGCAGTGCAGTGGGCCCTTCTTCAATGTGGGCTCAGCATCTGAAATTTGCATATCCACAGATGCCGAGCCCACGGCTGGAGGGCCTGACGGTCTCCCAGAAGTGACTGGAAAGCACTTCTGATTTGCCAGAGCGAACCAGAAGCGCCTTCCAGTCATGTCAGGGGGGCTTCTGAGGATGCCGGGGTGGGGACACATGTGAGCATCAGAGAGCTGGATGCAGTCCCCAGGCAAGTAACTGTGGTGCCACATGGTCCCCCATGAATTTCATTATCCATGGAATTTGGTATCTGTGTGGGGTAGGGGTCCTGGAATAGATCCCCTGTGGAAACTGAGGCCTCTCTGTATGCTTTCAATAGCTTCTGCTTCCACTTTGATGCCAGTTGACCATGGCTCTTCAAAATATACTTGTTCCTGGGCGGGGTCAGCACCTTTAACTAGGCAAAGCAGAGAGATGTATTGGGAGAGCTAGTGTTTTAGAGGCAAATGAGAGTGTATGAGATAGGAGCTGCTGAAAGATTTCTGGGGGCTTCCCTGTCCGTGAAGTGGATTGCAGGTGCCTTTAAGTTGTGCATGTGCATTATCCCAAAGGTTTTTCACACACTTCCAAAATGTGTGCAAAATACTATGTTTTCCTACCCACACAAGAATTCCCAATCAGTGCCTCAAAAACACACATGTTTAAAAATATATATAAGCATGAACAAAACAGCACTGAATTCTGCTTTTTCTCTTTCTGATTTGAGAAAATCCACTTACTTTTAACTAACTTTCCCTGAAGCTACTCACAAAACTACTGAATAATGTTGAGGTGAGCCAGATCCAATTTGCCCAGGGTGCAATCCTAACCTGGAGTTAGGACAACACAGTTAGGACAACAAAATTTGGCCCACACAAGGGCCACCGTAAAGCATGTTCAGACCACTCTTGGAGTCAAGGAGGATGGCGCACGTCTGTGTGCTGGCCTCTCTGACTCCAAGAGTGGTACAAAGATACTTTATGGTGTCCCTTGTGCCGGTGTCACCCATGCCCCTGCCCGGGGGGTGCCCCCACTTACTGGGCAAGCGACAGGGGTTTAGGTCTTGGATGTGTGGCAGCCACTGCAGCTGCCAGGAAGACGCTGGCTGCGGCGTGGGGCTGCGGGGCAGCGCCAGCCCCAAGCACGCTGAGGAGGAGAGTGGAGCTCTCCCCCCCGGCGCCCGTGGCCTCATAGAACAAGGCGCAGAGGCCTGGGCCGGGCCTGCCAGGCAGGCGGAGCCGCCGAAGCAGCCGGGTAGCTGGATGGCCAAGATCTTGTGAGATCTCAGCCCTCCAGCGAGAACAGAAGTGGCGGGCTCTCGCTGACAGGGCCCCGGGCTCATAATATAAGGAGCCCGGGCTGGGACGAGGGAGGTCATGCCTCCTCCAAGCTCGGCGGAGCAAGGAGGAGTGAACCTCCCTCGGGGGGTTGGTGCCCTCCTCCCCTTCCAGCGCCACTGGGAGGGAGACGGAGCGACCCCCCAGCCATAAGGCCGAGCCCCGGGCACAAGGGAGGGGGGCTAGCACCAGGTGGGGAACTTGCCTCATCACCCCACCCCACTGGAACCAATCTGGGGCTTCCCCCGCGGGGCAAAGCGACACCGCCGGGTCAGCTGCCCCGGGGGCAAGGGCGAGCTCACCCATAGGGGGTAACTGGGAAGAGGCTGAGCACTATTTCCTCCACCCCACAATGTGTCGGGACCCCCAGGAGGGGGTACCCCGCAGCACCTGCCACCCGATTGGGAGACGCCAGACAGCACCCCCAGGGGCCCACCGAGCATCGCCAAGCAAGTTGACAGGAGACGTCGCCAATGATCATTCTAAAGACTAAAGGGGGCGGGAGAAGAAAACGGGGGTACGGGTGCCCGTGACGCAACGCAGCACCCATGAATGTAAAAACCCTCACCAAATTAAACCGGATATCTAGAAACTGCTTATCAGCATCCCGCCATTCTATTATGTGACCAGCCATTGTGGCGCAGAGATCCCGCAGGGCACCCCCCCCCCAGAGGGCGCCCCCCCTGAGCTTGCCGCCACAGCTGGCCAAGCTTTACTGGCCTAACTGTGCCGGCCTAATTCCAGGTTAGAATTGTGCTCTCAATCTGTCAGTAAACTGTCCCTTCAGTCCCTTCAGGAAGCCCAGTCTGAAAAATACGTTTCAAGTCCTTCTGTTCAACAGACCAATCTAGATGTTATGCTGATTGCATAAATAGGGCTCTGGGTGTTTACTTTTTAAAAAAAAACAAATTGGTTTTGGAATTGGAAGTACACAACATCTTCTCCTCATGAATCTGCCATAGGAAGCAACCGCTTCAATCCACTTCACGGACAGGGAAGCCCCCAGAAATCTTTCAGCAGCTCCTATCTCATACACTCTCATTTGCCTCTAAAACACTAGCTCTCCCAATACATCTTTGCCTAGTTAAAGGTGCTAACCCCACCCAGGAACAAGTATATTTTGAAGAGCCATGGTCAACTGGCATCAAAGTAGAAGCAGAAGCTATTGAAAGGGAAAGTGATTTAACTGTCTCACGTATTTCTCTACGATCTTCTGCACCACTGTTATTAATGGGTGCCCCTTGTTATCCCGCCAATAGATTTTCTTCAATTGGGCATATTGGCACTGGGTTTCAGATGCTCGGCAGGACATAAGAAGAACCCATAAAAAAAGGAGAGGCATTTGTGAAAATGATCATTTTTTTAGGGGCAGATAAAATATAATTCTGTGAAATGGATTTGCTGGCACTCTTTGCCAAAACTGAGCACCTATTAAATGGCAGAGGCCATTATTCCTCTTCTTGGGTGGAGGAGAATATATATATAGATCTGAAACTTTTCCCTCCAAAGATAATTTTATTATTTTAAGTGAGGTTTAAAACCCACTTCTCTTCTTTATGATAGATCCCAAAGAAAGCCATTGCTTGAGAGCCTGATTCTGCATATCCGCACAGACTTGACACTCCCTAAAGTGCCATAGATGGAATATCAGGCTTGACTGGGGATTCCTGGATTCAAATCCTGATCAGACTTGATGTTTGGTGCACAATCTCAGAATAGTCCCTACCTGACTAGTGAGTGAATAGTTGCTAGAATGAGGATAAAATATGGTGGTGGAAATCTTCATGTATGCCACTCAGAGCTCCTTGGAGAAAGGAAGGGCAATTTAAACATTCCTAATCCAACAATCCAAAATCTGAAATGCCCCAAACTCTGGAACTTTTTGAGCACCGACATTCCACAAGTCAAAAATTCATGTAACAGGTCGCAGTCAAAACACAGGCATACAGTTGATTCAGCATCCTCAAGGGGAAATAGGGGGAAATGACCCTCGCAGCCCCTTCAGCTATAATATAATATCTTATGGAATGTAAGTCCCATCCTCAGGATATCTCATTATGCATATGCAAATATTCCAAAAAAAAAAATTCCAAAATTCAGAATGCTTCTGGTCTCAAGCATTTCAAATAAGCGATACTCAACCTGTATAAAAACATTATACTATACATTGAACCATTTTAAAAGTTTACCACAGGTTTACCACACCCTTATACCAGGGTGAACTGACCAGGGCGTGGGAGCAAGTGCAAGGCCAGCGAAGGATCAATGCTGGAGGGGACTTCTCCCCAGGAGCCCCTAGGAATCAGCAACACCGCAACAGAAATCACTCCCAAACATTGGGAGATGCCCCAAAGTGGAGACACTCCACTCCACACAAGAGCGTCCAATCCTATCCTGTGCTGAAACTGGCCTGTAGTGTATCCAGAGTAGGGTAGGAGGTGGCTGCAGCAAAACTTGAAGAATGGGGGATATTTCCCTTTATCCCATGCAGTGCAACAGCCACATCAATGGGACTACTCGGATCTGCACCAGCAAAATCACTGGGCTGCTTGGGAGGGGGGTTAGGATATGGCCTAGGTCGCCAGGCCAGTCCCACTCACTCCCAGGCCTGGTCCTCCCAGTAGCCAGTTCTCCCCCTGCCTTGCCCCACCTCAAAACACCCCTGTTCCACCCTCCCCTGCCCTCCCCAACCCCCCGCACCTTCACGCTGGCCTCTGCAACTCCTGAGTCATTGCCGGCGTGGCTTATGGATTTGCCCCAACTCAGTGAGCAGACACACACAGGCATACCTGACACACGGATGCCACAACACCCCCCACCTCCTACCAGAGTTACTAGGGCCACAGTGCTATCGACAGCAAAATCAAATTGAGAGTGGCTTCCCTGGACAGAGCTCATGGCAGAGGCAAGATCCAAACTGGGGTAGTCCTGCTTCACAGCTCCATTTTGCAGCCCAGTCCTTTGCAGCTGCTGTGCTGAGAGTCCAGGGCCACTGGCACAATGTCTGCTGCATGCACTGATGAAGCAGGTGGGGCTTGCCTTTCATCCCAGCCACCACACAGTGGTTTCTTCTAAGGGATTCTTCCGAGCTTCTGTTGCCAGTGTAGCTCTGAGGAGCCGCTGGGGGCGTGTCCGACCTGGCATAGGGGTTTGGGATCTAGTGGCATCCCACCCCATCCTGCCCCACTCCCCACTCCTTTCCACCTCTCTGCAGGCAAGGTTGCATCTATGCAGTGATGTCATTCAGGGGGAATGGACCAGAACGAGCGTTCCGGATCCTAACGGGCTCCGTGGCTGGTTCTGGGTTCCCGACAAGTGCCATTCAAAAATGAGTTCCTGTTCTTAAATCATTTGAATGACACCACTGCATCTATGGCTGGTCTGGCACACCAGTGGCTATGCAGCTGCCACCCGCAGAAGGGCTGCCACTATGGTGGGCCTGTCTTTGCACCAACGTACCCGACAATAGGATGGCATTGCATTCAATGGTGTGGGGGTGGCAATGAGACAGCCAGCAGGAGGTATTTTTAACTTACCCCCTGGTAGGCTATCCAATTGCCTATGGGACTCTTCAGATATACTCCAGTCATTTTGCTGGCTTACATCCAAGGAGAAAAAAGGGGCAGGGTCCCTTGGGGGAAAGGGGATAAGGACTGGCCCTACCTCCAGTCCTGCAACCCAAACTCCTCTTGCCCTCCCCCTCCATGCCCACAATGCACCCCCACCACCAACGTACCAGTGCCAACCGAGATCTTTGGAGCCCCTGCTGCAAGCACTGCACCTCTGCCCATCCACAGCAGCAGCCTGGAAGCATGCAACAGTGCCCCAGCCTTTGAACCACCAAAAAGGACTGTAGAGGGTTGTTGTTGTTGTTGTTCAGTCGCTAAGTCGTGTCCGACTCTTCGCGACCCCATGGACCACAGCACGCCAGGCCTCCCTGTCCTCCACTAGCTTCCTGAGTTCGCCCAATTTCATATTCATTGCTTCGGTGACACTATCTAACCATCTCATCCTCTGTCGCCCCCTCCTCCTTTTGCCTTCAGTCTTTCCCAGCATGAGGGTCTTTTCTAAAGAGTCCTCTCTTCTCATCAGGTGGCCAAAGTATTGGAGCTTCAGCTTCAGCATTTGTCCTTCCAGGGAGCAATCAGGCTTGACTTCCTGGAGAATTGACCGATTGGATCTCTTTGCAGTCCAGGGGACTCTCAAGAGTCTTCTCCAACACCATAATTCAAAAGCATCGATTCTTCGACGCTCTGCCTTTCTTATGGTCCAGCTCTCACAGCCATACATGGCTACTGGGAAAACCATCGCTTTGACTATGCGAACCTTTGTTGGCAGGGTGATGTCTCGGCTTTTGATTAAGCTATCTAGGTTCACCATAGCTTTCTTCCCAAGAAGTAAACGTCTTTTAATTTCATGGCTGCAGTCACCATCTGTGGTGATCTTGGAGCCCAGGAAAATAAAGTCTGTCACTGCTTCCATTTCTTCCCCTTCTATTTGCCAGGAAGTGATGGGAGTGGTTGCCATGATCTTAGTCTTTTTAATGTTGAGCTTCAAGCCAATTTTGGCACTTTCCTCTTTCACCCTCATCAAAAGGTTCTTTAGGTCTTCCTCACTTTCTGCCAGTAGAGTGGTATCGTCTGCATATCTGAGGTTGTTGATGTTTCTCCCAGCAATCTTGATTCCAGCTTGTGAGTCATCCAGCCCTGCCTTCCTCATGATGTACTCTGCATATAAGTTAAATAAGCAGGGTGACAATATACAGCCTTGTCGTACTCCTTTCCCAATTTTAAACCAGTCGGTTGTTCCATGTCCAGTTCTAACTGTTGCTTCCTGACCCGCATAAAGGTTTCTCAGAAGGCAGATTAGGTGGTCTGGAACTCCCATCTCTTCAAGAACTTGCCACAGTTTGTTGTGATCCACACAATCAAAGGCTTTAGCATAATCAATGAAGCAGAGGTAGATGTTTTTCTGGAACTCTCTTGCTTTCTCCATGATCCAGCGAAGGTTGGCAATTTGATCTCTAGTTCCTCTGCCTCTTCGGAAACCAGCTTGTACATCTGGTAGTTCTCGATTCACATACTGCTGAAGCCGAGCTTGTAGGATTTTGAGCATGACCTTGCTAGCATGTGAAATGAGTGCAATGGTGCGGTAATTTGAGCAATCTTTGGCATTGCCCTTCTTTGGGATTGGAATGTAAACTGATCTTTTCCAGTCTTGTGGCCACTGTTGGGTTTTCCAAATTTGCTGGCATATGGAGAGCAGCACTTGGACAGCATCATCTTTTAAGATTTGGAGTAATTCTGCTGTAGAGGGTTAAAGGAAAATAAAGGACTGTAGAAGACTGCAGAGGACTGCCTGAGATAACTTGTGTACACTTTATTTTGGATCAGGCCAATTGAATGGTTTTTCCCTTGCTGCCAATATTGTGATTTTATTTATTTTATTACGGTTTGTTTTTACTGTTTTCCAGGCTTCCTGTATCCTCGTTCAAAGAAGGAGGTTCATAATAAATAAACAGACTGTGCATTAATTGAGCAGTGCAAACTGGAGAGGAAACAGCTGATTCTGTCTCCTTTTTGATCACAGGAAAAGTGGAAGGACTTAGATCTGCCTCCCCACCATTCCCTCCTCTCCCCCCCCCCCACCCTTAAGCGTTAAGAATCTGCAAAGCACCTGCAGTGGGAAACAAAAGGTTAATTAAAAAGAGCCCAAGTCTCTGCACTTTAAGCTGATTGCCAGGACGTCTGCCAGCCGGGGAAGGTTAAAAACCTTCAGCCTGGCGGAGGCTGCAGAAAGGGAACGGCTAAAATTTACAGCCAGTTCCCTGGAAAGTCACAGTTCAGCTGTTCTCCCGGAGCAGGTGCTCATGGGAGCGGGCCCGTCCCCTTCCAAAGTCGGAAGATTGATGAAGCCTTCTCTCCCACCAACTGTAAATATACAACCAGCCTTGTCAGAACAGGTTTGGAACATCACTCGCTGACAGGAGGAGCGGAGGGGGGGGGGTTCCACCAAAGCCATCTAAACACACACGCGCACACACACACACACAAAAACAGCAAACAAGTTTCCATCAGCAAAACTGAACACTCTGTGGGAAATACAGGAGCACCGTCTGTGATTCAGGGAGGGCCCACAGCTAAGTGGTGAAGCCCTGCTTTGCATGCAGAAAAAACCCCATGCAGAAAGTAGAGAAAAAACCCCATTTCACATGCAGAAAACTGCTGCTGCCAGTAGGTGCTGAAAATACTGGGCTAGATGGACCAAGCTTCTGACTCAGCAGAAGGCAGCTCCTGATGCCAAGCCCAAGACTAGCTCACACATATGTTTGCTGCTCAATGGCTGGAGCATCCAGTGCACACATGCATCTGCAAATGATCCACTCTGCAAGGCCAAAAGGGAAGCCCTCTAGGGTCGGGCGGAGCCTCTGGACTGTCTACATCGCCTCTAGACCAGTGCTTCTTAAACTGTGAGTCAGGACCTACCAGGTAGCTCATGAGCCAATTTCAGGTGGGTCCTCATTCATTTGAAGTGTATTATTTTTAAAATACTAGAATGACGCTATCATACTATATGACTACATTTGGGGAAATGTTACAGATCTGTGCTTTTAACAGGCTACTATGTATGTACTATGAACAATGATAGTCAATGGGGCTTACCTCTGAGTACATGTAGATAGGATTTCAGCCTGTGGGATGTTCGGGGAATTTTTTTTAAACAGATCAACTGCTTGGGAGGGTTAAAAAGGTTCTTTGTTATACATAAATGTCTGCATATACTTATTGTAAACTTTTAATTTATTTGATTTTGTCATATGGGGAATGTTTAAAATTTTCCTAGTTGATGGTATCACTTCTGGCTATGACATCACTTAAGGACACCCCTCCTGTGGGTTCTGACAGACTGTCATTTTAAAAAGTGGGTCCCCGTGCTAAAAAGTTTGAGAACCACTGCTCTACACCATAGGAGGGCAGATGGTAGTTTGAGATCATCTGCTAGATCCGTTGACAATCGGGGTTTCTGTCTCCCAATATTTTGAAAGTAGCAAGTAAAACTGCTAGTAAAGAAAAGCTGCTCTGCCTGGTCTAGTCCTGTGCCAAATGCTTAGTCTACAGTCTCGGCATTCCTTGCTGTAAAATGGGAGTATTATTGGGTTGCCATCATTTAGTGGATTGTTGCTAGTGGACAAAAATAATATACTACTGTGTGAGAGACGGGGGAGAAGATTTAGGGGTCATCTAAAAAAAGATTTATTGGCCATTATTTCAGGACATACAAAAGGAAACATATCTTCACATCAGTCCTAATTAAGAAATTCACTGCCACAAGACGTAGTTGTTGACACTAGCTTACAATTACAAGATGCTGGTGACAAACATGGGCCGGCTATAAGAACATCAGGAAAGCTCTGCTGGGTCCGGCTGGCATCCTTTCCCCAAAATGGAGAGATGAAGGCAGAAGCCCTCTCCCACCATTGCTCCCCTGCAATTAGAATGAATTGTAGTGTTTCTGGCATTGAACATAGACCTAGAAGATACAGATTCAAATCCCTGCCCAGCCATGAAGCGCGAGGGAGGCACAGCGCGGGCACCCCCACATTGGTGCTACCGACATCATGCTGATGCTATGACGTACCGTTGGTGCGACGGGTGCGCTGGGATTGCGATGCCCATTTCAGTGGAACATCCATTGGTGAACAGGAAAGTAGAGTGAAGGCATCCAAGCAGTGCTGTTCAACTGCAGGCTTCTGGGACCTTTTACACACAAAGCTTCTGCTCTGCCACTGAATTAAGGAACCTCCCAGCAAGAGAATATCTCTGGTTTTGTTACCCAAACTGGAGTCTTAGTCTTGCAAGAAGTCTTTGGTCTTTCACACACACTTGTCCACAGGCGTGATATAAAAGCTTTCCTGGAAAAATTAGCATCCTGGGACTGCCTGTTTTGTCACCTGAAACACCTCTATTGGGCTGGCGTCAAACTTTTGCAATCCATTCTCGTCTCGCATCTTTGTGCCCCTTTGGAGCCAATCCGTTCTGAGAGGCTCGACCTTCATTTTCCGTTCAATTATTCAAAACCACAAACATTCCCCGGCTTCCCCGATGTGGTGCTTTTAATTGAAGATGCAGCTCATAAAAAGTAGAGGGTGGAAAACATTGGTGGGTGGGTGGGTGCTGCTGCTGCTGCTTTTACAAGTTAATGGGCCTTCAGGTGGAAAAGGATGCCAACTCCTCCTTTTAAAAGGCAACATTTTCCCCTTACTACTTTCACAACCAGCACAATGATGCATATGAAGATCAGGACTGCTGGATCAGGCCAAAGATCAATAGGACAGACTTGTCCTCCAGGACCCTGTTTAATCCCCTCTTAAAGACATCCATTAAGGGGGTACCTTAACAAGGGGGTACCAAGGGGGTACTTAAGGGGTACAATGGGATACTTTAGGTATACTTAAGGGCTATTAAGGGGGTACAA
>JAJKFI010000079.1:5672028-5698057 GCA_029204185.1 Lerista edwardsae
ACAATGGGATACTTTAGGTATACTTAAGGGCTATTAAGGGGGTACAATGACCACTACAAAGAACAAAGGGGTATTAAGGGGGTGTTTCTTCCCTCACATAGAAGACGACAAAAACAGGTAAACAGTTTCAACTCAGCCTGAATTGTCTCATTGTTTCAATCAATTCTGAGCAGTGCTGAGGTCACAAGCAGATAGTGCCTGGTCTCCCCATGGATACCTGAAACTGTGGATAAGAGGGAACCCCATGTTATGTATAGGGTTCTCCCTTACCCCCCCCCACCCATTACCTTCCTTTGTTCTTGCTTTTACAAGTCACTCAACAAGAATGTAATAGGGGGAGAGGAGGCCACAACATTAACAGGAAGCACCTTCCTGTTTACATTGTGAGTCTGCCAGCCTGGTCATTGCATTCCCATTTAGCAACCTGTAAAAGCAAAAAAGTTCATTAGTTACCCAAAGAAAAAAGGAAGGGGGGGCAAAGTGTAGATAATTAAAACTGCAGATATGAGATCCTTGGATATGGGGGCCCATCTCTACTGTAGCCAGAGTTGGTCTGCAGAGCTAAACAAGGAGTTTCATCACAAAGCACCAGGACTGAATAGCTAAGGACCAACTGTTTTCTAATGTGATTTGCTGGCTTTGGCTTTCTTCTTCCTGGGTTTTCTCAGGAATCAGGATCAGGAATCAGGATCATGAGCTTATACACAGCTGGGCTCCTGCTCTCAAGTAGGTCAGATGGAGAGGAAACTTCAGGTGGCCAAATGGGCACTGAGTCACCAGATCTGATTGTCACCAGTCACCTTTGACATGGGCCTATGGTTGCTTCTGCTCCTGAGGTCTCCGAGGACGATAAGGGGAGGGGGTCCAGAGCACAGATGGAGGGAGCACTGGGTCCCTTGCTAGTTCAGTCTCCTTAGATGAGCTGTCAACAAATGGGTGAGCTGTGGCCAGTCCTCAAGGCTGTTGATGCCCTGTGGTCCTCTTATCTACTGTGGTGACTGTAAGGTCCTCCAGCTCTTTGAAGGCGTTTGGTCTGGGAACCAAGTAGCAACAGGAACTGACATTCAACCACAACAAAACAGAGCTGACATTCAAAAACAACAAAACTGTAGTTCTGCAAAGATGCAATCTGTCATGAAAACACCTATAGCTCTGTTGAGGCCAGGCAGCAAAGATGGATTGCTGTGAAAAACCCGTAGTTGGAGAGCTCCCTCAATTTCCAGAAGGTCCTGAAAAGCTTGTTTGTTCTGGCAAAGGGTGGCAGAAACCTATGTTCCATCAAGATCTGTATTGTCTACACTGAATGGCTCTCCAGAGTCTTTCCCAGCCCTAGCTGGAGGGGCCAGGATTGTACCTGGGACCTTGTGCCTGCAGAGCAGCTGAGCTACAATTACTTCCCAAGGTGAAGAAGGGCATTCTTTTCCCATTCTGAGGAAGAGACTCCAATCCAACACTTCAGGACAGCCCCTGACACCACACAACCCTGTTTGAGCTTTGGAGAAAAAAAACCTGGATAAAGCAGAAATTCATCCTTCTATTGATCTCCTCTCACACACCTGGTTAGTCCTTCAGGCAGAATTTAGTAACTAACAAGACCACATCAGTCCAATCCCAGCATGTTGACAGAAAAATAGTTTGCTGAGTGTAACAAACAAACCCGAACCCTAACCCAAACTAACTTTCCTTGGGTTTGTTTTTCCTTTCACTATCAAGTGCTAAGGCTTTTCCTGGACCATTTCATTTTGACTGTGGGTGGGCTTTGTTCTGTGTTTACATTTTGAATGCTGTCCCATAAATCAACCCATATTCCCTGCATGTAGAAAAATAGCATGTTAGGGGAAAAACAAAGCGGACCCATTCTCCCTCATGGGCTACATTTCTATGTTGCAAGGCTATATTTCTATGAATCTGACATAAGTGATTGGACCAAGTAACAGAAGGGCAGGATGTGCCCACCTTTGTCTGTTTGATTGTTTCCACAGCTCCTCCTTCTCTCTTTCTCTGAATTTAAAAAAGGGAATGGTGTGGGGGGAAAAGTTTGGGGGGAGGGTAGAATTTGATGCATTGTCTCATGTTCCAGGAAGTCTTGGGGCATCCCTGGCCCTCCACTGTGATCACTCCCCTGAAGCGAGTGCTGAAGTGGTACAGTCCAAGCCTGAAGTGGTATAGTCCGAGCAGAGCTTTGCCAACTGATTTTGCTAAACGTATCAACAGGCTGCCTTTCTTCCTCCCCCCCCCCCACACACACACAACATGTATTGGCTTACATACAAATGTTGACCCATTGAACCTAAGCAAAGAAAATTAAGTCCTCTTAACTATCAATTGATTATAAAACCATAATAATTGACATTTAACAGCCCCATTAATGGCAAGAGGTTCATTGCCTGGCCATTAAACCCTTGCCACATATATTTAAAATAATCAATTAGTATTTACTTAACATACAATAACTTTCCTGTTCCATCTCAATTAAATGCCTGTTATCAGGGTTATGGAATGAGTGTGTGTGTAAAATAAGTCTCTGGCCAGCTCTGCACTACATACCTTGCTGACACCTTTCCCCGCAAATGCCTGAAATTTTGGTTTTTAACAGCTACTTGAAAAACCAGCGGAGCCTCCCTGTAGGAGGTAGGTTTGCATGTTCACAGGGATCACTTAAAGCAATCCTCTTGTGACCATACCACTGCTTAGGAATCTGCAGGGCTGCATTTCTGGACACAGATCAGCTTCCACCATTATATTTGCTTCCACCCTAAAAAGTATGTGTAGAATTGCAATGGCTTCTAAAAGCTTCTTGACACACAAAAGGAAGAACCCTTTCTCATCCCCCATCACCCCACCCAAGGAAGGAGGGAGAGGGAGAGAGAGAGAGAGAGAGGAATTGGCTGGTGATTATCACTGAAAGCCTAGGAGGCACCAGCTAACCTTCTAACAATGAAATATGAGAATTTACTTTCATGGTTCAATGCTCCCTATTCAGCTGTCTACTGGGGGCCTAAATCAATGGATCTGCACCCTCCAGTCAAGGTTTCTCTTTCAAACACCGCAGGAACGACCTCAGGTTCATCCTCCAAATGGAGCACTTGGCATTTAATTTCATTAACTTAAGATCTCTCATAAAAATGGGAAGGGGTACTTCCTACCTTTTCAAGTGTCTCCATATTGGGCCCAAATCCCATGCATATCAATGAGGACACATGGGCAGTTTATTAAAAGAGAGAGAGAAAGAGAGAGAGATCTTGCAAGTGTGGGTTCTTTGCAATGCCTGTTTTCATAAGGCAGTGCAGGAAATGACCATGGCAGCAGAGGGGGTCCTTGCCTTTAGGCTCAAAAATATGGCCTTTGATATCCTGTGTCCTCAACATTAAGACAATGAAGTCCAATCGCACCACAAAGCCAACACCACTCACAGTACGCAAGTTGAAAGATCAACTTTATGCTCCTTTTTTAAATGACTTGTACACTGATGCCATTATATAAAGTCCCTGTAACAATGTTCCATCATATCTGAATGTATGAGACTGTCCAACTTCTCCCCCTCCTGAACCACCTGACTGGCACAGGTAGGAAAGGATGTTAAGTGCCCAGAAGTGGCACTCTTTTCCTCTCTGAAATGATGCTTTGGGGTATCCTTCCTTTTCCTCTTTCAGCTAATGCCATCCTCCAATTGACCGCAGGGGTTCATGTAAACAAATCTGAGGTTGGAATCACTTCAGGGGGTTGGTATCTTAGGATAACTGCTCGTGTAAACAGGTCATTAGAAACCTCCCACAAAAATGCACCCCTTTGACCTTTGGGGGATCTTCCCACAGTGCCTGGCTCTTTCCATAACCCGTACAGTTGGTGACATTGAGACAAGGCTACTAATATCATACATGACCAACTTTCAGCAGTTCATGTTACTTGAGCATTTCAACCTCAACTTCCTGCCATTCGAAGCAAACAACTCCGAAAGGAGCCCCTCAGTAGATACCTGGCTGCCATTACAGCATAACATTACTCTGAAGAAGCAATTACCACAAGCCAGAGTGAGGAACTGGGGGCAGGTCACCTAAATGAACTGAAGCAGGGATGGTGGGGAGGGGGGGAAACTGGAGGGAAGAGTACATGGGGAAAACAAGAAAATGTCTTCATCACTTTTCAGGCTTCAAATTGGAAAAACAGAGATCAATAAAGCAGAACTTCATTTAATGGTGTGAGAAACTATCCAGAACGGAGATGGGCAGGAATCGCTTATTACAAAACAAACAAGCCAATTAGAACCCAGCAAGGAAAGACTGGCGGGGGGTGTGGGAGAGGATTCTCAAGTACAAGATACACCCCTTGGCAAATAGGGTTTCATTTCTCAGATATGTAACAGAAGAGCACACAGCAATTGGCAGAGCCACAAATATAATTATTTGGGACAATTATATGTGTCCCAAATAATTTGGCATGATCAGATTTATTTGTAAGATGTTTGCAGAGTGCAACTCCAGATTAAGTCCAGTGTAGATTGGGCCCCTAGGTCTGACACCTAGTGATGACATCATCACCGTGTACCAACAGCCTGTTCTGCAAACAAGAATCCATGAGGTCTTAACATGATACAAGGCAGGTTTCAACACCATGGAGAGCTCCCAAGGGAGCAACTTGTTCCAACAATGGCATTGCCCTCTAATCCCTCCAGACTCAATAATGGTCTGCTTGGGAGGGGCAGGCCATTGTAGTCTTGCACTATTTCTCTGCTCCATCACATCCCTCCCATGATGTGTTTTTGGTGCTGGTGTGTAGGTTTTGGAGAGTGCAGAGTTATTGGTTAGAAAGAACTGGTTCTTCAAGGGCCTCAGGCTCAGGAGTCTCCTGCCTCTAGAGTCTCCAAGATCTGGGGTCTCCAGGCTTCAGCCCAGAGCTCAGTTGGTTGTTCTGCCCTCTCATCAAGAATAGATTGCAGGCTAGGGCAGATAATTGATGTCCTCCAATCAAGAGAAGACTGCAAGATACAACTCAAGAGAGGAGTCATGCTAATCAGAGTTTAGAAGCTTGAGAACCTGCTGTAGTAGTCCCTTTGTCACACACACACCCCTTGTCAAACTTACCAAGGGGTAGCAGCGGAGAGGTCTCCTAGTAATGCTTTGCCACCTGTGTTTGCAGCAGCGTCTCGGGATGCTGGAAACTGGGAAAATGTGGTTCCGATGTGTCCCAGGGCCCTTGGGCACTGCTGCATTTGTCACAGGTTGCTGGAAATCAGAGTAACTCTATTTCCTTGTGCTTTTGCTTCCGGAGATGGGGAAAACCTTTGTCAGTCCTCAGCCCTGGGGACGTGATGCAATGTTTCTGATGCAACACAAAGAGCTGTGCTTTTCCTCACATATTCTTAAGGACCTCTTTAGATTCCAGCCATCAGTTCCCAATTGTCTCTGATCCTCTGCCCAGGCAATGCCGGCTCCTATAAATATACTGGGGCATGGGGAGGTGTGTTGAACTGGATGAGGGGAAGAAATATGAAGCAACTCTATTGTGAGCCTGAGCCGGTTTGTCAAGTTGAGATTTTATGGCCTCTGCGGCCATTCATGCAACCGCCTTCTGTAGCATATTAAACAAATTAATTGAAGTAACCTAGAGGGAGTATCGAAACTGCCAATCTTCCCTGTAGCTGTTCCTGAAATTACGGCAGAGGGCAAGAAACAGGAGGTCAGGAGCTGACATTTGTAGCCGTAACATTGTGATATTAAGATGAATTCAACAGCAGGGAATAAAGCACACTTCCTCCCCCTCCCCTACATCGACACACATGCCCACTGCCAAACAAAAGGTAATATCTGGATGAAAATCTTGAAAAACACATCAAATATTTGCTGCGTATGTCAGTTTTTCCCATTGCTGCACAAATACATATCTACATGACATCGCACGCATGCACATGTGTGTGTGTGTGCGTGTGCGCGTGCGTGCATACTGGAAAACAGAGCAACTGTCTCTATCTACACAGTATACCTGCATCTATCTATAGCTTCCTTCAGAAGAATTCTGGGAACTGTAGTTTGGTGAGGGTGTGCAGAATTCTCTGCTAGTCCCACCACCTCCGAGAAATACAGTTCCCAAGGAGGGTATGGCTGTTAACACCTCTTTATGAATTTATGCCACTTTTTTGACAATTGTTTCCAAAGTGGCTTACAACAGTGCTAAAATAAAAATGATTGAAGCAACAATGAAAAATGCAAGCATGCTTCACACACATATTAAACCTTTGTATCTTGCCATTTGGCCTTGTGCACAGGCCAAAATGTAAGTGACGTAACAACCAAAATGAAAGTGACGTAAAATCTGAAACATACACAAGAAGACAAATAATAACACACAGTTATTATATCCATTAAAACATATACACACACAGTCTGCACTGCTGTACCTCCCCGCAACCCATCACAGATGAGTTGGCACATACCCATACAGCACAAGCCTATAAAACTACATCTCATTGAATTCAATGTGACTTACTCCCAAGAAAATATGTACAGGATTGCAGTCTAAGGACCAATCTTATCAGGCCACTATACTGTCGGAACGTGCATCCTAGGGGCGCACTGGCTTTCCTATGTCACATGGACTGTGACTGTCACACGACACACTGTCTTGCACAACTGCGCTAGATGGACAGACTCAGTACAAGGCAGATTTCCGCCCCTAAACCTACCTCACCGGATTGTTGTGAGCACAAAACATGAAAGGGAGAACCATGTATGCTGCCCCAAGCTCTTTAGAGGAATGGTGGAATATAAACAAAATACATAATAATCCACCCAGCCTTTCTTCCTATAAAGTCTTGATGGCTAGTGCTTTAAATAGGGAGTTGAAAACCTTTGTCACTCTACTGCCATAGCACTCAACATTTGCAGAACCCCTTCTGAGGGTGCAAAGCCTGCTTCACATGTATTATCTTAATGCAATTCTTATAACAAGAATCATTCCCCTATTATCATCATCCCCATATTGCAGCTGAGACAGAAAAGTGGGGGCTTCCCTACCAAGTGAGCTCCTGGCAAAAGCCAAAGCAAGGACATTGGGATTCACAGCTCAGTCTTTTAGTGGCTCGAGTACATCAGGTCTCATAGATAAGTCACCCAGAGATCTACCAGTGGGTCCCAATCCACTTTTTGCTCATCTGTAGTCTATGACTATGACATTGAGGACTGAAACATGCATCTTTTACCAGTTGGGGATGGGGGGGGGAGTTTTATAACATGTTGTACTCCAGTGTCTTAAAAATCCAGCATTGCAGTTGGGAGGAAATGTCTCGTGTAGTTTTTTATATCTATAAAATAGGTGATTGCAACCCGAGCTTAATTTTGATGTGGTGCTGTACTTCATAATAGTGACAGAGTCTTAAAAATGTAATGAAAGGGCTTGATAGATTACAGAACTCATCCATTTAGTGCTGTAATAAATAATGGAAGAAATACATCCAGGGTCTCAGAAAGCAGAGAAGGAAATTGTCAATACATGTACATTTTCTAGAATTATCTAAGACAGTGAAATCCAAATCAGATTTCAAAGGTATTCCAAAGGAGCTCTCCAAATCTGAGCACCAGAACAACAGGAGAGGAAGGTCAGACTGAGAGATGGGCAGCCCAATCCTAACGTGCTGGAACAGCCGCCGAGTGGCCTACCCTATATTCGGTGCAAAGTAGGTGCCAGTTAGAGGGCAGTACAGGGAAAGGGA
This sequence comes from Lerista edwardsae, assembly GCA_029204185.1. Lineage (NCBI taxonomy): Eukaryota > Metazoa > Chordata > Lepidosauria > Squamata > Scincidae > Lerista > Lerista edwardsae. Next base: position 5,679,734 of record JAJKFI010000079.1, read on the forward strand.
TATTTTTCCCCTTACTGAGTGTCACGCCCCAGCCTTCTCATGGGGCTACTTGGCTCTGCACCAACAATTCCTCTGGTGCAAATCTGAGCAGCCTGTGTAACACTCATTGGGCCATGGCCAGGCGTTAGGATCTGATGTGGCCTGCCACGTCTAGTCCCACCCCCTCCCAGGCCCAATCTGTCTTCCGATCCACCCTTCCCTGCTCCACAATGCTCTACCTCCATTCTGCCCTCCAGCCACGCCTCCCTCCCTCTGTGCCAGCCTACCCAGGCTGACACAAACTCACCTTGTCCAGAGTTAGTTGTGGCCTCTGGGAGCCAGCACAAGCCTCCATGCTGGCCTAGCCAACTCCACAGTAGACACAAATGTGTTTTACGGCACATTCATGACACTCCTGGGCTGACGCAGGAGGCCTACACCAACCTATTCCAAAGTCTGGCTTGTGCTCTGTGACTGATCCAAGGTAGACCACTGAGTTTTATTGCTTAGCCCTAATCCAGGAGTGTAACCCCTACCTCCTTTCTGGCTTTCATGACCCAATGTGTTGTGAAAAGAGGTAAGATTACTGAGTGGGGAACAGATTCTAGTGCACACTCTTGTAAATGAAGGCCTCTGGGAGTTACAATTTCAATTGGAAGCAGACCTACCTGGGAGTAGCTCCAGTGAACTTAGTGATACCCTTCTGAATAAATGCACCTTGGATTGGGCTGCACAGCAATGCTTGCTGGAGGCTTCCTTGGACACTATGGCTCTTACTTTTGAGTCAATGCCCAGAGCCATAGGATCAGGCTGCATGTACAATACCACAAACTTCTTCTTTTTAAGTTGTTTTTAAGTTGGACTCAAGCTTCATCCCATTCCTGGCTACATTTCTGCAGAGATACTGGTGAGACTAGTACTGGTCAGCTCACAAATGAAGCAAGAATGTTGTTCCAGCAATGGTCTGAAGGCAACGGTGACTCTTAAAAGGTGCCTCTCGCTCCACCCCCATCTGATGAAGCTCTTCAAGGGCCATGTGCTCATATGAGGCCTTTGTAGTAGGGTTGTAAAATCTCTTGCTGCTCCTCTCACAGTGAGAGGAGACCTTCTCACGTTTCTCACTTTTCAGCCAAAACTGGTTGCCAAATTGACTTACCATTTAAAAGGTAAGTCAAATTTGTCCAAGGTAAAAAGACAACAATATTTTAGGAGGAGGTACTTGGGATCTTCTGGTCCCTGAAAGGCAACAAGGCTCTTCCCACCAGAATGGATGTGTAGAAGCTGGGGTTGTGGATGGAGCCTACAGGGGAGCCAGTTGGTGGTAGTTAGGATTTCCAGATGCAAACTGCCCAAGTGCCTATACCTTTGTAAAGAAGAGGGCATTTTGGCAGCTGCAGCTTTTGAAACCCTTCCAAGATGAGCTGCATCCTGCCAAAATTCCATCTTTTATACAAAGGTTAAAGGTATAGGCACTCTGTCCCAATTTGTATCTGGTAACAACTAGTGGTAGAGGAGGCAGCCCCACCATCGATGTGCAGAGATTTCCGGTCCCTACCAATTGATAACATTGTCCAGGTCCTTTTGAGGCAGAGGGGCCAGAAGGAGCTGTAGTGGGACTGAGGGGACTGGCTGAGGTTAAGGTTGCCTGGCTGCAACCTTCCGCTGCAGGAGCACTTCTCTCCATCGGCAGAGTCTTGGTGATACAGTCCATCTTCCATGGAACTTCCATCCAAAGAGAGGGAGACAGAAGGAAATGCAGATGCACCCAGGAGCTGGCTGATGGCAGAGAAGCCAACCCACAGTACAGAAGCAGCTCATTTCATTGCACTGTGGAGTCTCACATTCTTATGTTCTTCAGCAAGAGTGAAGACTCAGGATCACATACCTGTGATTAAGCCCCACCATACCAGTTCCTCTAACGCAAGAGTTCTCAAACCACAAGGAGTTCATAGGAGTTTCCCCACGACAACCCATCTGCAGCAGAGAGTGTCACGACCCACTTCCTTCTCTAGTGCCAGGCCTTTGCAGGCCTCTGGAAGAAACCAGGCCTCTGGAAGTTGCTTTCATGGACCTGGAAATAACTTTCTGGCTGCTTCTGGAGGTCTGTGGAGGCATTCCAAGGCCTGCAGAGGTCTGGTGTGACCTCCAATTGAGTCCAGATGGCTCCAATTTGGAGCCAACTGGATACAAAACAGGTGAGAGAGCCCAACCCAGGACCCACTGGGCACTGGGTCACAAGCCACAGTTTGAGAAACCCTGTTCTAACAGTTTAGTGATGCTTTAACTGGCAAGGACTCCTGAAGAGGCATTCTTCCTTTATTTACCACCACATCAGAAGACCATGGGCATTATATTTTAAAGAGGAAAAAGTAGATCACACAAGGCTGCAGTCAATATGCCTCAGAATTATAGGCTCTGCGCAGGATCCTCGCCGCTGCTCAAGGAGTTAAACACATTCTGCAATTGACAATTAATGTCGAGCTCATTCCATAGATCTCTTACCGGAGAGCACAACAGGGCAATTAACCCACTAATACACTAGGCTATTACGTTGCTATGTCTCTTATTTTAGCCCGAGGTGATTTGAAACGCATTGGATTAAAGGATATTATAGGAGATAGCATGAAAAATAGTTTAACGTAATGAGTCGTCCCGTGATGTCTGCTATTAAAGATGATTTGCGGTCAAAAACTACAACGTACAGGAGTTCAGCCATTTAGAAACATGGGGTGGGGAGAGGTTTAACTCATTCCTGGTTCCTATCAGTTAAGAAAATCAGCAAGATCACCCCTCCTTCCTTTCTAGTGTCTCATTTCTGGAATATTAGAGAAGTCAGAACTCAAGTCATGTTTGCAAATGCATCAACTGATCTGGAAGCCATTTTTCTTAAGGCCCAGCACACAGTGACTCTCTGGTTGTTCAAGAAATGCATTCTGAACATGCTCAGGAACTATTCCAGCTAGCCTTCAATACTTTCCAAGACTTTGTTTTTCTACCGAAAACAGATACCACAGTTCGTCCTGGCTTCAGTGACATACCCTCTAACAATTTACAGAAAGAAATAAGAATATGCTTGTAAATCCACTATTCTGATGCCAAATTTCTCATGCCAAATAAAATGGTTTTATAGAGACAGACCCTTGGTCTATCTAGCTCAGTATTGTGAAAACTGTGTAGCAGCAGCTTGCCAGGATTCTAGATGGGTTTCTAGACCTATGTGGTGATGACAAGGGCCTGGGCCTTTCTAAAGCAAAGCAGTATGTAAGCTACCATTTAACTATGGCTCCTTCTCACTCTAGAGTTTGGACATACCACCGTTGGCTTATTCTAGGATATGCCAAGATTTTCCAGAGTGGAAGCCTGTGGTTCGGCCAATCCCTGGTGCAACTATATCCTGCCACTCAGAATGGTGTCACGTGCACTCCTTTTCAGAACATATCCCATATCAGTCCCACATATGTTTTCCCCAGCAAAGAAACATTTCAGTGGGGGGTGGAAATGTGCTGACACCAGAACAGAGGCATGTCCTTGAGGGAACACACCTGGACTCTACAATAAAAATAACTAAAAGCATACACCATGCCATACCGGAAGTTACAGGTAACTGCAAAAATAACATATTCTTCCTCGGTTAGCCCTACTATCATTTCCATCCCTGTTCCCGGTCACCTCCTCTATGTCAATTTCTAGACATAAATATATCGAGTTTCTAGATATGGAAAATGCCTACAATCCATTTCTAGACTAAGCACCTTGCAGCAGGGACCTGTCATACTTTATCAGACACTGTTGTTGTTGTTCAGTTGTTAAGTTGTGTCTGACTCTTTGCGACCCCATGGACCACAGCACTCCAGGCCTCCCTGTACATATAAACAGCCAAATCTATGGCTGTACAATGGTTCTTCTTTCAGCTAGGATTCATACTATAGAGATTAATATTAAAGCAAACTCAGTCAAAGAAGAATGTATGCATAGTTATTAAAAAGGTAAGGGTTTCCTCACGACTGAATGGTCTAGTCATGACAGACTGTAGGGGGTGGTGCTCATCTCTGTTTCAAAGCCTGTAGAGCCGGCGTTTTGTCTGAGAACAAGCTTGCGTGGTCATGTGGCCGGCATGACTATATGCCGTAGCACACGGAATGCTGTTCCTTCCCACTGAAGTGGTAGCTATTTATCTACTTGCATTTTTAGGTGCTTTTGAACTGCTAGGTTGGCAGGGGCTGGGACAAGCAATGGGAGCTCACTCCGTTGCATGATCTTGAACTCCCAACCTTCCAGTCAGAAAGCTCAGCAGCAGCGGTTTAACCCGCAGCGCCACCACGTCACCACATATATACTATCAATAATTTAAATGTATAATCACGTTCATGTTGAGTGTCCCGTCCAGTCCCCCTGCCAAAGTGGATGCCCACAAGGCTCAGTGAGATGAAGTAAGGTTGCAGTACCCTGGAGAGCTCCAAGTGAGCAACTTGTCTAGCAAGAGCCCAAGGAAGAGTGAAGTCTTATGGCCTGATCCTATTGTGCTTCTATGCTGGCAAAGGACAGATTCTCACAAACATGCCGAAAAGCATGTTGCAACAGCATTGGAGTTAGTAGCACAGTGGGTACCTGAAACTATGGATACTGAGGATGCCTTTTTAAAGATAGGGTAAGATCAGAGGTGTTGCTGCAGCAAGGTAAAAAAAGAAATTTGTAGGCCTCTTTTTAATAGGCGTCCCATTATCCATCGTATTTGTCGATAACTGAAAGTATGGAGACCGAATCAGTGGATACCAAGGCATGCCTGTAGTTGTCGCAGATGGGGCTTCACCTGGGGCAAGAGAACAAATGTACCCTTACCTGAAGGAGATCTCCAGGCTGCAAAATTCCCCTGCTGAAGACAACGCAAGCCACGCTGGTCCTGCTGCATCAGCAGAGGAGAATTTCAATAGGATTGGACTGCCCAGTACCTCCAGGCTTAGCATACTCCTGGCTTCACTTTTGTTTCTTGGAAACAGAATGTTAAGAGAATGTTAACAGAGATGTTAAGAGGCAGCCCTCTGGCCTGGAGTATGGCAGTTCACCATTGCCTCCCTCCTGGCCCATTTCCAGCCTTGAAGCCCAGGTTTGTTTGCTTGCTTGCGTGCATGCGTGCGTGCGTGCGTGCGTGCGCGTGCATGTGAAGAATTTATATCGTGCCTTTCCCATGCTGAAGCAAATGCCAAGGGCAGCTTACATGGGCAGACTACTCTAAACCACCATTCCCCCCCCCAAATATACAGTATTCTGTGATTCACCAAATCCTCAGTCCCAAATGTAGCCTTCACTTTGTGGCTCTCTCCTCTGGCTGCATGCCATCAAGCTTCAGCAGGCAATCGTAAATCCAGCCTGGACGGGTCCTCAAGACCATACTCTTTTCTTTTGCCGGCTGGCCTTCTCATACACTTCCTTGCAGCTCTCACTTGTGGTGATGAATCAGCTCATCAGTGACTCCCTTCTGCCACAAGGGGTACAGCAGCTTGTCACAGCCTGACGTTCCATCACTCATCCAAAAACAAGATCATGGACTCGCCTACTTATCTTCAGCAGTACCAACAGTTCAAGCAAGGCAGGCTTAGGAAAGCAAGACATCTTGGGTGTGGGAGGGGCTGGTTACTGGAGGGGATCTAGCTCACATTGTATTGATTCTCGGTATCCAGATCTCTAGCTTCAGTGTTTCTGCCTCAGGGGTCTCCTGGCTGGCTGGCAGGCTCAGGCTCCAGCCTTGTGTTGAAGCTGCCTGGGACTGCATTCTGAGTTGTTCCTTTGAACTTGACTGTTCCTGCCTCTTCAGGGTCAGATTCTGAGCCCATGACAGGAGTTCTCACCTCCTTGGTTGCAAAATCTCTTGCAGGTGTAAATATAAAACACGACTTACTATTTACTCTCAGAATTTCTGCCCCACCTTTACAAACAGTCCGAAGTACCACCTCTCTGTTTATTGAGTGCCATTAATATGCACAGTGCTTTATGCAGAATGAACAGAAAGGTACCTGCCCCAGGGGGCTTACAGTCTCAATATTGACACAATGCAGACAAAACACAATAAAAATAAAATGGCAATAAGGCCAACAGCATTACTGCAAGGAATAGAACAACAGCACTAAAACTTTGACCAATCCGTTACCCTCCAATTCTCCTTGCAAGCCTCCCACTCAAGTCTCACTGTCATATCAATTCTCATCTTTGCATATCCAGTGACCAACACGAGGGTTATGCAAGCATTTTATTAAAAAAAGTCATTTGGGAAGGCTCTTTTCTCCTCCAACCACATAATCCACACACACGCTAGCATTAACAAACAAATATCCAGCAGAAACGGATGTTAACAGAACTCAATTAGCCAGTGAATCATGCCCCATTATCTCCCCGGCTGTATTTCTCAGCTTCATTCCAAGAAGCCTATCTGGATATCCGCAGACACTATATATCCCTGCTACATTCTCAGCTCTCCCTCTCCCCACCCCAATGTCTCAATGGCTGTGTGTATGCCATAATTTTAGATGAGCACTGGGCCTAAAGTTGGGATCTCAGCTTGCATGTTCAAAAATGAAACCAAGTCTTTGTGGCCAAAACGATCCACTGGGAAGTGTTTTGGGGGAACCTCCGCTGAAGTGTTTCTCAAAGCTCCTTACCCCTATCCTGTTCCAAGCTGGGGACTGCAGGAGATATTGGTGACAGAGTCTGGTTCAGGCATCAGCCAGAGTCCAGGCAGAGGATCAGGACCATAGATGGCTCACAGTGGCAGGCAGTATCATAGCTACGGCAGTGTCACTGCTACTGGGAGTCAAATATGATTTTGTACCGCTCACTTCCATGACAAAATCACATTTAATTAAGCAATTTTTTTAAAGGTTTTCTGGTTAATTGGCCATAATTTTTGATAGAATACAGATATTCCAATGCAGTTTATTTCATTGCATTCTGCATTAAACTACCTTTCCAATGATATATAGGTATGCCCCAGTATCTGCTGGGGTTCCTTTCTGGACCGCACCATGGATATCAAAAATCATGGATACTGGGAATGGCTTGTTAAAGATAAGGAACATCAGTGTTTTTGCTGCAACAAGGTAAAAAAAGAGATTTGTTTAATGTCCCACCATCTTTGCAGTAAAAGTGTAATCAGTCAGTTCTACAGCCAAAAAAAAAAAAAAAAAAAAAAGTTCTCAAAGTTCTCAAAGAGCAAAGGGAATGAGAAGATGCCTCCCTGTCTCAAAGGGTCTTACCATCTAGAAAGGAACATGAAGGAGAGATAAACCATGGGCTCTGAGGAAGATGCTGTGCTGGAATGAAGGGGGACAATTGCTCTCCCTTGCTAAACAGAAGAGAACCACCACCTTAAAAGTGTATTGAATAACTAAAATCACATAAAGAAAGCCCAGTGCAGGGTATACACATTCAGAAAAGAAGAGGGCATGGAAACATAAATAAATGTTTTAGGGGGGAAATACATTTAAAAAGGAGAAAGAAATAACACTTATCAGGCAGTTGATCAATTCCATAGTGCCATAAAATTGCCATTAACAACAATCATTTAAAAAGAATGTTGAAAAATAACAATAATTAATTCCCAAGTCATTATTGGCCAAACAGATGAATCCAATAACAAACAATCATAAATGTTATTTTTCTACACAGGGAAATGGAATGAGATGTAATTAGCTTAATAATAACAGGAATTATTATAAAATTGCCAGTGATCAATAAACAGAAAACAAATGATATCTGGATGGCTTTGCAATGTGTGATGCTGGGTTATCTATGTGAGTTAGGGCCAAATTAGATGTGACATCAGGAGATCACAGCAGCATTTTTGCTAATAGCCACTGAGAAGGAAACAAAAGTTGTAAATGAGCATACCTAATTATTCTAGGGTGAAATGTCTTTCTGCGCTCTTTTTCCTATATCCTAGTACTGGGTGGTTCTTAATTTTTATTGTAGCAGTCCATTGCTTTCTGTACAGTATTGTTCTGTGGTCTGCTGACTGTAATAATTAACTCTGAGGATGGTTATGATGAGCCAGTGTATGATGAGCCAGTGATAGCCCAATCCTATGCTTCCCAGCATCCAGGGCTCCAGCAGCTCCAAAATGGCTGCTGCTGAATCCTATGGGCACCAGGAAGTTGCTGGAAGTCTCCTCAGGGGAACGCAGCAAGCAGCAATGTGTCTCCACAGCTCTGTGCCCGCTATTGGGCGGGTGCAGAATCAAGGGGGCTTGTGACAGGCTGCTTGGCCAAGGAGGGAGCACAGGATACCACAACAGAGACTGCTGCAGTCTCCACCCCCTTCTGAGCCTGCTTATAAAACAAAGAAGTTGTAGACACTCATCATGGCTTGTGACATATGATAGATTTATTTTTCTAGAAATCAGTCCAATCCCCTTTTAAAGGCATCTAGGCCAGACACCATCAACACATCCTGTGGCAAGGAGTTCCATGGACTAAATACATGCTAAGTGAAGAAATATTGTCTTTTATCTGTTCTAACTCTCCCAACATTCAAATTGCAGTCTGGGAATCTGAGGAACGTATTGAACGTATTTGGTGATCTTTCCAAAACTTTCTTAAAGCTTCAGACAACATCGCCTCTGAGAGATGCTGTGTGAACAGTGAAAGCACCCTTTCTCTGTTGGGCACCCTCTTCTACCTGGAGTGCACTGAAGCATACAGAAGGTTCCAGATTCAATCTCCAGCTGGAAGCATTCAAGGAGGAGGGCTTGGACAGATCACCCAAGAGAGCTGGAGAGCCGCCGCCGCCAATCTGAATAGCTAATACTGGGCTTGAAGGGCAAATGGTGTGGCTCAGGACAATCTCAGACCACATCATTTCATACATCCAGTGTCATCAGTGATGATGTTGCAATTTCACCTGAAGCTGCCAGTGTTTGCTTATTCTCAATGGAGTTTTTGGCAGATAGAGATCATCTGAAAGAAGGAAAGGGGGGAAGAGCCAACCTCTCCCTTCCCCTCCCTTCTAATCAAAGAACTTGTCACTGTCGTTTTGGCGGCAGCAGATGCCAGTAACAATAACCAGGATCCAGCGCCTTTGAAATTCATTATTAACAAGTAACATTCATTGCCATTTCTCCACCATTCTAACGAGCTTTCCTTTTGGATGTCACTCTAGGTTGGCGGAGCTCCCCAAGCGGCAGGAGAGGCTGTCATCTCCAATTTTCTTCCAGGGGAAGGAGCAGTTTCGGAGGAGGAGAAAAGATGACCAGCCCTTCCTGACCTTTTCTCCTTCAATTTTGCTCCTCTCCTCTCCTTGGGAGAAGAAAAAAAACACCACCCCGCAAATCACGCTACGTGGAACTGACAAACTCATCACCTTGTCGTGCCGTTACATATACAATCGCCGAGTCACTTGGCATCAGGCAAGAGGAGGCCCTGATGGAATTACAGGCCCATCATGGGTCTAATCGGTCAGTAGATTTAGACTTTTTTTCCCCTCTTGCTGCCTATTCCATATGCTCCAGGTTGAAGCAAGTTGGGAGGGCTGCCAGGTGCTCTGTGCAAGCCAAAGTTGTGCACTGCACAACTTCAGCCTGGTGCCCTACATCCCTACATGTGCTGATTATCATCAGCCCTCCAAAATTTCACAATAAAAACAGGAGCCTCTTGTAACATCCCAATCTTCACACAAAGGACCACGGGAGAGTGCCCTGTGCTGGACTGGACACTTGGTCCTCTAGCTCGGTGCTGTCTGCTCAGATGGATGATGGCTCATGGAGTTGGGGGCCTTTCCTAGGACTGTCTGGGATGCTGCCAAAGGCTGAACCAAGGTTCTACTGCAAGTAGAGCAGGTGCTTCACACACACCCCATACTTTATTGCACATGGGGTTACCAGTAGGTTCCAGAGATCTTGGGGCAAAGCTCTGGGTTGAGTCCTCTGATGTTATGCTATCTCCCTGCCCTCTGGGGCAGGCGCACATGCACACACTCATGCACATATGTGCAGGCATGTGCACATGCGCATACACACTGTCCCCAATGGTGTCCAGGAAAGCTAAGCAGATAGGCAAGCCACAGTGCCACAGTAGCAATAGGGCCCCATGGGGGAGCGAGCAGCCCAGTTCCAATGGCACCTAGCCACCGAAGAAAAGAAAAAGAGGCATAGATGTATGTTTCTCCTTCAGTACTCTCTGTGCATGGATATGGGGGGACTATTCATTGCCTAAAGCCTTAGGTTGAAAGAGGTTGTGTAAGAAAAGGGAGGAAGCATTTGCATTCTGCAACAGGATCCTTGTGATCTCCTGCACGATCTCCTCAGAGGCCTGGACAAACCTAGATGCAGATGGATTAAAAATTAGAGACAGTCCACAGATAAGTGTATGGGTTTCCTCATCATCACCATGTTGTAAGCTGTGTTTTTTTCCAGTGAGTTCTTAGTAACACATAGCTGAGCAATTAGGTTTGTTGTGGGCTGCTGTCAGGGGCAGCTTGACCTGGAACAGCACCAGATTCTGTCTCAGATCCTCCACCTCTGCACTACCAAAGAACAGGAAGAACACTTCACAATGCTCCTTGTGCACTGCTGTGAAATACTGGAAGTCCTTCATTCCAGGTTTCATGGCAGGACACAAGGAGAATGTCAAGGAGGGGAGTGACATTCACTCAAGTGATCACTGCGGCTTGCATCAGTGGAAGGTTGGAGGCAGGCAGAAGACTTGGGCTGAAAGGCACTCAGAATTTATTGCCCCTAGGGAGAGGTAAAACAGACAAAAGAAAATATTTATTTACCCAGAGTGCAATGAATCTGAGGAACTCCTTGCCACAGGATGCGATGATGACATCTGGCCTAGTTGCATTCAAAAGGAAATTGGACCGATTTCTAGAGGAAATGTCCATCACAGGTTACAAGCCATGATGGGTATATGCAACCTCCTAGTTTTAGAAATAGTCTATCTCTAAATGCCAGATGCAAGGGAATGGCATCAGGATGCAGGCATCTTGTTGGCCTGTGTGCTCCCTGAGGTACCCTGTGGGCCACTGTGAGATTCAAGGAAGCTGGACTAGATGGGTCTTTGGCCTGATCCAGTGAGGCTCTTCTGATGTTCTTATTTTAATCCACTGATGTCACCCACATCAAGTGGCCTCATGGATGGGGCCAGCAGAGGTTGCTGTTCTCCCAACATACACAACAGGGAATGGCCATCACCTCCATACCTTCCTTGTGAACTTCCCAGAGGCATTTGGCTATCCAGTGCTAGAAACAGGAGGTTTGATTTGATTTGATGAATTTATACCCCGCCTTTCCCATGCTGAAGCAAATGCCCAAGGCAGCTTACAGAGAACAAACAAAATGCAATGTAACCACAACAAGTAGGACACATTAAAAGCAGCAGCAGCAGCATTAAACATTAACGGGAATACAGAGAGTGAACAAGAGTGAAGCTAGACTCAGTTCACCATATCAGGCCGTTTGAAGGGCAGAGAGAAAACAATTGACCAGGGAGTGAACAAACTATGACACTATACCAGACAGCCACACAATCATCCAAAGGCCAGACGAAATAGGTATGATTTGAGCCCTCTCCGAAAGGCCATGAGGGAGTGTGTAGTTCTTAATTCTTCTGGAAGGGAATTCCATATTTGTGGAGCCGTTACAGAGAAGGCTTGTCCCCCAGCCGCCATCCCTTTCACTTGGAACAGAGGGGGCACTTGAAGGAGAGCCCCTTCAGATGATCTAAGAGGGTGAACTGGGATGCATGGGAGAAGGCGGTCCTTTAGATAGGCTGGGCCTAAGTCATGAAGAGCTTTAAAGGTCAGTACCTTCATCTTTTAAGTTGAGATCAGAATGGATCTCAAGTTGATCTCAATGGACTTCAAGCCTGATCCAAGCAAGGCAGTTTTTGTGTTTTATCATGCTTTACCTTCCTTTTCTTGTTCTAATCCAGAGGTAGGAAATGAAGCGCTGTAGCTAGTAGGTAGCTAGTGAGTGTAGATGGGCACCCTTGCCTACCTGCTTTCTGAGTTGGCCTCATGCATGCACTGGCCCTAGATTTACCAGCGATTCAGAAGCAGCCAGCCACTGGTAAAGAGGCTATGTTGGGATGAACTGGAACCGTTGCTGTCCCCACTGCTAAATATAATACAAACAGCCGACCCCACCCCGGTAACCCTTCTTAAGCCAGTTAGCTAGGGTAGGCTCCCATGTTCACTTTATTCACTGTGATGGCATCCACTGTCGCCATGATGATTGTCACTGACTTAGAAGACCTTTTAAAAGAAGGTTAACATTGAGTCTTTAGAGGAAGAAAAGGGGAGAGAAGACTTTAAAAAAAAAGTTTGTTGGAGATTGTTAGTATTTCTGTAGCACACCACAGAAGGTGGAGGATGCAAGGGGTGAAGTTGAAATAAAGAAATGGATGCGCCCAAGAGAAAAGAGAGAAGAAGCCCCGAGTCTTGTCTGCCCATTAACATTTGAAAAGATGCTGTCCCGTGTTCTCCTTGTCCACCCTGATGATGAAAATGAGATTGTCTGATGTGCACTGTGCTCGCCCCCAATCAGCAGAGAGGGGTCACACACACACACACACACACACACACACACACACACACACGTCATCTCGCAGCTTCATCAAGCCAACTCCAATTTCAGCAAGGAGATATTATGCATTTCAAAGGGAATAAAACCCTCCCTTGTCCCCACGCAAGGATCTCTATCTCTGCATGGTACATGGTGGAGATTAGTTTGAGCGCAAGAGTAGCTGGGCTTTGTTTATTGGGAGCAGTACTCCTTAAAGATGCGCAGCTTCTCACACTTCGAAGGCTTGCTTCTCTTTTTTTCAGTGTCTAATTTAAGTCTACCCTGGAAAGTAATGGCGATGGGGAAGGAACAGAAGTGAGAGAATTCCATGTGCGCATGTGTACACACACACACACACACACACACCTACCTGAAAGAAACCTAATAGCCTACCTCTCCCATGTGTCCCACTCATTAAAAAAAATTCTCCATTTAAATGCAAATTTGAGTTTTAGCTGGGGACTTCCCCCAAAAGTATCTCGGGAAACACCAGGGGAAATAGCCTTAGAAATCTAAAATGGCTGACAGTTGCAGAAAACACTTGCTGTGACGACAGTCTCCTTCATAACCATGTTGAGCTCAGTCTGCAACCCAGCTCAGGTGAAGGCCAGTACAGAGGGGACTGGGGCACCCACATTGGTTATTTCTGTCTGGTTGATACAGGAAGTCGGGAGAGCCTGAGTTTTCCATGAAAAGGAGCACTTGGGAACAAAATTCTTCCCTGCAGTGTCTCCTTTCCTAGATCACGTTCCATGCCAGAATCAGGCTGATGGGAAAAGGAGGTCAGGCAACAGACACAATGTCAGTCAGGTCTGGGTTCAACTCCCACCAACCCACTAGCCCCACTTTATTCATAATTGAATAAAGATATTACATTCCAGCTTTTTTCACTGAATCCTTAATGAAATTACACATCAAACAGTATATAACATGATGGTATTAATCCTTAAAATTGTGATTTTCAAAATGTGGGTGACACACACACCCAAGGGGTGGCACCTGGGGCGCCCTGCCCCCCTATCCCACAGGTAGCTACGCTAACAGTTGGGGCAGGTGTGTGAACAACAGGCATGTGTGAACAACAACCATGACTGGGGTTGCCAGGTTAGTTGTATCCCTAAAACTGAGATTTCTGCTGCTGGGCCTGGTGGTCTCACAGACTCTTAAAGAAGGGGGGGGACTCTGAAACTAGAGCAGAGCCCAGCAGTAAGATCTACTTATATAAGGCTCATCTCCAAAGCAAGTGCACTCAGGAATGTCTGGGTTTGGGACCACTTACTGGCTCCTGGCTATCGTTTCTTCTCAAAATGGCCCTAAAAACAAGGTCATGCCAGGCCTGATTATAGACACAGAAGTCACTTCCAGCATTCTATCCCATTCAAGCTCCACCAGATGCATGGAAACACAACCAAGGAACAAAGCTGTGCAGATAGAGCAAGAGTATAAAACCCATTTCATGCAGCAGGCCAAATAGCATCAATAATGCCTGCTGAAGGCCAGAAGTGATGTCATCAAGCAGGAAGTGCTGTCATTAAGCAAGTGATGATAAGCACTTTTTCTCACTTAGGGACTCATTAGCTGCAAATGACAGAGGAGAAAATATGCAAATCTTGATCATATTTTCAAGATATGGGAGAGCCCAATTATCAGGCTGGCAGTCCTTTCAGCAGTGACACCTCAGCACAGCTCAGCAGCTGATGGTGTTACTGAGAGAGCCCGAGGGTCAAATAAAGAGCTTCCAGGGGACACATCTGACCCACAGGTCTTATGTTTAATGCTCCTGAGATAGAAGGTGGGGCTGTACATAGAAGCAGGCTAAATTATCCATGACTAGTGTTATATATTGGGTTCCATGTAGTATAAGACAAGGCAGGCGCAGCTTGAATGTTTATTGCAACAGTTAGAACAGAACAAAGGGCAAAAGCCCAACCGCTCTTCAGGATTCATATAGCTCAAGACTCCTGATTGGAGGGGTGATTAGTTCCACCCCTCCAGCCGTCTTGCTCAGGCGTAACCCCTGGCTATCCTCCTGCATACACATAAGAACATAAGAACATAAGAAGAGCCCTGCTGGATCAGGCCAAAGGCCCATCTAGTCCAGCTTCCTGTATCTCACAGCGGCCCACCAGGTGCCCCAGGGAGGCATGAGACAACAAGATGCTTGCATCCTGTTGCCACTCCCTTGCACCCGGTATCAGTAGCCCTCCACCTTTGTAAGGAGGTTGCACAATCCATCTTTGCCTATAGCCCACGATGGACCTTTCCTCCAGAAATCCGTACACAACACCTGGCATCACTGGAATTACCAAGGGCAGGAAGCACTACCACCACCATGCTATTCCCCAATCAAAATTAAGGATTGGAATCTAATCCCATGTGAGTCGTTGCCTTTCACTCTTATAGGGAAAGGTTAATAGCCAAAGCTGCCCATCACCCCAAAACTGGCTACTCATAACAGAGATCCTACAGGGATCCAGCAATGCGTCTTTGAATAAGAGGCACACTGCCTCCCCACAGGGTTCTATGCAACATACAAGCCATTCCCCCATGGACATTAACCACCGTTCATAATAACTGGTATATTATTGGTAGGGGTGTGGCTTTTGGGTGATATGTTTTCCAAATTGTCTTGATTAAAATAGCAAATTGTGGTGTTAGGGGTTTTTATTCTACATTCTCATTCCAAGTTCTCATTTTTATAAGTTTTAAATGCTTTAAAAGTGTACTAAGTAGATGATATAGGGGATATAATGTCAGCAGAGACAGCCACATTGTTATTTCCAATTGGAAAAGTAATCTATTTTAATTTCTGGAAAATATCTTAAACATCAAAATATGGTGTTTTGTGTTTTGATTCAAATATTTTAACTCCCCAAAGGCAGTGTTCTGTGTTTTTATCCACCCCTAGTTATTGTTTAAAATAAATAAATAAACCCTTCTCTCCCCCACTGCAACAACCGGGTTGGATCCCAAGAAATCAATGGGGTTGGCACAGTCAAAGCATAGGGTGAAACTACCTGCTTCCAAAGAATTTTTACCAGTGAATAAGCAATGTATGGAGAAAGCAAAATGAACTTTAATGCAAATGGCCAACCTGGGGGAAATAGCTTTCCCTGGGGCTCAGGCCGTGACTTGTTAAGTATTTTTTGCTTAAGTGCAAAATCTTTGCCATACGGGTCATTAAGTTCCTGCACAGCAATGATAATCATTGGGAAAGATAGCTCAGGAAAGGGGGAAAGGAAAAGAAAAAAGAAAAACAAAAGAACAGGGCTTGTTGCCAATCTGACTTGATCCTGGAGTACATCCAAAATAACCATCCATAAATCCCCATCTTTGTGCTCTCTCTTGCTCTGCTGCCAATCAAGAATGCAGTGCAAGCCTCATTTATCCAAATCTTAAGGGAAGACAGAGCCTCCAGGCTGCCCGTCGCTACTCTCCTTGTGCTGGTTTTCCCAGGGGGCGGGGCAGTGAGGAAAAGGGGGAGATTGTGTGAAGGTTACTGAATCCCATCCTGCCTGACGGAATGCGCCAGCAAAACCGAGAAAGACTGCTTTCCGAAGGGGAATGACCCCACAAAGGCAAGGATAAGTGCCGTTCCAAACAGAGATAACCCCACAACAGGAAAGAGGAATGCTTCGATTGTCCTTGTTCACCAAGGGTGGTTCAACCTGCCCCACAGAGTGAAGCCATCTTTGGAGGGAGGACCCCACTGCGTGCCCCTGCTGGAGACAACTCGGGAGAGGGCCTTCTCACTAGTGGCATTCTATTTGTGGCTCACTGGCAGCTCTTTGGATGCCCTTTGTTAACCATTTAAGCTATGTACTTCCAACAGGATACTCAGAATGAACCACACTCACACCTATTCACTGTGCATCACAATAGTTTTGGAAGACATGGAAAGGAAGCCAAATCCTAACCTGGAATCCTAATCTGTTTCCATTCATCCAAAAACTGAGGCAAACCACCGCCCCCAGGCCGCATGACCCCAGTCCAGGCCACATGGCTTGCTCAGGCCTGCGCCTGCTATATAGCGGGTGCAGATCCAAGCAAGCCCACTGAGGTGGCTGGCACCTACCCTGGGCTGTGCCCTTGCCCCGTGGAGGCTCCAGCACAGTCCCAACCTGCGTTGGATACAGTGCAGGCCCCCCTGCCTGTGCTGATCCAGCATCAGTTAGGATTGCACCCTCAGTGTGATTAATACCTTACTTACAGCCCCACCCTCACCAAGAGATCAGGGGGTCAGCTCAGGCTCTCCCAGATTCTATTCCCCTTCTTGCCAGCTATTGTAGGCTTGAATCAAGCAGCTGCTTACTTACTATCTACTCCACAAAATGTAGCAAATCCTCCAGCCATTTTTTCTCCTCTGATCTGCCCCAGGGCGTTGATCAATGAGGAATCCCAGATTTGTTCAGCTCATCCACCAACCCCATTTTGTACAAGTTTCTTTTGAATTTCTCAGCATCATTAACCAGCCACAGGCACAGGATGTTTATAATTGACAATAATTTCCTGTCAATGCAGAAATGTATAAAATATAGTACGGGGTATCAAATTCCTTTTGCTAAGAACACGGTCCACAATATTTTTTCAAGGACCGGGATACCTGTCCCTATGGATGCAAGAAAGAAATGTCTAGAGAAACCAGATGGATTGATGCACAAACCCACAGGGTAGGACTGCAGGACCCCGGCAAGTGTGCATCTGGGGACAGCCAGGTCAAATACTGGCTGAGAACCCAAACTCATCACCTGGACATTGGGTCATGGAATTGGCAGCGAAAGCACCCCATACACTGTCAAGGGGCAGGCAGGAACCTCATGAGGGTCTTGTACAGGGTTTTGCCCCAGAATCCCAGCAACCTGGAACTGGCACTGGGAGTCTGGGGAACTTATTATTTTCCTAATAACTAAACAGAAGCAGAAACATTTACACAAAAGTAAGAAACAGGCACATATACTTTATGAGCACAAGTTATTCAGGTTATGACATTTAGAGCACAATCCTAACCTGGACTTACGCTGTCACAGTTAGGCCAGCAAAATTTGGCCAGCACAAGGACCACCATAAAGCATATTTGGACCATTCTTGGAGTCAGAGGCCAGCACACTGACATGCGCCATCTGCGCTCCATCCCCCCCCCCGACTCTGAGAGGGGTCCAAATGTGCTTTATGGCTTTAAGTTTCAAGTTTTTCTTTCCCGCACATTAGGACCTTTCCCTCCCATTTTCAGTTCTGGCCATTACCATTTCCATCCTCCTACCCTGGCCATATATGAGAGCACAATCCTAACCTGAACTTAGATCATTAGGCCAGCAAAGTTTGGCCAGCACAAGGGCCACTGTAAAACATATTTGGACCACTCTCAGAGTCAGGGGAGATAGTACATGTCTGTGTGCTGGCCTCCAAGAGTGGTCCAAACATGCTTTACAGAGACCCTTGTGCCAGCCAAATTTTGTTGGCCTAACTCCAGGTTAGGATTGCGCTCTTAACTTTTCTTGGTGCAGAACTGTGATTTTCTTTTTAAACCACATAATATATACAGACCTAATGACCAGGGTCTGTACAGTCCTCGGTGGGTTAGTGTGGCCAATTTGTGGCTTCAAACATACCTGGCCAGCGAGTGGAACCAGAGATGGGTCGGGATGGAGCCTGGTTAGGTCAGGAGGTAGAACCTAATGAGTTTTTACCAGGTTGGGATAGAGTCAAATAAGCTTTCACTGGATCAGGGGGTTCAGCCTGTTGTTGTTGTTGTTGTTGTTGTTGTTGTTGTTGTTGTTGTTGTTGTTGTTGTTGTT
>JAJKFI010000079.1:5704423-5714423 GCA_029204185.1 Lerista edwardsae
AGTAGTAGTAGTAGTAGTAGTAGTAGTAGTAGTAGTAGTAGTAGTAGTAGTAATGACTCCAGAATATCAAATGCAACTTGCTGTTAGAAAGAACCGCTCTTAGATGCTGCAGACAATAAATTTCCTCCCTATATACACTTCTATGCTAACATATTATTCTGTAGTGAAACTATTTCATGTCCTCCAGATATTAAAACAACCAGAACAACCAACCATGTCCCTAAGAATGTGGCATCTTGCAAGGCTGGAAAGATGGAAATAAACAGAGCAAAAATAAACAAACACAATCCACTGGGAGGTTCTTCTGCAGAGGCGCCTTTGAAATGAATGGGTGAGCTCTTTTGTTCTTGCATGGGTCCCATTCATTTCTATGGGCAGAGTGGGCCCATGACTTCCCTGCTGTCTTTGACACTCCATATGCCTTCACTCCCTTCTCCTTCACTTCTTTGTTCCTCTCGTCTTTTCAAATCCACTGAGTGGACTGAGGAAGAACTGTGAAGGCAACGGAAGGTGCCCCGATGCCAGTCCACCACCCAAGGCAACCATCTCAGCTATTCTGATGGATGGGCTGGCCCCATCAACAGAAATTGCATCATGAGAATTTCCCAGTAGATCCATGTTCTCTACCAGGACAGGGGTGCTCATATTAAAGGGTTTTGCCTTGACATCAACCAGAAACAGTGGCATTCCTACAGGGGGGCGGGAAGTGGGAAACACAACATTTTGCAAGAGCCTGAGCTCCTGTGTAACGCAGCCCCTCCTTCTCCTTTAGAGCCATTTGCGACTTGGGGAGCAAAGCCTTCAAGCCAAAACTCTGAGCCACAAATGGCTCTGGAGCCAAGGGGGAGGGGCTGTGTTACATAGGAGCTCAGGCTCCTGAAAAACATAGTGCTTTGCCCCCTATAGGAACACCACTGGCCAGAAGTACTGGATTGTAAGGTGATAGGATTAGGCTTGTTACTCAGTTTTTTTAAAAAAAAAATCCTATAATACACACCTACCCACCCTCCCAAATGTCCCAGACACAAGTAGGGAGTGGATAGACCACCTGGAGTCAGTACCTGATGTTGTTTCTGCCTCCTTCTGCCCCCCTTTTATTATTATAGTACTTATGCTGTAATTGTTGGTTTGGACAAGTTATATTTTAAGTAGATTTGATGTTCTAGAAAAGCAATTGATTTTACTCCATTTATATCCTGCCTTTCTTTCATGATGCACCTCAAGGAAGCTGTCTCGGCTGTCTCCCATCTGAGCATACAACAGACCCAGGCCTACTTCATTTCAGCAAGCTGGTTGCACTGCATTCCTTCAGGCCATCCCCAGGGACTAATAAGCATGTAGCAATAAAACTAAACTAGAGCCAGTTACAGAACTGGAATTCAGCTGCAAGAAGGTATGTTGGGGATGTCACAGCTGTTCGCCAATAGGTGCTCCACCATGGCTATAACACAACTCTTTCCCTTCAGAAGAGAAATAGATTTTTTTCCCCCTTTAAATCTGAACTAAACTGCAGAACTGGTTTTATTTTTCCAGAATTCACTCAGGGCAGAAACAAATGCACACGTGCTTCGAGGGCAGCAATGACACTATCAATATTAAACCACCCTGTTCCACTGAAAATGTGAACGCTTGTTTTCACCCTCATTCTCTGCAGCGGCTCCTTCCTACTGTCATTAGCTCCACCCACAACGGAGGTTAATGAATCCGAGGAGAGAAAAGGGGGTAGAATGATGAAGTATCATAAAGCCGCAAGTATCATAAAAGGTACAATGAAACCAAGGGAAGCTATTGAGTTATAAACACAACCAATACATGCTGCATCACTCAAATGGCAGAAAGCAGCCATAAAATAAGTCATTTTAAGCCCTCTTTCCACAAGTGACTAAAGTCTCTTAATTCTCAAGGCACGCTCTCCTTTACTGCATCCAATCCTCTTGTCTGTACCCAGAGTTTTATAACATATAACTTCTTGTGTCAGCTACAAATATATTATAGATATACACACATATACATAGATTACCCTTTCCCCACCCCTCCCCAAGGAGAGCACTCTCCCTTCTCATCTTTCCCAATTTTTTACTACCTTGGGGGTGGCTGTTTTTGGATTAAAATGCAAAGCACCCTTCTAGGGTCATTAAAAATATAAGGGTATTTCTCATTCAACATGCAAGAAAATGGAGACACCTCTTTCTTGTACCAACCTGATAGTCCAGTAAATATTGAGCCTTGCCCATTGCTTTTGCCTTGTGGTTTCTGATAGGCCTATGTTTGGAAGCAAAGTGATTAGACAGAACTGCAATTAAAGGAGGCCCCAGGTTCCTTCTCCAGGCACAGGGCTGGGTAAAACCCAGTGTGGGTGGCTACTGCCAATTCCTGGAAGATACCCTGATGTCTATGGTCTTCTCTAGGGTCACTTCCAGCTTCTGGGAGACTCTTCTGAGTTCTGCAGCTCTGTTTCTAGGGCAACTTCTGTAGCAATGAATTGTTTGTCCCTCTTCCTCCACTGGCCCAGCCAGCAGAGAAAGAGGGACAAACTATTCTTTACTACAGACAGACAATTTTCAACTGCTGCCACACCTGTGGACACTTCACAGCACAACATTATGCAGGGGCACACAAGTGGAAAACTGCTGCTCCAGGTCACCACTCTTTCTCACTTCAAATTTCTACTCCCTGCATTTGTAAATCAGCTTGGTAGCAAGAAGCATCAGCAGAGGCAGTAAGGGCCAGACTGGGGACCAAGTGTTGCCACTAACAGAGATAAGGTATGTGCATGCACCCTTTTGCCACTGGCCTCATTAGTTGCTACCCCTGCCTCCCAAGTAGAGAAATTAGGGACTGAACCCTATGCTTTAAATGGAAAGCATGCTGTCTGAATTGAGGTATAGCAGTGTTTCCCAAACTGTGGGTTACAACCTGATTGTTGCTGGGTCTTGAAACTGAAACCAAAATGCTGATAGCTGACAAGGGAAAATGCACTGAGCCACACTGTACTCTTATTTTATTGTTGTTTCAAAAAGTTAGGTGGATCCTGCTAGAGTGTCTTTAAAAAAAGTGGACCCTGGTGCTAAACAGTTTGGGAACCACTGAGCTATCAGGTTGCAAGATCTCAGGGTCTGGCCTGAAGTTTCAGAGACCTTCTCAGAGTCTCCAAAAGTAGTAGTAGGGACAAAAAGCCAGAATAAAGGGAAACTGGGGTATTTTCTGCATGGCTTCAGAGCTTGTGCTTTTTACTCCACCCCTACCCTAGAAGCCTCCTTCCCCTGATCTGCCAGACCCACCCTTTTAGCTCCCACAGTCTGCTCCCTGCATCTCAGAATCTCAACTGGAAGAAATCTTACTATACTCAGGTACTGATAGCACATGGGATCTGTGGGATTTCAGATTAAGATTGCAAGATACATTTTGTCTTTTGGATCTGATGTATATCTGAACATATTGTGAAGGAAATATTTTCACTCCCTCTCTTTTGACTCCAGGGTTGGAGAAAGGGGAGATACAGATTATTTTTTCCCTTTGAAAATATTGAAAACCTATGATTGATTGTGTACTATGATCTCTTAGAGAACAGATGAATAACAAAAAGAAAAAGAAAAGAAAAAGAAAGAAAAGAAACAACTCCAAGTACTTGTACAACATGATGAGAATGAAACATGATCACAAAGACCTTATAATGCAACTAGGATTAGAAAATTGGTGCATTTTCAAAAGAACAGGATGGAGTAAAAAAAAAAGACTGTAAAAATTGCTGGGCAGGGGAAAGCATTGTGACCTTGTCCACACTTACTTCAGAGAAACCCCTATTTCATTCATGGGGCTTTCTCTTTAGTAAATAAGCAAAAGATCTGAGTAGTGCTATGGAGAAAAAAAAAAGTGATATTTACTCCATGATGGAGTAAATATCACTTTTTACCACAAGGGCGTGACTTTCAAAAGAAAGCATCACAATACCTAATGATGGGGGAAAGACACCTAAAGGTGAGTTGGCAGTATTGAGATTGAATGAAAGAACTGTGCCTGAATTAGCCAGGCCTAAGATTAGAAATAAAACAGCATGAAAGGATTATTTACTTGGAAGCCTGTTTGTGAAATCAAGCTTTTAAGGCTTTTCAAAATTATCTAACTCTCTCCAACCCAAACCAAGTTAAAAATATAGTATCAATTTGGGCCATCAGGTGATGTAAAGATGATTCATCATTCAAATTTTAGTTAACAGCCTCTTGCCTGTTTGCCCTGGGGTAAGTCTAATTGGGTTAAAGGAGTTTTTCTCTGAAGAAAGCATGCATAAGATTGCAAGCTACATTTCTTTTTTCATGATCCTTATATCCTTATTTTTACAATCAGAT
This sequence comes from Lerista edwardsae, assembly GCA_029204185.1. Classification (NCBI taxonomy): domain Eukaryota; kingdom Metazoa; phylum Chordata; class Lepidosauria; order Squamata; family Scincidae; genus Lerista; species Lerista edwardsae. The sequence continues at coordinate 5,708,770 of JAJKFI010000079.1, forward strand.
TGATTGGTTTGGTTGGGCATGAAACTAGTGTGCTTTTTAGTGCAAAATGGGGCTTTTGGTTGCTTCAGGGAAACCCGCAAAGGGGGCTGCGGGCCTCCCCAACCCTGTGGCAAAGGCCTCCTGATCCCCCAGGTATGTTGAAAAATCCCTGGGTGCCCATGGCCCCACAATCGCTGCAGTGCCATCAGGACACCCTCCCCAGCCCCAGTCCCTGCAGCTACTTAAGTCCAAGTAGAGAACCACTGGCTTAGGGTCTATATGCTCAAAGGACCAGTTAGAAATCTGCCCACTGGAGAAACCCTGGAGAATTCACTGGAGAAACCCTCCTATGCATTCATGGAAACTCGGTTGACATCATTGTATGAGAGGACTTTCTCTGTTGTGGCACCTGACCTATGGAACAGCCAACTACATGAGATCTGAAAGTCTCCTCCCACGCTGGCTATTTTCCATCAACATTTCAAAATATTCCTGTACTCGTAGGCATTTGGCCTAGTTTAGCTGTGTCTTGCTGGAACTCCCTTCTGTTCTCAATCCAATTGTTCTCCATTTCTGTTGCAAATTTTTGTTTTTAGTTTCTTGCTATTTTAAGGTGCTTTTTGCTATGACTGTGAGCTGCCTTGAGTCCCTCCAGACAGGGAATATATGTATGCAATGAATAAATAAAAAACTGCCGTCAAGTCCTCCAAAATCTGCCACACCTGAAGCGGTCCAGTCAGGCTGCCTCATGGTAGGGTCAGCCTCAAGCTAGCCAAAAGGCAAAATGAACCATTGGGGAAGACATTCATGCATGCACACATGCACGCACATGCGTGCACACACACAAATGTAGTGCTCTTGGCTGTGCATTCTCTTTCACCCGTCTTCTCACAGCAGCTGACAGAAGGTAAGCAATGCCAAACGTAATCTGAAATTCATCAGCCTAAATGGCTGCCGTTCTCGAGTGGGCAGTAATCAGGCCTTGTGTGTCAGTAATTGGTTGCTACAATCCATCTCCTCTCTTCGCCTGTAAACATTCCGCAGCATTAGACAACAGCCGAGTTAATTTCAATACCGCCTCTCACCATCAAATGAAATTGGCAGGGTAAATAGGGAGCTGCTGCTTATTTGCTACTTACCTCGGTCTTGTTCAGCTTAAATACTGAGTAAAGCACGGGGGTTGTTAAGGTCAGGCAGAAATTACAGAGCCCAAACATCTGGCTGAAAGTGAAAATGATATGAAAAGGTGAAAAGAAAAGCGAAGACCGTCACAAAGGGAAGCAAGGAAGAAGCCAGTGCATACATTTTATGAGCTGTGGGAACAACAGGAAAAGATTATTGTTATTATTTATCATCTGTATGTATGGTGCTGTCAATGTACAATAGTGTTTTATAGCAAGGGAAAAGACAAATCCCTCCCAGGGCTTACATGTGTCTAGATATTGGCAGATATTGACACAAGCTTAGGTGTATCTTACAGTGCCTAGATACTGACACCAAAGTATCTGCCATCTGTGGAGGCTACCCCTTACAAGCAGTATGGCTGCTACAGAGTGGGAGCAATGCGATAAGTATTACAGGCACTGAAATGTGTCATGTGAGTGGCCCCTCCCACTCACCATCAGAGCCATGAAGGGCAGCAATGGCAACTCTGATCCTAATAGAAGTGCCCTGCTGGATCAGGCCAAAGCCTGACTCACGCTCCAAAGCTTTTGGGACTAAGAAGAATAAAGCATTGCTCAAGCTTTCCCATCACTGCCACTATCTCCTGTTTTCAGGTGAGTGCTGAATGGCTTCTTGCTCTTGAAGCAAAGGGGGACAGGAATGTAATAAGCTGCTTTCTGTGAAATCAGTCTATTGTTTCTTCCCGCTCAGTATTTTCTACACTGCCTGGTAGTAGGTCCCTCTCCAAGGGTTTGATCCAGAGACCTCCCACCTGCTTTCCCATGGTGCTATAGCGCCTCCTCCCCATGGAACAGTAAGCGGTATTATGAATACGCACATAGCCTGGTGTATTGACTTCAATCCTTCTCAGAGACCAATTGAGTAGACTCCTGTCTATATGCCTGTCCTGATATCTGAGCATGTGAAAGAGACTAGAAGTTTGCTTTTAAAAATGAAGTGTGAACATCCACGGAGAAGGTTCATATACCTCTGAAAATGCCTGAAACCTCACACTTCTCCCCTGCTTCTGTGGGTTCTATCCAAACCCAAGAGTAGATGGGGAGCAGTGGCATGGCTAAGTGGGTGCAAGGGGTCGCAACTGCACTGGGCAACAAGCCGAGGGGCCAAAATTTTTAAAACCTTGGTAAGTGCAAATAATACCATCATGCTATAGATCATTCGAAAGGTAATTTAATGCTGAATGCAACAAAATAAACTGCATTGGAATATCTGTATATCAAAAGGTATGACCAATTAACCAGAAAACATTTAATTTACTTAATTAAATTTGATATGGGGCTATAAAATCTTTGCTCTGGGTAGCAGAAGCCTTCACTATGCCACTGATGGGGAGCAATCTATTCCTCTTCCTGATTGGGATCACAGAATCCAGAGAATCCATTGGAGGCTAAGTTTTGCCTCCAGTTTTTACTTCAATGAGTGAAGCAATGATTTACATCCTTGACTGCCCAGGTCATAGTGGCTTCGCTTTGAGGCTCACAGTAAACTTGTGTATGAAGATCTTCTACTATGATAATGTCCTACACATGTTACAGACTGTCTTTCTGTCTTCTCCTTAACCACCTAGCCAGCACCCATGATTAAAGTACTGTCGGAAAACTAAGAATGAAGAGAAGGCCTTTGAAGAACCTGCAATCATCTGGGGGAACCCACATACGTCCCTTCCCAGGAGAAAACTGCAGAAAGAAATAGCATGTTAATTATCCGTTATCCGGACTGCTTGGGACGGGAAGGTGTCCAGATTTTGATTTGAATTTCAGAATAATTACATAAATATAATGAGAAATGCTTCCTCTTGCTCTTTCCACTGTTACCCAGACTGTCTGCTGGCCTTTGACATTTTTCAACAATGTCTACATAGAGACACACCACAGAGCAGAGAATTGAACTTCCAGCCTGTACTTGGGAATGAGCATAAGACATTCTTCAGAAAGTTTAAAAAATGTGTTGGACAAAGATGTCTGCCTTTCTGAATAATCTGGATTTTGGATGACTGAATAAGGGATAATCTTCCTGTATTATCTTCACCTACATTTCAGGAATGTATCTGTGCCTGTGTGATATCAGTAGCCTTTGCACTAGTCCCTCTTTTCTGAACTAGTTGCATGCCTTCCAACAGTGGCATTCCTACAGAGGAGGAAAAATGTTAAGTTTTGCAATTGCCTGAGCTCCTGTGTAATGAAGCCCCTCCCCCTCTCCTCCAGAGCCATTCGTGGCTCTGAGGACAAAGACTGAGCCAGCTTTCCGAGCTGCAAATAGCTCTGGTGGTGAGGGGGTGGGGCTACATTACACAAGAGCTCAGGCTCCTGCAAAACATAGTGCTTTGCCCCCCTCCCCTCCCCCATAGGATCACTACTGCCTTCCTCACCAAAGTGCTGGAAGAAAAGGGTCAAGGCTTAATGAATGACTATGAGCCTACAGAAGGGTAGAACCACCACCCCATCTGTTCTACACCTGATCCCAATATCTGAATGCCATGGGCAGCCATAAGGCTTTTAAGCATATAGTGTATTAACTTATAGATAAAACTCTTTTTTGTGTGTGAAGTATAGCTCCTAGCACCTGCTAGGATGAAATAAATGTTAAATAGCCATAGGCAATTTTCTGCCAACTTTTCAAAAGAGTTAACAACATAGACAATGGCTATTTAACATTTCTTCACCCCAAACAGACAAACAAGAGCTAGGAGCTGCACTTCTCAAAATAATCACAGTCTGAAACTGAGCCGGGAAGGGCTTATCTCAGAACAAGGGAATAAATGTTCCTAAAGGGGCAAAAAAAAAGCAGAAGGGTCAAAACTATTCCTGTGGGATACAGCAGGCAACACACAGACACCGTGGCATCACCACCTAGAGAGTTATGGTGGATTGGCCTATAAATAAATATGTTAATATAAGCATTATGGTTGCAATCCTATGTGAACAGACCTGGGAAGTTTTTGAACAAAAACTTCCAGATAGTGCATTTAGTCCAGAGTAGACACACCTTGTTCACATACAGTACTTTACAGAGAATTTGCACTGTATCATTGACTACCTAAATCATCACATTGCCTAATGTGGAAAATCTAACTTTTTTAGAACAGGGATCCAGCTGCACAACAACTGCGTGTGTGGACTGCTGTTTGTGTTGCTACTTTTCCATCCTTTTGATAGACAGGGTCCATGCCCAGATACAGCTAGCAGTCCTTCCAGCCAGCCTGTTTAATATGGGATTATCACACTTTCTTCATGCTTTATTTACAGGCTGTTCACATGACATTATCATTCATCCAGCCTAAGTCCACCCATTCTTTCTCCATGCTTAAATCATAATGTTTGTCAATGGGGAACATTATTTTATTGATTATAATTATTCCTTTCCTGCTTTTCCAGCCCTCACAGGTAGTTCACAGCCCTCACAGTAGGTCACATGACAGAACAGCAAAACAATAAAACACAAATGAATAAAATGTCAAAACTCATACAAAAAGGCAGAAACAAGATACCACACCAGGAAGATTAACCAAACAGGAGCCAAATCAGCAACATCAGAAAACAGTAGAAAAGAGAAAATCCATCATAGAAGGAAATACACAATATCCATTGCAATTTAGAAGGAACATTGCAAATCCACAAGTCACTGTAAACAGGAAAGAAATTACAGGCTGATGCTACAAAAAGTCTATCTGAAAGCACTCATAAACAGGAAAGGTAAAGAGGGAGGGCTGGCCACACCGTTTTAAACTATGGACCACCCACACTAGTGTGGAAGGAACATTGCTGTGAATGCACACAAAGGCATGCTGATGGAGAGGTCGTGATGTGGTTCACAGTGAAAAAATAGCATCAAGGTAGCACTATAATGAGTACATTCAAAAGTGCCCTTACTCCCAAGTAAACATGCATGGGATTAAGCAATAAACAAGACAGGATCCAGGCAAGGAGAAAAGACAAGGATTGGAGGTGGTCTCCCACCGTTACTAAATTAACACAGGAAGGCTCACTCCCTGTCAAATTAATATTTCTGCTCCTTAAAGACAAACCCTAACAAAATAAGGCTAGGCAAGGCAATCGCCAGGTCTCCTAATATTTCTACAGCGCTCTGTGGTACACTCAAACGACTTTTAATTTTTTTTCCATCACACGAAATAATGAATCACAGCCATGAATAGAAATGTTTGTGATGTCAGGTTGAGCCTACATTAAGGCGGTGAATGATGGCAATGCGAGGGGGCTGGGAGGGCAGGTGGGGAGAGGGAGGAGGAGGGAGGAGAGGTGCTCCAAATTGCCTGCCGAGAAAGCAGAAAAATTACATTGGAAATGTTTTTCCTCCTACCTTCCAAAGCGATTAAACGAGAGAAGTAAACAGTTTGCTAATGAAATAAAACAATTATTTCTGTTACCGCCCACTGTGTCCACTTCATATATAGTGCCTTTAACTTCCTCCTTCTTCCTTGGAGACGTGTGTGTGTGTGTGTGTGTGTGTGTGTGTGTGTGTGTGTGTGTGTG
>JAJKFI010000079.1:5714433-5735640 GCA_029204185.1 Lerista edwardsae
GTGTGTGTGTGTGTGTGTGTGTGTGTGTGTGTGTGTGTGTGTGTGTGTGTGTGAGGTGTGTGTGAGGTGTGTGTGCGTGCAGGTGCGGGTCTGTGTGTGTAGGCGACAAGGGGAGAAGCAGAGAGGACTCTCGGCATTTCTGAAAGCACTACACCTATGAATTTCCCTTCTTCAAGAGGCATAAGAAATGACCATAATTACAGTTACTATTTCTACTTCTCCAGTCCAGCTTAAATAACTCTATTATATGGAGCACAGCTTCATAATTTTCTATGGAATGAAGAAGGGGCAAAGAAAAGAAACAAACCAATTTACTTGTTTATGTTCATTCTTGAAGTGTTTCTCAGAAGAGCATTGTCGTCGTCCCCATGCCCTCATTTTTTTCAGCTTAATAGAAGTTCAAACACACACACATACACAATCACACACACACCACGATTTAAAAGAAACTCCTTTAGGATAAACACAATTCGTAAAAAGATGGTTTAAATTAGTTTTTTTAAGTGATGTTTAGTTGGGTTAACTTTGGTTATCTTAACTAGGCAGTGTTTGTTTCACGGAATCAATTGCAATAATCATTTGTTCAGAAGCATATAGGGCTGAGACATCTGTGTGAGGTTTGTCAAAAATTTATCCCCCCCTTTGTCCAAGGAGGAATCCCCCCCAAAGGGTATTCTCAAAGTGCCATAGCACCCTTACCATGAGGACCAGACAGCTCAGGATTGGACTGGCGGTTAGTTAACTATAGATTAGGATTGAGAAGCTGAAAGCTCCAGGGCCATATCTGTGATGCATCTACCTTATATAAATAAGTAGGTTCATAGCTATTCCGTGTCTGGATGGGGGACTGTATGGGAACCTCCAGGTTAACCTCTGCTAAAGAAAGGCAGAATAGAAATATAATAAAAAATAATGAACACCAGTTTTCTGCCACCCTCTTGTTGCCAATTAAGATACAAAAGAGGTGGACTCAGGGTTGTCCCATCCATGATGTGGCCAACTGTCCCCTCAGGCACCAGATTGGTTGGGGGCACCCACCTCTCTTTGCCCACTTGCGTTCATTGCTCCTTTCTGTTCTCTCAATCCATGGATTAGAAAGGTAAGGAAGGCCTTTAGAGTAGAAGAGGAGCTCTAGCTCACCATTCTTCTCTCCTCCGCATTTCCTGTTCCACTCTATTCCCATCTTTCTTTTTCAATCCAGTGGGAGACAATAGAAGCTGCAGCATTTGACACATCATCTTGGGCATTAGAAGATCTTGAATCTTTGAAGATAATGGAATTTAGAGAGTTGTCCATTAGCATTGTCATTCGCTGACATTCCATCCTAAAGCTGATCTAGTGTAGAATAGGAAACTGGAAATTAGGACATCTCCAGTGTGATTCTCATCTCTGCCATGATGCACCTGCTAGGTGGCCTTAAGCAAGCACCTCGTTCCAGTCCCTCATTTGCAACATGGAAATTAGAATACTGATTTTCCTTCAAGGATTGCAACCAGTTATATGAGAAGCATTTTGAGCCCTCAGACACTCTACACAAATGCAAAGTATTATTAAAGAATAACTTTAAGAATCTTTTTGTCTTACATGAACATGCACAGGAACTTCAGAGGGTCTTCTCGCCCAACTTTGTGGGAAGTGCAGCTGGTGGGAGTGAGAGAAAGAGCCTTTTTGACAATGGCACCCAGGTCATGGGTTGACATCTCCAGAGAGAGCTGTGGCGCTCATCGTTGCTGATTTTAGGAAGACATGTGAGACATTTTGTTGTTTTTCAACTGGTCCTTCTTTAGTGAAGCCTTTTCGAATCTATAGTTTTCCTGCTTCTGTCTGCTTTTGCCCTTCCTTGCGACTTGTGTGCCTTTTGAGTTCATTGTATATTGCTGTGTTGTCAGGGTCAGTGCCAGGCTCTTTTGTTCCCTAGGCAAGGCTAACTACTTGCACCCACCCCAATTTTTTTCCGTAAAATAATTTATTATATTCCATAGCACTGTTGTGTTATTTCTCTTAAAATAAAAAAATATACAAGTTGTTAGTTGCATTTTTACACGGGCTAAAAAAAACTAATCTGTATGAAACTATGCCCATGAAAGGCGCTCTTAGCTCTGCAGCCTAGGCAGCTACTAATTGGCCTAATGTATGTTTGTCCTGCCAACCCAGCAGTTCGAAAGCACCTACATGCAAGTAGATAAATAGAGACCACTTCGGTGGGAAGATAACAGCGTTCCGTGAGCTACGTATAGTCATGCTGGCCACATGACCATGGAAGCTTGTCCTCGGACAAAACGCCGGCACTACAGGCTTTGAAACGGAGCACCGCCCCCTACAGTCGATCACAACTAGACCATTCAGTCGTGGGGAAACCTTTACCTTTTTATGTTGTCCTACCATTGTATCAGAATTCCTCATGTTGCCTTATGTTTCCATTGCAAACAAACAAGCAAAGACAGACAGGATACAAATGGCATTTTACTTATTTAACATACAGATGGCCCTCATTACCTGCGGGGGTTCTATTCCCGGAATTCGCACCCACGAATTCAGGGTCACCCCACCCTCCAAACCCAACTGGAGTGTGCTCTGATCAAGTCCAGAGGTTTTTCTGAGGCCTACAGAGGCCAGGCACAACCACCTGCTGCCTCTGCAGGACTCAGAATGCCCATTTTGGGCAAAAAAAAAAAAGACTTCCAGTTTCCTAGGGAAACTGGAAGTGATGGTTTTATGACATAAAAGGCATTCTGAAGCCCGGGGAAGTCCACACATGTCTTCAGGTGAGGGGCCATGCAGTGCTTCAGGTGGGCCCTTCCCCCATGGGTTCGGAACCTGCAGATTCTGAAATCCACAGGTCCCAAATATCTGGGCCCACCAAGGGGAGGCCATCCCATAGACTTCTGTTATCTGATTTCTGAAGCCGGTGGGCGGGATTAGCCGCCATCTTGCAATGTGCAAAACATTGCTCATTCCAATGATTTTCAATGGGATTTCGCATGATGTTTAGGACTTATTTATTTACTCCAGAAGTAAAAACTTACCAAAATAACAACGTATTTATTCATATCTACCTCACAATATTATTATTATTTGTGAAGTAATATTTTTTTCTGTAGCAACGAATCACAATGATTTTACGGACCTGTGGAAAGTGATCCCATTTTTCGTCCAGCGATTTGTGCACCCATATGCAGAACACGAAGGCATGATTAAAACTCGGAGGAAAGAAAAAATGATTAAAATGATTAAAATGATTAAAAGATTAAAATGGCTATCACACGCGCCGCGCGCACTTTTCCTCCGATTTCTCTTGACTTCCGGTGGCCATATTGGACCGTCCGGAAGCTTCAAAAATTTTCCAAGATGCCATCTCCTGTTTTTTCTTTCCTCCAAGGGGCCCACCTGTATTTATTTCCTGCCTGACAGCAGGCACCCAAGGCAGCTGACAAGACAATTATTGTACAATAAGACTTTTTTTTTAAAGGAATTGTATCTGATCAGAGACTCTGAAGGAACATTGTTGGAAAAGGTCCTCTCCCCAGGCCTCAGGTGTAACTTCTCTGTTTGAATAATTACATTGTTTCTAAATAATTTAAAAAAAATCAAAGGGAATCTGGAGGTGCCTCAGCTAAGAGAAATATCTGAGAGAAGAAAAATGATCTTTGATAGGGGTGCTCATGCATTCCCACTGAGTGGTCCTCCCATGACCGGCAACTGATATACTTATTATCTGTATATTTTCAAGAGGAAACAATTGTTCCTTCTTGCCTCTTCCTGCTCTTATATTAAGAGGGCATGTGTGGGTTGGTTTTCCGTTCCAGAATGTTCCTCTCTAGGGGTAATATAAAATTTTTGAACTAGGGTTTATTAGAGATGGGATTGTGTTCCTTTAAATTACTACTCACATCCTCCCAACAACCTGCAGCCAAGCAGCGCCTCAAATTTTGAACACATTTTAAATTGGAGTTTTGAAAACTAAAATTTTACCTCAGAGCGCAAGTGCTTTTGACTTATCGGCATCTCCCACAATGGGTTGCAGTCTGGCAGGCCTTAGATATGCAATCCCCATGACCTGTAAATGCCGAATATTGAAATCCAAATATTATCGGACAACGAACACAGATATTGAATATGCTTCAGACATTGGAATAGCCAATGAATATTTGGCGTCGACATTAGCAGAGGACAACCCTGAGGAGAATTTGGAGGGAACCAAACTCATTTCATCTCGACTTCTAGTCCATTTTCCTACCTCTGTCTCCTGAGGTACAAAACAGAACATTCTCTTCTTAACTCATCCGACACATTGTGGGAAAGGAGTATACTTCAGACTTACAAGGATTTTTTTACTAATATAACAGCACCATCTAGTGTCTGACATGAAACAGTATCCATTGGTGGCCAGGCATCAGACCCCACAGTCCATAAGCCGGCCTGCTAATTTGACAGCAAAGTGGGGAGGGGGAAATTAAAACATATTAAAGGTGTTAATAAGTGACTTATTTAAACGGCGTATTGCATATTGAACATTAATCACCATGCCGTTAAAAGTGTAATTAAGGAGTCACTCTGCCTTCTGGGGAAGGCGCGCTTGGGAGCCAGGAGAAAATGGCCCTCTTTATTAATACAAATTATTTTATTTGGCTAAAGCTAATAATTCTAAGTGAGGTCAACGGGACTTCTTGCGCACGGGAAGCAGCACCCTTGCCCGACCAGCGTTGCCATGGCAACGGAGCTAAGTTCGCCCTCCACACTGTAATGGCTTCGCTCGCCTACCAAGGGTTTGAATTGTTTCTGAGAAAAACAGAGAATTAGCGCTGACAGGCATATTTTCATACCCTCAGCGACAAAAGGTGGAAGGGGTCGGTGGGAGTGGGCAATACCTTCAGCAAGTGAGATTTCAAATTGTTTACATACCACAAATATTTGTTTCCCACCACAGACCTTTTCTCTTTCCATCCAGAGCTCCAACCAAGTTTCTTAAAAAGGGAGATGGTTGGCGAGGGAGGAAAACCGAGAGGCCAGCTTCTCAGCTGCTAACCAGAACAATTAAGAAGAGCAAAGGCCCCATCAGATATATTTCTCAATGTTCCCTCTTTCCAACCCTTTCTTGTTGTCATAGGAGAGCACTACTGTTTTCAAGAGCACATGTTTCTGTGGGAATGGATTGCAGAGAGAATGTCCAACAATTTCTGTGAAGATTGACCTTCAGTTTCTAAAAGAGGGAGAGGTCTCAGGAGGGGACAAACCCACAAAAAGGCCTCAATTATCTACCAATCCTAAAGGCGCATCTTGCAACATTTGAAAGTGACTGTAATTCAGGCTGCAATCCTATACATACTTTCCTGGGAGCAAGTTCTATTGAACACAATAGGACTTACTTCTGAGTAGACATGCATAGGGCTGTGCTGTCAGTGGTAGAATACCTGCTTTGTCTGCAAAGAAGGTTCTCGGTTTAATCCCTAGCAAGTTGGGTTGGGATATCCCCCTGCCTTAAGAGCCGGTCCCATTCCGGACAGACAATACAAGCTGGATGGCCCAATGGACTTTTGATGAGGAAGCATCCGACATTCCTGCCTAAAAATAGGTATACGTCTCCCCACTTTAGGGACATTTTATTTTGAAACATTTAGGACTTGTGTCACAAAAGTGCCAGCAGTAAGGCCTTACCACTAGTGCCGGCCCAGTGGGGGGGGGTCCTCAGTGCCCAGAGGGAGCCACATGGCGGGCAGTAACAGACACCGCCACTGGTGGTACACAATTTCTGGGGGGCAGCGAGGATGGAACTGGGTGGGGAAGGGGCAGAGTGGTGGGGGTCATGCGGTGGCCTCCACCACCGGATCCTGACCTCTGTGACAGGCTGCGCAGACTGACACAGAGGCACCCACATCTGTGCCAGCAAAATAATTGGCGCAGACTTGAGGAGACACTGCATCCTTACTGAGTAGCCCTGCACCCTTGCCCTTTCCTCCAAGAGCCTCCTATGGCTGCCGCGGCACCCATAAGATGCAGCAGAAGCCGTTTAGCTACTGCCGCTCTGACGGGAACACAAGCACATAGGATTGGGCTGCCCATATCCTGCATTTTGGTCTTGAAGGCAGCCCCAAAAAATTTACAGGGCAATAAAACAATTGATCAGAGTCTACACAATGTAGCAGCATCAACCAAAAAGAAAAGAAAAACTAAAGGATAACTTTGGATACCATGTTCATCAGCAGGATCATATTAGACCAGTGATGGCAAACCGTTTGGGCTCAGCATGTCAAGACTTCAGAAGATGCTTAGCTTGACTCTGCTGGTGTGTCATCCCCACTCCCAAAGAGAAGAGAAACAATTCTTTATATTCATTTATACAAAACAAAAATACAGTCCAATCAAGCATGATGCTATATATTATATAAAGAAACATCAAATAATTACAAAAATAAAAAAAATGACTAACAAACTCAGTTTGTGTCATATCAGGTGTTGGTGGCATATGGTGGCATGTAACCTTTGACACGCGAGTCATAGGTTCGCCATCGCTGGATCAGACAGACAGACAGACAGACATTAAATGGCCTTCCTGAAAAGCCACGTTCTTACAACTCATCAAAAGGCAAGCAGTGAGAGAAGTGGCATAGCTAGGGCATCTGCTACCCTGGGTCAAAAAAGATTTTTACACACACACCCCACCATGATGAAATCAGATTTAAGTAAATAAAATGTTTTCTGATTAATTGTCCATAACATTTGATAGAATTAAGATATTCCAAAGCACTTCATTTCATTGCATTCTGCATTAAATTAGCTTTCCAATGATATATAACATGATAGTATTATTCATACCAATGTTTTCACAATTTTGGCCGCTAGTGTCAAGCTCAGCTCGTTGCCCCAATAAAGCTTGTTGCCCAGTGCAATTGCCCCTCTTTCACCCCCTTAGTTATGCCACAGAGTAAAAGTGCCACAACTGTCTCTTGTAACCACCTGCCTTTATAGCTAAATTGGGGTATCCACAGCTATGCCTCAGGTCTTGAACTGAGCTTGCAGGCAATATGCCCACCCTACCATTCAATCCTCAAATTAAACATCTGAGGTGGTTTAGAAAAACAAAATCTGGTGAAAACATAGTAATAATCGTGAGAAGATTTTCTCCCTCTCTGACAATACTGGAATGGGAGATCATGCACTGAAATTTGGGAGGAGATTTTGTATATGTCTCCTGGACAATATACTGCCCCCTAGTGTCCTGCAGGTGTTGTACCTACTTCTGAAAAACTACTACAAGTGGAATGAGAAGACTGGGGGACACAGTCATGGGGGGTTTAGATAGGCCCACCCTACTGTGAAGGATGGATCCAGTCCACCTTATTCTTATTATCTTGAGATCTGGATATTGGGCAACACAATCCAAGCGCTAGGTTGGCCTGATCCATGTTCACTTCATTGGCCCAGTTCTGTCTCAAACAAGCCATAAAGGAGCAGCTTCAGCCCAGCATGCCAGCAGGACCACCAGGTAAGTTGGTCCTACGCCGGACAAGTTCGACCAGCATGGGGCCATTTCTGGATGGGGGAAGATGGGAGAGAGGGCACAACGGGGCAGAGGGAGGGCATTCCCACTGGCAGGGCAGCCCAGAGAGGGGGGTATTGCTGGAATCTGGCAGTTATGCCAAATCCAAACCCTGATCTGCAGGCTGCTGCAGGCTTGTTGGTCTAAACAGCAGGTGCAATCCGAGGAGCACCATCGGCTCCGCTGAGGCTTACCCCGGGGAAAGGGGAAAATATCCCTTTGCGCTGTGGTGAGTTCCAATGCAATCCTAACTGATGTTATGATGTAGTGCAGGCCTGCTGGCCTGCCTGCTCCTGTTCAGGTTAGGACTGCACCCTTAACTTTTTACAGAAAACAATGGCTATATCTATAATTTTTTACTTTTTAAATCAAAATATTAGTGAGTGTATATGTATGTTTGTGAGTATATGTATAGTACAGGTCTAAAACTTACCATTAAATAGCCCACAGCAGGCTCTAGAACAGCTCAAATTTTTCATCATAGGTTTTTCTCCTGGTTTGAGTGCTTAACATTGAATAGTGCCTGAGATAAATAATATAAATATTAATTTCACATCACGCATGTTGCACAAGAATTCTTATACATTTGGGGGCACAAATTACACCCCATTGCTAAAAATTGTTTGTAAGGCCTAACTTCTGCTTAGGATTTCTCCCCTGGTGGGATGGAACACCATTTTTTTTCTCGCACCAAGTACACACTTGCCGAACCTGTGCGTTACTGAGTCTCCAACCAATTACTTTCTGAATGGTGCAGTGATTTATCTACATCCCTTTGTGATGTCATTCGTTTATGTACAGCATTACCCAGAATACGGCATTAACATTTTACTATTAGTCTTACCTTTCAACGCAAAAAGATAAAGGCGTAAATCTCGAAACACAATGGATGTGTCAACCGAGTTGATCTAGTGTTACAAGTTGGGTTACGTTTTTTGGGCATGTTCCCGCACTTTGAACGATGGAGGAAAAGCTAATATCATTTTTCTCCCTGCCATGAGCTTAAGAATTGCCTCTATCAGGGCACCAAATCTAATTTTAATTGCTGATTGGCTCAACTAAGTGGGCACAAGCAAAGACTCCATTGTGGAACTGTTTCCAGTGCTGCTTCTGCACATGGAGGTTCCACATGGCTAACAGCCAGTGATAGGCACATCCTCCTCATTAATGTGCCTAATCTCCTTTTAAATGACAGAAAAAATTTCTCTTTATGTTCCTAACTTCACAAGATTTCCTTTGATTCGCATGCCAACATCTTCCATGAAAAACAAACAAATCCAATTCTTTTTCTGCCGCCAAAAAGAGTACTTATTCAAAGACAGGATTTGTCAAGCTTTTTCATGTCTTGCCTACCTGAATATGCTTAAATACGTCCTTCTATGCAAAATGTGCCAAATGCACAGAATCTGTATGCACCATTTAAAATCCAATCTACTGGAAGACAGGAAAGGTCCAGAATCTTGTGTTCTTTCCTGTTGCAGAGGTTGTGTATTTAGTTACCCTATTTGTATATAAGAACTGGAAATGAGAAAGAAGTCTGCATAAAGTGTGGAGGTAATGGTAATGGTTGTAAGTGATTGGGGTTTTTTTTTTGGTTTTTTTCACTAGTATTTATATACCACTTTTCAACACAAAGTTCACAAAGCGGTTTACAGGCAAATAATAACATTAAAGTTAAATGGCTCCCTGTCCCAAAAGGGCTCACAATCTAAAAAAATGGAGAACACCACCAGCAACAGCCACGAGAAAGACACTGTGCTGGGGTGAAGAGGGACAATTGCTCTCCCCCTGCTAAATATAAGAGGACACCACTTGAAAAAGTGCCTCTTAAAAGCATTGCCTGGGTCACTTGTTGCTCTAGGGCATAGATCAGGGCTGGGGGGACTTACCAGTGCCTGCTTCAGTGTTGTTTTGGGTTGTGGAGCCCTGCGTACCCCTCTGCAGAGCTCCCTCTATGTTTAATAAGTAAAAAAACAATCGCGACCCACTTCTGTTTTCACAATCATGACCAGGAAGTGGGTTGCAATAATTTTTTTAACATGTGATGGCCTTATGTGGAGGGACTTTTAGAAGATTCTGTATGTTT
The DNA here is from genome assembly GCA_029204185.1 of Lerista edwardsae. NCBI lineage: Eukaryota > Metazoa > Chordata > Lepidosauria > Squamata > Scincidae > Lerista > Lerista edwardsae. The sequence continues at coordinate 5,724,057 of JAJKFI010000079.1, forward strand.
GTGTTGTTAATAAAACCCCTGTAAGTGTATGAGACTGCACTGGTGAATTGTGTGGATGTGGGGGGAAATTGCCTCAATGAACCTGGTGTAATATTGGCATCTCAATCAATCAATCAATCAACAGGTACTTATATACCGCTTTTCAACACGAAGTTCACAAAGCGGTTTACAGGTAAATAGTAATAATAATAAAGTTAAAGGGCTCCCTGTCCCAAAGGGCTCACAATCTAAGAAAAAGGCAGACCACCAGCAACAGCCACTAGAAAGACTGTGCAGGGGTGAAGAGGGACAATTACTCTCCCCTGCTAAATATAAGAGGAACATCACTAGAAAAAGTGCCTCTTGCCCAGTTAGCAGGGGTAAGTTGAAGGACAGTTGGAGAATGCAAGCAGACCATGGGTTTGCACTGAATGGGTCAAGTAGAAACCAATAAGGTCAGAGTACAGATTTGTAGGACCAGAGGTCAGTGTGAACATCATGACGTGTCCTGAATTTTGGCAAGACAGGAATCAAGTAACGTTCCAAAGCCAGCCTCCCTGCCCACTTTGGGGGAGTTCCAGCAAATTAAGCTCCCTCTTCCAGGGCTAGAAGCAGCAATTCATAGGTCTCTGTATCAATGACCCATAAAGGGGGGAGTGAGTGACCAGGTTAGATTGTTCCCTTAACAGCAAAGGAATTCTAGACTCTTGAGTGACTCTGAATGATTCCTATCCAAACTGCCCATTAGCTCCTCCTGACCTGGAAAGACTGTTAAGCCTTCCTGCTCCAGCTGAGACTTTGGACAATTGTAGCTTTTTCTAATTCCTGGCTGTGATCAGTGGTGGTCTTTGACCTAGTTCTGACAAGGTACAAGGGCAGCAGCAACTCCTTTGAGCTGTAACAGCCCTGACCTATTTATCACTGTGTAGTGGTTATCACTGTGTAGTGGTCAACTGTACCCCAGCAGTGTCTGAACTGGACCCCAGCAGGCAGAGAGGTTCACATCCTTCAGTGTCCCCCCCCCAATACAAAAACACCCTGCCATAGAAAACAACCACAAGATGTTGCTCCGTCCCAGAGCACCTGCACTGCATGTAGAAGGACCCAGTCCATGCCCCAAAATTGCGAGATAAGGTGGGGAGAGATCAAGGGGCGCTGGGGTCTCTCTCCATTTCCCAGTTCTGCCCCTATGCCAGAGTGAACATCTGGCAGGATCTGCTGCTACCATGAGGACAGAGCCAAGCAGAGTGAGAGAGACCTTCATTTCTTTACCCAGCATGTAATTAGTCTGTGGAACTTCTTGCCACAAGATGTAGTGATGGCATCTGGCCTAGATTCCTTTACAAGGGGACTGGACAGATTTATGGAGGAAAACTCCATCACAGTTTGGGTATGATATGTCCAATCGGACATTAGCTCGTCTCTCATCATGAGGGCCAGGTAGGAATTGTATTCTGTCATCCTGATTGGACAAGGATGGTAGTTTTTTTGCCTCTTCCAGACTGGCAAGGGAGGCAGGGGTGTTCAGTAGGTTTCATGACTTAAAAACTGATCACTTGTGTTTAATAAAGTTAAACCCCAACTTCAGTCTGGTGTCCTCCTTGGGGGTGGTGCAAGAATGCCAGATGCAGGGGAGTGGTAGTGCGATTCAAGAACCTAGTTGTCTTGTGTGCTCCTGAGGCATCTGGTGTGTCACTGTGAGACACAGGAAGCTGGACTAGATGGGCCTTTGGCCTGATCCAGCGAGGCTTTTCTTATGAGGGGAGAGGGTAGTGAAGCTGCTCATTGCTGGCTCTGTAGCATTTGTAGCACGGGCAGGGACGAGCTGGTTCACTTCCCTCGCTCATTCCTTGCGCAGTCTAAATAGAAGAAGGAACAAAAGGAGGGGGCTAGCAAAGTGGAGGAACCATTCCGCACTTGCTTTTAGTGGATCAATGTGGCTCATGTCTATCGCTAACCTGAGGGTGGCAGTGCCAGACTTGGGGTGAAGGGCACCCTAAATCTGTCACTCTCCCCACCATCCACCTTGATGCAATTGGCATTAGGTTGCCTCATAGCTCAGCCAGCCCTGGAAGGAGGTTGCATAACTCCAAAAGGAAAGGAACAAACAAACAGGTTTTGTGAAAGGCTTAAATGCTTATCCAATAAGAATGTAAGAAGAGCCCTGCTGGATCAGGCCAATCTAGTCCAGCTTCCTGTATTTCACAGTGGCCCACCAGATGCCTCAGGGAGCACACAAGACAACAAGATGCCTGCATCCTGTTACCACTCCCTTGCACCTGGCATTCTGAAGTAGCCTACTTCTAACGTAAGGAAGTTGCACCACCCATCATGGCCTATGGCCCACAATAGACTTTTCTTCCAGAAATCTGTCCAATCCCCTTTTCAAGGCACCTAGGCCAGGTCATCACCACCTCCTGTGGCAAGGAGTTCCACAGATTCCCACTGGGTAAAAAAGTATTTCCTTTCATCTATTCTAACTCTCCCAACACTCACTTAGCAAAAATACAGACAGATAGGAGAAGCAAATTACAAAGCAACATAAATTAACCTGATGTGGCTAGTCCGTAGATCAGAGAGACCCCAACTGGGTGAGAACTTGACCACATAGAAGCATTCTCTATGTGAGCCAAACCAGAGCACACACAAGCATCCTTGAACATGGCCTTAGAAAAGCAAGGGTCAGTGTTACCACTGGTAACGTTGTTACCCAGTCTGGAGAGTTTATGACCATGTTGGCACCTCTGCCTGCCCTCTGATCTGATGCCAATCCCAGCAGGATTTACTGTCCTGGCTGAACCCAGATGAAGACAGCAAATCCACGACCTGTCTGCCTGGCCATGCAGGCTTCCAGCAATTTTGCTAAATTCAAAGTGTGTTATGGCCCAATCCTATCCAGGGCCAAATTACATGGTGTAAGGACACGGTCGCAGACTATGCTTTTGTTAACTTGGTTAACAAAAGGTTAACCAAGTGACTGCTGGCTGGCTGGTGACCAGGTTGGCTGAGAGAGGTAAATAAAGGCATTTTTTATTTACCTCCTCTTCCTGGTCCCCAAAGGCCTACTTAGATCTACACCAGCTATTTTGCTGGCATAAGTCTGTTAGGCTGAAGGGGGCATTTTGGACCTGGAACAGGAGGCATAGGAAACCATTGATACAGTTGCTGCCAATATTCCCCGCTCTGAACCAGCCCCAGCCTGGTTGTGGCCCGCTCTGCTGGCACAGGACATCCAGTTGCCACATCATCAACCGTGAACTGCAGACGATCAGTCAGAATGGCTGCAGTTATGACAGACCGCAAGATCCACCAGTGTATCATGAGGATAGGATTGGGCCATTAGAGAAGTTTCTTCCCCTCATTGGCCTTACATTGGGACTTCTCTTAAGGGAAATTGGTAGAGAAAATACGTAATTGGAGAAAGGGCCGTTCAATCTCACAACTGGGAAAGATGCCTGGAATGGCTCCCACCTGAAGCACTGGCAAGCCACAGCCAGTCTCTGCAGGCAACACTGAGCTAGAAACAAGCACAGGAGCTCATGAAGTCAGGTCAGTGGTCTGTGTTCCACATGTCTGGGTAAAAAGACATATTTAAATGCATTCCTTCCCAAATATTTTTGCACCAGACATTTGGCTAGGAAGAAATACATTTTTATGTGGGAAAAATAACCTCTTCTTTGTTTTGCTGACAAGGAAACAAAATCCAGGGGTTTTCAGTGGGAGACAGCACGATGGAAATAAAAGGAAACAGGGACATCCTAGCTGAAGTATTGCCCTAGAGAGACAGTTCTCCTCTTCTTTAATCTCTGATCTTCCTTGTATGGGTTGCTCCAATCAAGCAATGAGAGTCTTACCGCTTTAAGGGACAGGCTCCTCAGCCTCCATAAAGCAGCCAAAATTAAATAGTACAATACATTGCACAAGAGTGAAAAAGTAAGATGGCCACATTTGTCACACACACACATGCGTGTGTGTGTGTGTGTGTGTGTGTGTGTGTGTGTGTGTGTGTGTGTGAGAGAGAGAGAGAGAGAGAGAGAGAGAGAGAGAGAGAGAGAGTGCATGTGTGCCCAGGGCGATTATCATTCCACCCAGGTGGACAGCGAAGCAAATAGTATCTATTCACAAGTTACAACCCATCTCCCATAACTTATTAACACCTAGTCAGGATTAATCAAGCACAGAACACTAACGCAGACCCACTAATTAGTCAGCGATGATAACTATATTTGTCATCCCTTCCCAATTAGTCTCCTGTACATTTCGGGAGTTTTAATTGCACCTTGTTCTCCATTTAGATGTCACCCCCATGCGTCTCTCCTCCTAATTCTTCTGCAAATTTGACAAAAAGTTGACGTTAAATATAGATTATCTTTAGATTTTCATAATTAACACAACTGAACCAGCCTTTGGTCTAAACACTTCCCCTTGAACTATAAATCTCAACATTGAAGCTGTGTGCTTATTAAATGAACTGCAAAAAGGGAGCTCAGCATTCAGACAGGGGCCTTTTCATGAGGAAATCTCTATGGAATTCACTGCCATAAGGTGTGATGGTCACCACTGGTTTAGAAAATTCAAGAAGGAGGTCTATCCATGGCTATTAGCCACAATAATGAAATGGAGCCTCCATACACAAAGGCAGTATATCACTGAACACCAATTGCTGACTCCAAAGAAAGGGGAACTATTGCCTTCATGACCCACTTGGGAGCTCCCTGGAAACATCTGGCTGGCCACTGTTGGAAACAGTGTATTGGACTAGAGCAGGTGTGGCCAACCCACGGCACGTGTGCCACTAGTGGCACACAGACATTCTCTGGGTGGCATGAAAAAAGTCGCCATATTTTTTAAAAAAACATTTAAATACTAAAGAAAGCACCACAGCAGTTTGCTACTCCTTACACAGCACATCCTCATGTTTCTGATGCTGCAGTGGATGCACTCAGGGTGGCCATACCTACTCTGCTTGATTTGCTCTGATTGGAAGATGGGGAGAAAGGTGGGAAAAGAATGATGGACAGAGTTAGGGTTAGACAGATAGTTATGGTCTTAGTCCAAACAGGATGTCTTCATGGGCCTTCTGGTTTAGGAGCCTCAAATGATCACCCAGGGTGGGTGAAGCCAGCCCCAATGTAAAAAAACAGCAACCACCAACCCTTTGCGCCTAGTTCATCACTCAGGTGCACTCATGATACAAGGCAGTCCTACAATGAGCAGGAATTCCCCAATCCTCCTTTTCTGTGTTCCTGACATGCTTACAGCTTCTAAACATATCCAAGCTGTGTCTTCCATTGTCTTCCAACAGTCCATGTTGTCTCCCCAGTGTTTTACAGCACAATCCGACCCCTCCCCTTGTGTTGACGCTACGTCATAGCGTCGACGCAAGGGGCGGAGCGTCGGCCTGTGGGCGCCGAGCAGCACCCCCACATCGGCACTCCAGCTCTGAAGCTGATGCTACTCGTAGCATCGGCTTCAGAGCACCAACGGAGAGCCTCCCTTGCGACTGAAGCTGATCGGTGCGAGGGAGGCTCCATGCCGAGGCGGCATGGGCAGTGATGTCATGCAGGGGGAACGTGGGGGAACTCAGTTCCACTAGTTAAAATTAGGGCTGACTCCGCCCACTTCACTTTCCCTCCTCCCCCCTCCCAATTCCTCTGCAAAGAGCTTTTCTTCTTGGTTGGCCGGCACTCAGAGGGTTAAAGGCAGTGATGTCATTCAGGGGGAACGGACCAGAACGGATCCTAACGGGCTCCATGGCTGGTTCCAGGTTCCCAACAAGTGCCAATCAAAAGTGAGTTCCTGTTCCTAAATCATTTGAATGACACCACTGGACACGGGGATTGGAGAGAGGGAGGCAGGGGGCGGGACATTGGCAGGCTTGGGAAGTGGCCATATGGCTATATGTTCCTAAGCCCATCCGCAAGGCCCCGATTCGGGCTGCGTAGTCTCCTTGGATACGCAGATCCAAGGAGCTTATAGGGGAGGCTGGAGCCTCCCCTACGGTAAGGGAGCAAACGCTCCCTTGCCTCGGGGCGGCCAACCTCTCCTAAGCAACGTCGGATATGGCGCTGGCCCGTCGGCCTCACCAGTCCGGCACTGTTTAGGATTGCACCCTTAATCTCACAAAAGCAGGGACAGGATTAAAAAGCTGGGAATTTCCAACTTTTTTGCCAAGTCCCTGTTTAGTTCATTTAATCTGCCTTCACCCCAAGCTATAACAACGTATCAAACCAGGGCACCATCATTGTCTGAACGAGGTCCCATAAAATCCAAAGTGGCCATGGGACTGAGCAGGAATTCACCAGAATCATAAAACAGAGAATTAAGAGATCAAACATCCAGCTTTCAATCGATTGTGTGAGAGTCAAAGTCACTTGGTTAACCTTTTGTCTTTGCCAGAGCAAAAGTGCCCACTTGCGAAATTGTTTCCTCGTAGTCATTAGCTAAGAGGGATGCCAATTTTTTGCTGACTCCACTTCTTGTTCTTTGAGGAACTCGATGGGGAATTTACACTGCACCCATTCACTTCTGACTAAACAGTCATAAGCTTGACTGCTGGGGGAATATGTCTTTCCATGCATGGAATATGTCTTTCCAGTCTTGCTGACATTTCAAGGACTGCTTTTGGTGGTCAACTCTAGACTCCAAGATGATCCTGGGTGCTTGGCAACCCCTACGCCAAGTGGATAGTTCTACATTTTACCCCTGTACATACTTTTTCTACCCCCAACAATGCCTGGATGCTATCAGGGCTGAAGCCTGGAGAGAAAAAAGGGATATTCTTTCTAGAGCTTGGCGATCCAGGGGGTCCTGGAATTATACCATGCGGGGAAAAACATGGAGGCTAAATTTGAGGTCATGCTTGAGGATATACAAGCACCATTTTTTTTTTCTCCATAAGGCAACTTACAAAGTATTTCTAGAAGGAAAAAGCCAAAGGATTTCCAGCTTTTCTGACACAGAGACAGTGACCAAAACAGGAAACTGAGAGCCCAATCCTGAGCTAAAATGGCCACCACTGCTTTCTGGGGGGCCGCTGGGGTCTCCTCAGAAGGGGACATTTATCCCCTTCACTCGAAGAAAGCTGTGGGCCCTCAACAGGGCTACTGCCAGCTATTTTGCTGGTAGGGAGCAGAGCAGCGCCATATCAGGCTGCCCGGCCTAAAGCGGGACATAAGTCCCAGCAGTGGAGGCCACCACCAGTCCCTCCCCTGCCTCAGCCTGCTCCTTCCCAGTCCCACTTCCTCATGCCCTACATGCCCTCCCCTGCCCCGAAAAGCCATGCCGCTGGCCCTTCGTAACACTTACTGCAGTCGGTGGCATGGCAGTGGTGGCTCTGGGGCTCAGCGCCTATAGCGCTGGGCCCAGCACCAGCAGTGGAGCCCTTGGCGGTGCCACAAAAGTGCTTTGCACATTTGCAACACTTTTAACCAGCGATCGTGAAGTATTGCCAGCAATCAGGGCTATGTGCTCGGGCCCTGAGTCGATCCAAATCAGGCAGGCAGAAAGGCAAAGAGGTGCAACAAGAGGACGTGAAATAAGCCAAAAGGCACTGATTAAATCCTCCAGTTTTCCAAAACAGACAGGGCTTTTTCACAGTCCACCTCAGGCAATACACTGGCTCAATAGTGTAGCCATGGGGGTGGGCAGTGCAATTACTCAGTTGCTGTCGTTTTCCAGAATGGCTCTGGCAGCAAGGGAGAAGCGCCAGTTACGCGGTGCTTTCTGTCACGTGACATACGTACCACCCCGCCCCCTTTAGCTACGCTGCTGCACTGACTAGAGAAGTAGAGGGACAGGAACAAGATGAAAACAACTTCAGTATAGAGATTTTGTCTGTGGCTGTCGATGAGGAAAAAGAACTTCAGGATGCTATGCAGAAACCGTCATTTCCGGACGTTAAGAGAAACATCTTTGTCATGACTCATGATATTGTATGTACGGGAGGGGATTGTGGCATGGGTGGGAAAGGTGACCCATATACACATTTGCGCTGCCCACCAATCAGCCCTGCCCAATCAATTGGCCCTGCCCAATCAGGGCCGGCCTTAAGCCAATGTGACCAATGCTGTCACACTGGGCCCTGCGCCAGCACAGCAAGCATATCACCCACTGCTGCAGCAGCCAGGATCTCTATAGGCTGCCAGTCAGTGGAGTGAGCAGAGCAGGTTTACAGTGGGCTCTCCCACCAGCCCCCAAATGGGTCTTCTGCAAGCAGTTGGAAGTGACATCATCATGTCACCACCAACTATTTCCAAGTGCCACGCTTTGCGCACGGCACCACAAGTGCTCTTCTTGGTAAGTGCAAGGCCCCACGGGGAGGGTGGGGGGCCCCTTGGGAATGCCCCACATAGGGCCCTGCCACTCCTAGAGCCGGCCCTGCCCCCAATTATACCTAGATGTTGGATCGGATTGGGTGCAATGAATTCTGTAAACAAGTTATTAATTGTGACATGCTGCTTTTTAAATTTAAAACATTCACAAAGCAGCTTCCAGAGAAAATCAAATAAATAAATTGCTCTTTGTTTCAAAAAGGCTCACAATTAAAAAAAAAAAAAAGATACAGAAGAATCCCAGCAAACAGCCACAAGACACTCTGCTGGAGTGAAGATGGGAGATTACTCTCCTGCTGCGATGAGCAGCACTTGAAAACATGCCTCTGCCTGTTAGCAGGGATGATTCAAGTTGCAAGCATTCATTTGGGACTGCACCTTCCCCACCCTTTCCCTATCCTCTTTCTTGGGTGGCAGAGCCAGAATCACACACTGTATTATAAATATCGAGAGTGGATACACTGGTTAAGAAAGCCAAGTGCAACAGCAAGCATCTGACTATATTCAGCCCCCAGATTAGAAGATACTCAATATATTGATTGACAGGGGGTAACCAATTGAGAATAACTCTGCCCAGTGACCTGTGCTGCTATGCCCCCTTGCATGGTTAACCTTCTCTGTGCTGAACAGAGTTTCAAGAGATTCCAAGTCCAAAGCAGTTGAGATGTAGAAATTGCACAATTACAGTTGCTGGCATGGTCATTCCCCCCCCCCAAAAAAAATCTGCTTCTGGAGTGGGCCATTGCCCCTCATCCAAACTGCCCCCATTGTTACTGTTCTCAACTGAGCTTTGGGCGGGGAGCAATGGGGAACCTAAACCTGCCCCCTACCTTTTCTTCACCACCACCATCTGTTTCACGGTGGCAATGTCACTCCTGCCTAGCAGCTGCCATTTTTTTTACCAGAAGCTTCCATCAAACAACACCACATCATCATGTAGCTTCATTGGGGGGGGGGGGTCTGGAAAAAAACTATGGAATCCACCAGCCCACAATTTTAAATTTTTTTCATCTTATAGCACATTGAGAAGGCACTAACATTGTCAAGGCCCACCATCAGTTTTTTTTTTTTTTTTTTTTTTTGACAATTGAAGAGATATACCACACTGCTGGTCAGGGGTTCACATCCCCCAATGACTTGACTAATATATGACCCTCCACCAAAGTCCTGTGACATGTCTGCAGGCCATTCATGCACACCAATGTGTTGTGGCACACTGGCTGGAAATCATGACTGCTAGAAGGAGAGCTTCTGCTGGTCAGGTCAGCCCTCCCACCTCCACCCTGGGGCCAGGTGCAATGATGGCACCTCTGCACTGGCTCCCCGCCCCCCTGCACTGCCCCGCCACACCCTCAGCATCCACAAATGCTCCATTTTGGAGCTGTCTGGGCACAGGGGCGGGTGAAACCCTGCTTGCTGCCACCCCCTCCGTGCTGCCCCCTCCACCAGCGTGCCACGTAGGGGCACTTGACACCTACCCCCCAAGTAGGTAGGATCACTACTGTCACTACCTGTAAATTGGGAGGCAAGCCTGAAAATAGGGATGGATATTTGTCAAGAACAAGGACAAGGACAAAAAGATCCTGGACAAAAAGAGACAAGAGCTGAAATATATAACAGCTCTGCCAACTTCATCTGCATAGGCCTGCCCTGATTCTTGGTCATGCTACAGTATGACAGAATGTTGGGAACTGACAGATATTCTCTTTTATCCCCGCCTACAAAATGCTGGCAAATAGAGAAGTGTGTGTGTGTGTGTGTGTGTGTGTGTGTGTGTGTGTGTGTGTGTGACAGTATATGGGGAAAGGAGCATGTAAAGCACACAACTTCTGAAAACAGATATTATTACACATGTCAACCAAGTCTGGTTTGCTCTGCATCAAAGCCTTGCAACCTTCTCCCAGTGTCCCTGAAAAAAAATCACATCTGCTTATTGATGACAACAGCTTAGAGTTGTATTGTCATTATCCTCACACAAAGCAACAGGCAGAGGGACTGTAGCGGGATCCCTGAACCACTTCAGTTGTCCTGCCTCTTTGGTATTCTAGTTTATTAGAGACACTCAGAAGGCCGGTGACTTGAAAGTCAATGAATGTTAGGGGGAAAGAGAAGAGGAATTCACCATCAGTCCTAGTTTAGCATGAAAGTAGATCTTCAGCATGAGCCATCATGAGCAATTGCCTGTCATTAGCAAGGACTGCAAACAGACCAGAATGTATAATAGCCAAGATTGCAAGCTACAGCCTGTATCGTGGGCAGCTAGAGGCATTTCATTCAAATAGGGCTTATTCCTTGGAAGTGTGGATCCAGTTGGAATCCAATTAAGGCAAGAATCCTAGGGACACTTATGAGGTAGTAAGTCCTATGGGTCACAGCAGGACTTACTGCAGATGAGCTAAGCACAGAAATCTTTACAGCCCACTCTTTCCCCTAACTCAGAAAGAAGGGTAGAGCATGTCCTTCACATGGACAAGATCCAAGGTTAAATTCCTGGCAGCTCCAGGTGGTACTGGAGAGCTGCTGCCAGTCAGTGAAGACAACACTGAGCTGATTGGATCAAGGGTCTGACTCATTAGAAAGGAGCATAATCTAGATCTCACTTTCCTGAATGGAACGTGACAATTTGCTGCCATGAACTATCCTGAACAAGACAGTTACTATGTTCTTATTAGCCATTACAGTTAGAAATGAAACCTCCATGTACAGGGGCAGTTTACCACCAAGGACCAGACACTGGGAGCCAACAACAGGGAAGAGCTGAAGGCTAACAGGTGATTACATTTCTTTGGCTACTACTCTTGGAAGCTGGGATTAGATGGATCCTTGAGCTGATACAGCGGATCTGTTCTTCCATTAATAGATATCTCAGCAGTACCTTCACTTCACGTAACTCACAACGTTAACTAACGTTGCATTTTAAAAAATGCAATAGCACCTACCTTTTCTTTACAGAGAGGTATGTATCCGAGAAGCTTATTTCCTGTCAAATCCATGCCTCTGCTTATTTCTGTCTTTCCCAAGACCTTCGCAGTTTTATAAATACAATTGTAAGGCAAGAAGGCAAAGTGTATTCATGAGAGGCGACTGCAGCTGCAGGAATAAAAAGAAGAAAAGAAAGAGAGAGGGAAAGGAGGGGACATTATTATCAGGAACCCCAAAATGTATTAGAAGCAAAAAAAAAAAATCAATGGCATGTTGATTTCTTTTTCTCACTCTCGCCACATTTGTGTGTGTGTGTGTGTGTGTGTGTGTGTGTGTGTGTGTGTGTGTGT
>JAJKFI010000079.1:5744840-5777303 GCA_029204185.1 Lerista edwardsae
CATCATCATCATCATCATCATCATCATCATCATCATCATCATCATCATCACTATAATCTCCAGGGCCCTTAGGAAATATCTGGCTAATATAGGCATTGACAACAAACAAACAAACTGCAACAAGCTGTACTACTAGGATCATTATATGGCAAACTCGCTATCATTATAAGAACATAAGAACATAAGAAGAGCCCTGCTGGATCAGGCCAAGGCCCATCTAGTCCAGCTTCCTGTATCTCACAGCGGCCCACCAGGTGCCCCAGGAAGGCATGAGACTACAAGATGCTTGCATCCTGTTGCCACTCCCTTGCACCTGGTACCAGTAGCCCATCACCTATGTAAGGAGGTTGCACAATCCATCATTGCCTATAGCCCACGATGGACCTTTCCTCCAGATATCTGTCCAATCCCCTCTTGAAGGCATCAAGACCAGATGCCATCACCACCTCCTGTGGCAAGGAGTTCCACAGATTAACTACCCGCTGGGTAAAAAAAGTACTTCCTTTTATCTGTTTTAACTCTCCCAACCCTCAGTTTTAGCGGATGCCCCCTGGTTCTGGTGTTTTGAGAGAGGGAAAAGAACATCCCTCTATCGACTCTATCCCTTCCATGCATAATTTTGTATGTCTCAATCATGTCCCCCCTCAGGCGCCTTTTTTCTAGACTGAAGAGCCCCAAACGCTGCAGTCTTTCTTCATAAGGGAGGTGCCCCAGCCCCGTAATCATTTTTGTCGCTCTCTTCTGCACCTTTTCCAACTCCACTATGTCCTTTTTAAGATGCGGCGACCAGAACTGGACACAATATTCCAGGTGTGGCCTTACCATCGATTTGTACAATGGCATGATAATATTGGCTGTTTTATTCTCAACCCCTTTTTTAATGACCTTTTTTTATACATTATACGGCAAAATCTCACCAATTCTTAAAACTGTTGGGTAGAGTTCAAACTAGTGTATGGTCAAAAATCCCAAGAGCAATAATCATAAGCACATATTAAAACAATATCTATAATCATGAAAGCAGCAGCATGAAACTCAATATAGATACAGCCACAGACAAAACATCTCTAGCTTCTTCCTAAAGACCACAAGGGTCAGAGCTGCGTGGGTCTCTCTTGAGGAATTCCACGGCAGTGAGAACACCACCAAAAAAGGTCCCATTGCTTGTGTCCACTAAGACAAAAAGTAAATCTTCCCCATACCATGGCCCTGATCCATATCAGGGATTTCTTCCAGAGGAAGATGTCCTCAAGAACGCCAATGCAGAAGGTTATCCTGATCCTAGCCTAACTACCCACCACATTATTCTGGCTCTCAACCAGTAGTGTAGAGACTCAGTGAAGACCCACTTGGAAAGGGCTGCAGCAAGCATTAAAAGGCCATGAGGACCACAATAAAAAAATTTTTTTGAAAGCCACTGCAGTGTTGCGATCAAACTAGGAGCCGACTGGGGCCCCCGCCAATTCCACTCTCACCTTGGCCACAAACTCACTCCATGGCTTTCAGCCAGCTCAGCCACTGCCTGACATGTAAACATGGGATTATATTACAGGCCTACCTCACAGGATTGTTGTACAAACCCTACTGAGAAAATGTGCACCAAGAGTTTGGAATACTTTGAATGCTTTGTATAGAGCCTCTCTGAAGTTTCCCTCATGCTTGAATGGCTTGGTTTGGGGCTGGCAAATTAGCTCTCCCAATTTGGCCAGAATTGATTGCTGTGAGAGACACCCTCCCTCCACCCACCCACCCTCCTTGGCCCTCATGCCAGTCCCCCCATCGCCCCTCTTTCTCCTCTCTCCCACCCCCTCCTCAATCTCTATGCAGCAGCCGTCTGCTCCCATAATAGAACCCTGATAGCCAATTCAACCTGTCAATAGTCGGCCCAGTCACCCAGGAGAGGGAGCGTGCTGTGGCTCCAAGCCTCACTGCCCGGGGAATCAATAGGCAGCTGCAGCAGCTATTGATGACTCTGTTGGCGATTTCATTTCGGTTTGCACTGAGAAGCTGGCCGGGGGTGGGGGGGTGGGGGGTGGGGGGCTGCATAGCCAGCCACAACTTGTTGATGACACCCAAGCGTTAATAACCACCAATAGTCTATATTTTGATCCCTCGCATTTGCTCTGCTTTCCTGCTTGGCCGATAGGGATCAAGCCGGAGCAGATAAGTAATTAATTGTCCACGCCACCCACAGGCACGGCTCTCTAGTCCCTATGCAGCAGGGCCACTGAACCAAAGTGTGTGCACGTAAAGCAATTGCACAGCCTTTCCTTGGTTGCCTTGGTCCTCCCCTTCTTCTGCCCATGTATTTGTTGCTCATTGAATACACTGTCAGTCCTCTTTCTATGTGAACTTGCTATCTGCGAATGTGCTTATCTGCGAGGGGCGGCGGAATGGCAACTTACCTCATTATCTGCACCTCTGTCCTCATTATCCATTAGGCAGAGACCTTCCGAAGGCTGCAGGAACCTGCGACCAGTGCTGAGCCCTTTAAAATGGCTGGCGGAAGCATCCGCTGGCCATGTTTAAGGGGTCCATGGTGGTCACGAGTGCCTTTCTGAAAGTCCCTGCAGCATTCAGATATATTTTGGCACTTCCTGCTGTGTTCTGTTGGCTTCCTGAGGATCTCTGCTGGAATCTTCGGATGGCAGATAAGGTACCCCTTGCACCTAACCCCATTGATCCCGTAGGATCCGTGATTTGTAAGCGATGGCAGAGGTTCCACTGCCACTCTGGCCCCTGTGACTCCCTGAACACCCTGCTAGGCCCACCACTGGCTGTCTGACTGAGGCCCTAATCCTATCCAACTTTCTGGCACTGAAGCAGCTGCAATGCAGTCCCCAGAGAACAACTATTCCCTTACCTTGAGGAGGCCTTCAAGACTCCTCCCTCCCACAGGATGCAGTTCTGCCCTATTGGCATGGCTGCATCGGGATTCTTCTCTGAGTCTTCAGTGCCCATGTTGTACACACTCGAGTCCTTTTCATCAGTTCTCCATGTACATGGAGGGGGGCAAGAGGCTGCAGTTGCAACCTACACAGGAATTGGTGGAACCAAAGCAGAGGGGACCTCAAGCACAGAGAAGATTGGTTACTAACCAGCACACTTTGTAGCTCTCGGTGAGGGGAAACATTTATCCTGTTCTTTCAAGGAGAGGCCAGAACTGTCCCAAAATATGACAGGGAAGCTCTACTGTTTGGCTGGACAGTTTATTCTATGGATTGATGAACTCTATTGAGTGACATCTGGAGCTGCCCTATCCCCTTTTTAGATTGCCACACGGAAAGCACAGGATGCTACATTCTGTGGCGTCAGAATTTGGGTTCATCTCACTCAGGGTGCTGGTTGGTGGCTGGGGTTTGAGGCTAGGATCTTTCCAGAAAATGTGAGGGATTGAATCAAAGACCTCACGCATGCAAAGCACAAGCCCTTCTGCTGCGCTTTGCCTCTCCATCGCTGTAAAAAAAATTATGTTTGCATCTAATTGTGAGCCACTGCACTGGTTCTGTAATTGAAAAGCAGCACTTCTTGGAATTAATACAATTTGATCCAGTAGGTGGGACCACAGGACACTTACAGCAGAGGAGATGGTGGGAGAAGGGTGCCCTAGTTAGTGGCATAGTAAGCGGGGGGCAGCAGGAGCATGCCACCCTGGGTACCACACCAGAAGGGGTGTATGTGAAGCCCAGTCAAGATGGTGGCCACTATGTTCCACTTTCTGTTTCAGTTGCTGTGCGAAGAAGCGACTGGCCTTCGACTTTGTTGGAGCCACTGAACACAGCCAAGTGAGGTGACCCGCTCTTGGCCCATCTTTCTTCAGATGCTCCAAGCTGCAAGCCAGAAGTAATTGGTAGTGACGTGATGACATTATCACATCACCGCCACTTACTTTTGGTTCAGCAATTACTTCCGGGTGCTGCATCAGATGACAATAGAGCTGACTACGCCACTGGTCCTAGTTGCTGCCTAGCAGCTGCAACAGCAATCCATGCTGGGATTTTTACTTCAGAATGCCAGGTGTACTTCAAAATGCCAGGTGCAGGGGTGTGGCAACAGGATGCAGGCATCTTGTTGTCTCATGTGCTCCCTGAGGCATCTGGTGGGCCGCTGTGAGATACAGGAAGCTGGACTAGATGGGCCTTTGGCACGATCCAGCAGGGCTCTTCTTATGTTCTAATGCGAACAACTCCTTGGCTGGTTAAGGATTTGGTTAAGGGTTTTAGCTCACTGGGCTTCAGCATGATGGATCTCTGTCGGGTGAATCCGGAAACGTATGAGCAGCTCTGACATTCCACTGTGATTGATCCAAAATGCCAGCCACTTTTTTTTCGAGCAGTAAACAACCTCCCAGGCTCATTCCATACAGCAGCAGATGGTCAAGAGCATTTCCTGAAATTGAATATTATAATGATTTTGGGATGGGGAAAATGATTTTACATAATATTTTTTTGAGTCCTATAGTGAAAATGCTTTCCAAACAGCTAGTGATGAGAAAGAGAGAGCGAGAGATTTGAAAATGGATACACTTTATATATACTGCATATACCTGGAAAGTGGACATGGCCACTCAAACACTCACATGTACACGTGTGTGTGTGTGTGTGTGTGTGTGTAAACATATACGTGTGTACACTTTCCAAGTACATTAATGATCAACTAGTTTAGGTAACTGAAAGAAATTGAAAATGTCCACTACCCTGGCAAAGGTTTGAGCCATGTATTGTCCTTACCTCATCTGCGAAGGATCAGTTGTAACCTTTAGATTGGGATTGTGGCATCTACTAAGGAGAGGAAAGCAGGAAGAGAGCACAAAAGAGAGACACACGACAATCACTTGGATCATTGCATTCCGTTTTGTTAGGGAGCGTATCCAGATATTTTTAAAAGTTCACTTTCAACCTGCCCCACCCCACCCACCACCTGCAGGCAACTTCTACCACCTCACAAGTAGGAGCCGCTTTCAATGACTCCCCTCATTTCACAGTCCCCCATGTGAGCATTGCAGGATTTGGGCAAAATGTGTTGGTTTACTTTGTCGGGCGCCAGATGTCCTAGCTACACCCCTGGAACTGTGTATGTTCTAACCGTGGACATAATTTTAGAATTTCTTCTCATTAAGCTAGAACGCCAGAGGAACAGCACAAAGTGGAAAGCAAACATACAAGTGATGAGCCCTGCTCTCCCCTGCCCATTTCCTTCTTTTCCACATGAACAATCCTCAATGGCATCATTTTCTGTGTTCCTTAATCCTACTGGCAGTTGCCACACAACACATGATCACAGTGTTGCATGTGATGTGCTGACGTCACCTGCCATGGCCCATCCACGCCAGCTTCCTCACAGTCAACCACCAAGACTTTTCAAGAAGGTGACAACTAGAGTGGGAAAGTGAGCCTTCCCTGCTGTTGCTTGCTTGCCTCCTGCAACTCATGCTTAGAGGTAGGCTGCACCCAAAGATGGAGGTTCACTGCACTCTCATTTTTCCTTCTTTGCCATGAGCTTGTCTGATCCCTCCCACAAGCCACCTGAACCAGGGCCATCACCACATATTATGGCATTAATTCCATAAAGTAATTATGCGCTGAGGCCTCTCTCTCTCACACTCTCTCTCTCTCTCTCTCTCTCACACACACACACACACACACAGTGGGAGAGAGCACTAACACAAGCGACTAAGATAATCACATCGCTGTTTGCTGGCATAATTCTATATTTCCAATCTCACCTTATCTGTGGGCTCCAAGCATCATTAAACTGCACTGTAACAAAAACACACAAATGGTTCATCTTTCTGAAGATGCCATAAAACAGCCCGAAAGCATTCAGGGTTTATTCTGATCACATCATAACGTATTCTTCTCAGCTCCCCTTCCGACGGGCTTACCCAGCTTCCGTTCCATGCGTTTCATAACCTCCAATTCTTCCTCCCCACCACCACCACATTAAGAACTGTTGCTTTGAAAATCAGAAGATGCAAATTTTTTTAAAAGACTCCCGGGGATTAAATAAAGTGATGTACAGCTGGGAAAATAATCTGGAACCCCATTAAAATAATTCTGCTCAAAGAAGTGCGACTCGGCAAATGGGCTTTCAATACCGGTTAGGGAATTTTTCAACGTCCCAACCTTTTCCTCATCCTTCATTCAGAACCCTCCATTTAAAAGAAGCATTAGAGAAGGAGCAATGCAGCCATTTAGAACCGGTGTTTATATAGAAATGTATATTAGCCGGGATACTAATGGAGGAAAAATGTGCCACGATGCAGTGGCTCAAATAAGCACCTTATTCAAGGGAGGCACTAATGAGGCTAGGTGAAGCTGCACACATATTGACAGAAACAAGCACTGAATTTATTCTGGTAGGTAATGCAAACCCCAGCACATCCCACCTGCCTCCCTGCTCACTTTTAAACTAGGGAAAAGTTGCCTGTAAATCTATTGGAGCCGGGGAGGAAGAGAGGGTTGGGGCTGGGCAGAATCTGGTCTTGTGTGCAAATCCTGTATGGCTGGCAAGGCTGAGGATCTTGGGAAAAGGCCACAGCTCAGTGGTAGGGTACCTGCGTTGCATGCAGAGGGTCCTGGGTTCAATCAGCTTCAGGCAGTGGCATAGCTAAGGAGGGCCAAGGGGCCAAATGCTCAGAATACCACCCTTGTGGTATTCACCCCTAACCTGCACCCCTAACAGCTGATCTGGAGGCGTTCTGAGGTCTGGACCTCCATGCCGTCAGAAGGCCTCCTAGAGGTGAAAACCAGAAAACTCCCAAAAGATTATTTTTGTGAGGCAGTGTTAAAAATGAATGGGCCTGGGAGCCAAATGCTGTAGCTACGCCACTGTCTTCAGGTAGGGCTGGAAAAGACCCTTGCCTGAAAGCTGTTGCCAGCCCACGTAGCAGCAGCAGATGAGGGAACAATGGTCTGGCTCAGGGTGCGGTAGCTCAGTGCTGACCCCAACTTTCAGTGATCCCTCTACTGCCCATCCACAATGGTGAACCTCTGCTGGCATAGGTTGGTTTGCTCTCTTTAGACCCTGGGGAACTTGGCTGCAGCAATGGGTGTCCCAGTGCCCTTCCCGTGCAGTGGGTAGGCCCTGCTAGGCAGTGGTGGGAACTGCTTGCTTCCAATAACACTGGAGTGGGGACACCACTCCAATTTTCAAGACTCCCCAAGTTCCTTGCAGTAGCGTAGCTACAGGGGAGCAATATGGTAACTATTGCTGGTGTCACAATGCACCGTGTAAGTGGCCCCTCCCACTTGTCATCAGAGCCATTCTGGGCAGGTATGTTTAAGTAACAGAAGCCATCACATATTCTTCCCCTGTCCACGTACCCTTCCTCTGTCATAAGAACGTAAGAAGAACCCCACTGGATCAGGCCAAGGCCCATCTAGTCCAGCTTCCTGTATCTTTGTGTTTTTTTTTCTAAATTGTGACCCTCTTGGGGCAGAGAACCGTCCTATCACCTACTGTAAATTGTACATTGATAATGTTAACAAAATCTAAAGCTGGAGAGGAATTTATTTCTGTAATATACTAAATAAATTGTAATAAATAATTGGGGGAGAAGCCATAGTCCTGGATACCCACCTCATATTTTAAGGAAATATCATTTAAAGGGGGAAAAACCAAGCCTCTATAGGTGTGTTCTTTCCCCTTAAGTCAGTAAATCATTGCAATGCAATACAGAGTGCAAACATTGCCAGTTCATTATCACATCACTTGCAGAGTGATCCATTTAAAAAAAAAAACACACAACTTTTAACGCTCACCATATGTCAGTCCCCACCAAGTTTTAATATTTTTCCCTCTCCAATGCACAGTTGGCACTTCAATGCCTGTGCAATTAGGCACCATTTAGTGGGGTTGACCCCCACCGTCAAACCTGTCATTGCTGCAGCTGGTTCGAAGTTTAGCGGCACTTTTAAATAACGAAAACAAAAATGTTCTGTAAATTAACAGCAGGGCACAGGGCACTCTCCATCGGGAATATCTCCCCCCCTCCCCGCCACTGACGCCTTCCGCTCCTTAATGGAATACGCGAACGCGGCTTACGAAAGTGAAGCGAAAGATGCGGGGCGGGGGGGCCTTGAGGAGTAAGTGCCAACGTATTTTTTAACATGTTGTAGCATATTTGTAAACATCGTTAATCATGGATTAGCAGATGGTAATGTTAATTGCACCTGTGAAAGACCTCAAGGTTGATTACATTTACAAACGCCGATTATTGCTCCAGTACGGCTTGAGGATTCCACCAGGCACCCAAAGGTATTGTTTTTATTCAGGTAGAATGGTGTGGGGAAAATAAATAATAAAGATCCTCATAAGGAGGCAGAGCACCAGTTTTTTGTTTTAAATCGCCGTCCTTTTACAAAGCCTTCACAAAGAGAAACAAGGCAAGGCAGCTGAGATCTAGATGGGACACTGTTTGGGGGTCATTTCTAACCCAACAGCATGCAGAATTGCTGCAAAAATGAATGCAGTAACATAATTCATATTAAAAGGGGATAATTTACATTTTTGAGAAAATATGTTTATTCTGCCGCTCTCCTGAACAAGGGTCACTTGTTGGGATCATCTAGGATTAGAACTGGGAATCTTTGGTGTCTGGGTGCCCTGTACTGTGAACCTCTCTTGGAAATAAGAGTTCCTGAGTTTGGGACTTGACTCAATCCTTCTGACCCAAAATGAAAGGCTGTAAGAGCTTCCTGTCATTGCTATAATTTTGCCACAGTACAGGTCTCCCGGCCTTCAGCTCACCTTCCAGTTTGTGGTTATCTATGCCCATGTAACACTCAGACTTGACTACTGCAATGTATTATGCATGGGACTTTCCCTCGGAGACTTCAGCTGGTTTGAAATGCAGCAGCAGGGCTGCTGACTGGCAGTCATCACTGGCCTAGTCTGAAAGAGCTGTGCTGGTTTCCTATACCCTTCTGAACCAATTCAAAGTGCTATGACTTATCTCCATCTCAGGGACTACTATAGAAAAAAACACCCGTTTTTTCACCCTGTCGCCATTTTTGCCATACAATAGCTGCAGCATCAGGTAGCACTGAAATCCGTCACACACACGCTCCCACATTTCTCTCTCTCTCTCTCTCTCTCTTTTCTTTTTTCTTTTTGAGGCTGGCACCGGCATTTGACCTCCAAGGGTTTTTAGCCCTCAACTTTTTTTGCTGCTGCAGCTGTTGCTAGATTAAATACGTGCCTATTTCGCTTCCAGAAATCTGGCATGGGACAAAGCTTCCTGCCCTCCTCCCAAACACACTTTAAACCTCTCACTATCCCCTAATATCTATATATCTATATCTATATCCGCCACTGAACTTGACAGTGTAAAGCGCCAGATTATAAAAGCAACAGCTCTGCAGATGCACAGCCCAATAGTGGCCAGAAGAGAAACAGAAGAGAAACTAGCCAACCTCAGGAGGAATCAAGTGAGCCAAGTAATCAATAGGATCTTTGCTAGTTGTGGATAGGAACTTCTCTGGGTTTGATCTTCCAGTCCAGTCAAGAAGGTCTCAAACAGGTTCTGCCTTGGAATTAATCTTCAGCTTGTCCTGAACCACTCCATGCAGCTCTGCTCCTTTTAGGACATGATCTGTTATGCAAGATCCTGACCACTGGCCTGCTTTTGTGAAGGCCTCTATCCAAGCAGAACACTGCCAGAGCGTTCAGTGCTGAGCTCAATGCTGAGCTTTGTCTATGTTCAGACAAAACGATGTGGAACATTTTCCCTGGCGTGAGAAAGTTTGAAAACCATTCCTCTAAGGGCACAAAATTCAGACATTCCCCTGATGATAACAAACTGGACAGTGAAACCATCAAAGGGGGGACGGGACACAAACCACCAGCAGATGATTCCACATCTCCAAACAAAACTAATAAAACTTGGCCATGAAAGGAAGATTTTTTTCTGATTTATCTGAACTATGTAAGAGGCATCAATAGAATCCACTGAACGCAATACAAATAACTTTTTGTCTTCAGAGATGCTTTGATTATCAAACAAACATTTAAGAAGATCAATGGCAAAATACATTAGTTCCGTTTTGGATAAATACATCCTTGAAACAAATCTGTGATGAGGAACAAGGATGAGGAAAAGTGACTTTCAAAATGACAATTGTTACTCCTTTTGGGGTATCAAAGATCAGCGCTATACAGTAATCAGAGTGTGTTTTTTGATCTTGCTGATGTACGCAAAAATGACAATTAATTCTTTATGATACAGAGCTGGGAGGGTAATTTTTTTAAAAGTTTCATTACAAGGACAATTATTATTCAGGCTTACGGCAAAAAAAAAAAAAGGAAGACTATAAAAATGACATTTTGACATTTAAAAATACCCAGGAAATTAACTGGAGGAGGAAGCAATGATCCAATTAAAGGATCACATTTATTAAATCCAGGGTCGACACGGAGGATGAAATCTTGCAATGGGGCACTTGCTGGCAGCACAAATGATTTCAGAGAGTGATGGGGAGGAGTAAAGTCTGAGTGGGGAATCTCAAGAGGTTTCCCTTCAGTTTTGGGGAAACCAGTTTGAAAGAACTTCCTTGGTTGACCAATACGTGGGATAGGTTATCGAGAACAGTTTGGCAGTACATGGAATACCCCAGTCTGAAACCCTGGAGCACAGCTGTCAGTGAAGGCAGTCGAATAGCTAAGGAGGGTGCAGGGGGCAATTGCACCGGGCAACAAGCTTGGGGGGGGGGCAACCTTGGTACGAATAATACAATCAGTGGAAAGGTAGTTTAATGCAAAATGCAATGAAACAAACTGTGTTGGAGTATCTGTATTTTATAAGGTTATGGCCAATTAACTAGAAAACTTTTTTTATTTATTTACTTAATTAAATTTGATTTTGACATGGGGGGGGCTACAAAATCTTCTTTGACCCTGGGTACCAGATGCCTTAGCTACAGCACTGAGCGATGGCATTATCAAGCATTTCTCAACCAGTGGTACGTGATGTGGTGTTCAGTGGTACAGGTGGGACCCCCACACCTCCACGATGTGGCAGCAAGACCCTCATGCAATGTGACAAGCAGCAGCTGGAGCTCCAGCATGCACATTTCACAGTCTCAAACAAGCCCTCCCATCCAACCTGAGCCTCTTACTGGTGTTTGTCGCATTGTGTCCTCCCAATCTGGAAGTAACTGGTGATGATATCATTGCCTTCCAGTGGTACATCCAACAAGTGGACCATGCAAAGTGATACAGCAGGGAACAAATGTTCAGAAATGCTAAGCTAGATGGACCAGTGGGCAGCTTCCCATGTTTGCTGGCACCTGATCCATGCCAAACCACTGACATCTTGAAAGTAAGAACCTAAGAACCACCCTGCTGGGTCAGGTCAAGGGCCCATCAAGTCCAACTTCCTTTATTTCACAGCGGCTCACCAGGTGCTTCTGGGAGCACACAGGACAACAAGATACTTGTTTCCAGTTGCCATTCCCTTGAACCTGGCATTGGGAACCTGGCATAGCCTAAAACCAGGACAATGGGTATACCCACCACAGCTTGAAACCTGCGATAGACTTTTCAGCCATAAACCTGGCCAATCCCCTTTTAAAGGCATATAAGTCAGATGCTATCTTTACCTCCTGTGGCAAGGAGTTCCACATCACAAAGTGATGTCATTTAGGCACTTTTCCCCATATTTAATAAGGCTGCACTTTAGTGAACAGCTCCTTGGGAGTTCAGCAATGTATTAAGGGCACGCTAGGGTACAAATTTGTTTTGGATCCTCTTATATTTTTGTTCGGCTATGGACAGGGCGCAAAGCAAAGGGCTGATGCCAAGGCTCCAGGTTTCCTGCAGAAATAAGAGCTTGCAAAATTCACCTCTTTGGAGAAGGGCTGGCACTCAATGGAAGAGCACTTGCTTTGCAATAACAACCACCCAGTCCTCAGGGGCGAACCTGCATAGCTGAGCTAGTCACACAGTGGCCAGCTGCAACAGGGAACCCTCCCCACCCTCCTTGGAACTGTCCATTCAGTTGCAGGAATCAAGTCACAATCTTTCCACATAAAAGGAGGGTATTGCAAGTGGTGCAGCTACAGCGGGTGCAGCGTACTAAGTACTGCAGGAGCCACAACGCACCGTATAAATGGCCCCTCCCATTCACCACCAGAGCCATTTCGGACAGCAATGGCAACGCACAGGAAATGCATGCATCTCCTGTGTGTTGCCGTTGCTGTCCAGAATGACTCCAGCAGCGAGTGGGAAGGGCCCCTTATACAGCGTGTTGTGGCGCCTGCAGTACTTATCACACTGCATCCCCTGTAGCTACACCACTGGCGAGTACCCATATAAGCTGAAACCTTTGCCCTTAAAAATGTATTTTTTAAACAGGATTTCCATGCAGTGGTGCCCATAAAGAAGATATAATGGGATCTGGATGCCAAGAATAAAGAAATATAGCCAGGATTAGATGCCAAGAATATAGAAATGGGGTGCTTTTAAAAAATTCTCCCTTCCTTGTGCCAACAAGAAGAGATGTGAAGACTTCTTGCTATAACCGCCAGTACCTTGTTCTCCCACAACGGAGCAAGCCAAAATGTGCATCAATAGCACCACCTAATGGACAGCATGCAGCTCTTCTTCTTTCCTAACACAGAGAAACAGAAATTTCAATTTCTTAAGGTCTTTCTTATCTCCCACTCCTGAGTACTTGTAATGCTGTATTTTAAATAGAGACTCCTGCAAGTGTAGAAAACAAATACAATATATTTAAAATGCATACTTTTAAATATCACCTGCTAAGGGTTAAGGCTTAAATGTTCCCAACTGCCCCTATGAACAAGGAACAGTGCGTATCTCCTGGTACTCGGCCTTGGAAAAAACAAAACTCTAGTGCCGTCCCCTTTTTGTCCTGTAGGGGGCTTCCTACCTTCACAAGGAAGGGCGGAGCTTCCAGCATCCAACTTCACCTCCTTGGCCTGAAATACCTGCTGGCAAGCTTTACAATTCCCACCATGCTACCCCTGCACTCACTAAACAGCCAGAACTTGCTGGATCATTTAAGGTTTGACAGCTCTTGGCCACACACTGGGCCACTTGGTGTCTCCATTGTCACAAGCAACAAGGATTGCAGTTGGGGCGGGGGGGGGGAGAACTGCAGCCCTTATCAAAGCACAGAGTAGCAGGCAAGGAGAATTGGGAATCCGGTCACAGACACACCATGACTACTTTGTCTTTGGCAGGGAGTACTTTTTAAAATGTGTGTAGAGTGTGCACAGCTGTACTGGGAGTTGCCTGTCCTTGAGGATTCAGTCTCTTGCCAGAATCTCTAGAATAGCTGTTCCCAAACTGGAAGGAATTGGAAGCAGGGCATTCCCCCTTAAGGGGGGTGATCCTGCTCTGGTGGCAGCGACAGTGCTGCAGAGATTTCAGCACAGCTGCTGCCAAGGGGCTTGTTTTCTTACCTTGGGGGCAGTGCTGGCCTCCAGCAAGGTCTTGGAGGCTCGCAGCCCCCTCTGATCTCCTCTGTGGCTGCAGTATATAGCCCTTATCTTCAATCAGCAGCTGCCTCCTGTTTTTTCAGGAAAATTGCCCCAAGGTTTAAAAAAAAAAAAGCCCCTTGGCAGCAGCAGCAGCACTATGGAGCCATCGCTGCCCCTCCCACACAAGCATTTACCTGGTTCCCCTTGCAGGAGTTTGGTAACCGCTGCTCTAGAAGCTAACCTCTGCCCAGATGAATTTTTACTGCACCTGCACTTCACCTGCGAACACATGCACCAGACAGGTAGGGTATAATTATAATTTATTAAGAGATCTCACCGACACAGGTACACAGCAGTAAGTCAATAACTCATGTTGGTATGTAGAATCGGCACTACTATTTCCAAAACATAGTATGCTAAAAAGACAGATTATTTTCCAGGAGCATGTGGCACAATGAAGATATGGGCGCATGGTGTTGAGGACTGACTAAAGATCTGAACGCTAAAAATCAGGAAGAATCTATTCACACTCTGCCATCTCTCCCACCTGTGGTTAGAGCAATCACAAAGGAATTCTAATCTGGAATTATATCTGAAGTTTGGAGTAGCAGATGTACATAAGGTAGAGAGAAGATGTGCTCTCTTGGTTAGGCACGATGTCATAGCTCCTACATCCAACAAAGGGGAAGTGGTCAGAGCAGAAAGACCAGCCTTAGATGCAGTCTTGGTCCCCAAAAGCAGCCTGAAGCCTCAGACAGACAGACAGACAGACCCTGGAGGTAGCACGTCTCAAATCTGAACCCCTTGAACAAATGACCCATCCCACACCAAGAACTCTGTGCTCCGTAATGCGTGAATGCCAGCACCAGCAACAGGCCAAGAAGGACTTGCCAAAGTAGAGGACAGCAACACTCAAGGTCAGTGAGCTGTCTTGAATGTTTAGGACCTCTCATACCCCAGACAGGGAGAGGGATAGTCCCAATGTCAAAAGATTTAAGGTGGATGATATGTGGCCCTTATGGATGCAGGAGTCTCACTTGGAGCTCTCCTAGGTCCTGAAATGCTACCTGGCCTTGTTGACTGGCAAATGCCTTCATGGACCTACTGGGCTCCTGCTTCCAGACAGGGCAAGACATAAGGCAACCCAGAAGCATTTTCTGGAGATTCCAATACATTCAATCCCTTTATGACAAGTTGCTCAACTTCAGAGAGTTCTCCGTCTCCCAAAAATGCTGGAATCATTCCAGTCACAGATGATCAGGACAACTTCCTCAAAGGCATTGTTTGTTTGTTTTTTGGTAGAAACAGAAGCTTCACATGACTTTGATCTTTTGGCTGCATATAGCGTGCAAAATAATTCCTGCAACGAGATTGTTTTTAGAAAGATCTTGTTAGACGAGGGTTGTTGTTTTTTTGCACAACCACAAAAAGCAAACACCTCAGTAAACGAGTGGCTAAAAGGGTAGACTTCATTACCAGCTGCAACAGACACATTTAGCGATTCAATCCCAGCAGGCAGCTCTCTCCCTGGGGAGATGGTCAACATCCTTTGGCATATGCCCCTCGTCTCAGGGGAAAGCCCATATCCTTCATTTCCTGCAACAACAAAACCCACAACTCTTTCATTGTTCCTAATCACATTTTTAAAAAACTTATAGCTGAATTTGGATTTAATCCTCCCCCCCCCCCACCTTGCAGGCTGGTTGCCTACGGAGATAAAAAGGTACTAAAATGAGAGGCGTGGGGGGGGGGAACCCCTGAATCTGCAGATACCGTATCCGCAGATATAGAGGCCTCTCTGTACAACTTGTTCTTGGAAGTGCCTCCCAGAAGACCTGCAGAATTTTTCCTCACTGACCTCCCTCAAACCACTTCTGAAACCCACCTTTTCTGTGAAGCCTTTGGTGCCACATCTCATTCCCCATTCCCAACCATGATGAAGCTTAAGTTGGTGAAACTGAAACAATGGCATATGCTTCCCCAGCCCGTCCTTTCTTGTCTCCATTGACTGTAATACCCTCGGGGCAAAGACCTGCATATTCACTCTGTGTAAAGCACCATGTACACTAATGGCACAATAGCAGCATTTTCAGCAATCAGGACAAAAAAAAAATCACAGTATTCCTGCCAGCGATACTTGACCTGGCATTCAGCCACCATAGGTATGCTGTGCATTCAATGCTACACCTCCCCAAATCTCCTGGACCCCCCACGTTGCTCAATTTCTTGTCTGCCAAGAGTTAGTGCTCAGTGGAGACCTGAAGCCGCAGCAAAAGGAAAGAGCGGTCGAGGCACGAGGAGAGTTTGCCAATCAGCCTCGACGCTCCCTCGACAAAAGAGATTATTTGGACTTCCTCACGGAGATACTCTCATCCTTCAAAGTAACGATGCCGACTGTCATCGCCTCCCCCCAGTCCCGGGTCCTGCTCTCGTCGTCATTCTCGAGACGGATTTCTCCATGGTTGATCATTTCTCTCCCCACCCCTCCACTTGCCCGCATTCCGATTGCCTTTGTAATAGAAAAGCGGACAATCCGACAAAGCCACGGCACCCTGTCAGCAGTTCGCGTCCAATGAACATTTTAATTACAGATGAGTCTTTCAAGGCAAGGCAATGGGGCCGCTGGGCGGTTTTATACTGTCATCCTGCTGGAACAACCCCAAATCACCTTCTGAGCGCCTTCCAATCTGAGGTGCACGGCATCTAGCGCATCACTCAGGAACAGCTCCCCAGCTGTGGCACAAACACACCATGACCGGAAGGGAAGTGGAGCTGTGGCAGAGACCTGCTTGGCAGGTAGGAGGCCCAGGTGCAAGCCCTAGAAGCACCCCCAGGTAGGCCAGTCTGAAGCAGGTATCAGTCAGTATAGACCAGTATAGACACTGACCTCTATGGTCTTCTCTATGGTCTTCACCTCTGGTAATGTCACTTCCAGGAGACTCTTTCGGGTTCTGCAGCTCTAGGGCAACTGTCTATAGTAACGAATTAAATTCCAAGGGCAGAGGTAGAGGGAGAATTTGTTACTACAGGCAGTTGCCCTAGAAACAGAGCCACAGAACCAGGAAGTTTTTCAGCTATTTTCAAGAACTGTGCTCCAGACTCCCGTGGCACACCTGTGGACTTTTCGTGGCACACCCATATGTCTCTGCATACTGGCTGAAAATTGCTGGTATAGAGACAATACTGAGGTTGATGGGCCAATGAGGCACCCTTCTCCCATAAATACCTCGCCCTCCCTCCTATCATTTCTGCAAGTGATGTCCCAGCTGTCCTAGGTGTAGATAGTCTTGAACTTAAAACTTTGCAGTATCTTAACGAGTGTCTCAGTTGATTGCCCCGGGTAATCTGAGGCACCAATAGCCCTAGAAAGAGAGCCGCAGAATCTAAAAGACCTTCAGGCATTTGAGCTGAGAGGTAGTGTTGTGTAGTGGTTAGCACATCAGGCAACAACTGAGAAGATCCAGGTTCAAATCCGCAACTCAGTCATGAAGCTCGTTGGGCCAGACACCATCACTTAGGAGCATGTGGGCCACCTTTTGGCCAGTCTAGAGAGTCCCTGACTATGCTACTGTGAACCAACTGAGGCCTCCTGACCCACTCTTTAAGTGCCAGGATGCTGCTTACCTAGTAACAAGATGGTGGGTCTCGTCCAGCGGAAATCTGAGCATCTTACAACGGGGATGTCATCCTGGGCCTTCGAATGGCCAACTGTCCCGAGCACCTCCCAGCCTTGTCTGGACTTTTCCTTCCAGAGATAAAGTTGAAAAAAAGAGGAGAGGAAAGATGAGGGAGAGAAACTTTTCCTAAACCTACATGCCTGGGCGATGCATAATTTAAGTCCTTCCTTTACTTTTGTCACCCCTCCCTCCGAGCTGCTCACAACAACCCTATTAGGCCAAAAGCCACTGGCCCCAAGACCCACAATGAGCTACACAGGTACGGGGACTTGGACCGTAGGGAGCTGTGTGGTGCCATGGTAGGAGGAGGAGACTGGGACCAGGAAGGCCGTTGGAAGACAGGATCTGTAAGCGGACTGGAGCCCAGCCTGGCGCTCGGTGGACAGAGCCTTCTTTTGGCCTCAGAATGCAAGTTAGGAGCGAGCCTTCTTTCCATGCATGTTGTGCAGAGTAACCATCCCACCCAAACTGAGTTTGGGCAATGAGTTTCACAGGCGAATGATGCTCTGTGTGAAGAACCACCTCCTTTTGTCCATCCTAAATTTCCCCCCAATTGTTTTCGCTGCGTAACTAGTACTGCAACAGAGGAAGAAAAACTGCTTATCTGCTTTCTCCACACCACGCATAATTTTATAAGCCTCAAGCATGACCCCCTTCTGCTTTTCACCTTTTTTCTTAACCAAAAATCCCAGACTTTGTAGCTCTGCGCCCCCCACCTCCACCCCAAGGAAGGTGGTCCAGCTCCCTGTTCTTTGGGGCTGCCGTTCCCTGCACCTATTCCAGCTCTCCTTCTCAAGACACAGCACAGGGCTAGATGGTCCAATCTGGCAAGACAGTCCTCACGTCTCAGTGAAGGTACACATTCTCAACGCACCCCTCAACAGAGAGGGCAGAGTGCCCAATTAACTAAGACATCCATTTTAGCAAAAAAGAGATAGGGGGAAAACTTAGCTCCCTTCCTGCCTCGTTTTCTGAAAAATCGGCAGTTTCCCCACCATCATGATGTTGGAATTTATGCCCAGGCGGCAGCAGAGGTTAAGATGGCCAATGTGGACCCAATTAAAAAGATGGCCACAGGAGCCCAAATGTTCATAAATTGTGCTTTATGGGAACAGAAGCCATGTGCACAGATGTTTCAATTAAGTATCAATACCTTTTTTATGGCTCTTTATGATGTCGTTCCAGGACGGGCAGCCAAGAGCTCGGATGAGAGTCTCCCACCACCCACAGGAGGACAACTGGAAGGTGGCATGATTGATGCCCGATGCAACTGGCCTGTAGGCTTCAAGGGTCTTTCCACCCACCCACCCCTCTCTCTCTCTCTCTCTAGCAGAAGACAGCTCAGGACTTTGCTATGGATCGCAGGTACCCAGATCTATCCAGCAGCTACTCATCCAAGGAGTCCAATTCTTTCCCCTTGATTTCAAATCCTGCTCTCTCCATCCCTCCCCACTCTAAATTCCCCCCTCTTCTACACATTGCACAATGCTGCCATCATGTGGCCAAACAGTGCATAACAGCCTCAAGCTATAAGACTCAAGGAGGCCTTGCAGCATCAAACCAAAGAAGACCCTAAGATCCCGCTTCTTGCTTCCCAAGTGGCCAGCCAAAGGTTTCCAGGCAGCTCACAAGCAGGGTACAAAAGCAAACCCTAAGGCCAGATCCTTTGCCCCAGGACTGCCTAAATACTGGGAGAACGCATCTATCCAGTTTGGTTTTGTCCCTTACCCGGAGCTTTAATAGCCCAGCTCTGAGCTGCATTATGGTGCTGGGTGTTCTGTGGCACCAGCCACTTCTGCCTGCAGGGGGTATTGGGGGATCTGTCAGCTGGAGAGAAATTTGGTGAACTGCCCCAAACCTTTACGATAGTGTGAGATGCAACAATACAAACAATACCATAATAGATCTAGGCCAATGATGGCGAACCTATGACACGTGTGTCAAAAGTGACACACCACAACATTTGGGGTGACATGCCAGCATTCAC
The DNA here is from genome assembly GCA_029204185.1 of Lerista edwardsae. NCBI lineage: Eukaryota > Metazoa > Chordata > Lepidosauria > Squamata > Scincidae > Lerista > Lerista edwardsae. The sequence continues at coordinate 5,763,950 of JAJKFI010000079.1, forward strand.
CAACACCTCACAAAAACTGAGTTTATTCATTTTTCATTTCTGTAATTATTTGAAGTTTCTTTATGTAATACATAAAGGAAGGGGAGGATTGGGCACATGATTGGACTGTATTTCTTCTTTTTTATTTATTAAGAATTTTCTCTTCTGTTTGGGAGCAGGGGTTGACACACCAGCAGACTCAAGTAAAGGATTTTCCAAGGTTTTGACACGCCAAGCTCAAAAGGTTCGCCATCACTGATCTAGGCAGTGGTTTGGGTCTCATTTGTTTCTTTTACCTTCAGAAGGCTCTGGAGATCATCAGTGCTAAATACATCTAAGACTTCCATCGCCCCTGAGCTGGCTTTGCTGACAACAGGTGTCAGAGGACAGCTGTGAGCAGAAAAGTCAAGGAGGAAAAAAATGCACATTACAAAGCTTTACACTGACCTACAAAGACCTAGCTGCTTGTTCCTATGAGCAAGCAGAAAACACAAGAATGGCCCTGCTGAATTAGACCAAAAGGCCATTTAGTCCGGCATTCTGTGTCCACCAACAGCCATTAGGTGTTTCATGCCATTCTCAATATGAAGTCAACTGCCTCTCTCCATTTGCTGTCATCTGACAGTCAAAGGTAGACTGCCTCTGAACATGGAGGATCCATTCCTTGCTATCCTTGCTGGATCATAACCAAGGGCCCATCCGATCCTGCATTCCATGTCCAAAGGCAGCCCTTTTTAGACTGGGACAGGGAACCATTTTTTTATTCTTTTGCCATGAAAATCATTTTGATAACTTCTCACTTATACCAATACTCTACACAAATATTATTAAACCAGTTGCAATACCGGTCAGACCCCTAGTATCCACGAGGGTTCTGTTCCAGAATCCACAGAAAATCCACAGATCCTTTGAAAAGGATTCAAATCCTTTTAAAAAGAAAAAAGCACCAAGTTTTAAAAGCACCATTCTTTTAAAAAGAAAAAAACCACCTAATAAAAAATTCCATATTTTTGCCTTTTTACAATCAAACTGTGCACTTTCCAAGCCAGTAGTGCTGTTTAAGGACTGAAAGACCCACCTTCCAGGTTGTACAGAGGTTCCTTGCAAACCTGATTCCTTGCAAACCTGGGCGGAGCAAGGAACCTCTGTACAACTTGGAAGTGGGTCATTCAGGGCTAAAAACAGCTCTACGTGTTTGGAAAGCATGTGGTTTTGCCACAAAAACATAAAAACATTGGATTTTGGCATTTTTTTCTTTTTGATAGTGAGTCAAACCTGCAGGTGCCAGACCTGCAGATCTGCTATGTTTTCTCAGTATGACACCTGAGCCATTAACTTCTAATTTTGCCAATGAATTTATCTGCCTCTGAAAACCAGATGGCAGCAAACAACACTGGAAAACTGTGGCGTTTCCGGGATAATTTTGCAGCTGAGCCAGCCTGACAGGGAGGATGGCAAGAGAAAGATCAGGTTCATTCTTGTTGAAGGCAGAATCAAAATATAATACATTTACATTTCATTAGGATGTCCAATATCCAAAAATCTCACCTGTTCCTTTGACTCATCACAATCCCGTCGACCCCCAAGAAGTGAGCGGACCGCAGCACCGCCCCAAGGTTCATGGGGTCCTGTATCCCCTCCAAAGCCAGCCAGATAAGCTGCGACTCTTGGTGAGCAGCAGCTCCCTCACCTTCAGGGGCCAACCTTTCCTGCCAACCAATGGGGTGAAGGGGCGTGGCCTCCAGGCACACCCCCTGGTGGACGCCACCCTTGCAAAGGGCATCCAACACCTTTCTTTGAACCAGTTGTACAGGGATCCTGCGAGACTTAGCAAGCTGGGCAAATTCTTCCAGCACAGGTGACTGCCCGCTTCTGCTGGACTTGAGAAACAGCCTGGAAATGTCCCTCTTTGACCTTGCCAGGGCCAAGGAACAGGGAGCAATCCCAAACAAAATGTCCAGGCCTTTGGGCTTTTCAACAGCAAGAAGTTTTTGCTGGGGCCTCATCTTCAACTCAGGGAAATCATCATTTCTCAAGCTCCTGAACTCTTCTTGCCTGGAGGGGGCCGCTTTTGTGCGAAGTTTCCGCCAGGACTTACTCCAACGGGTGGGATCCTTCGGGTTTTTGAAAATCCGAAGGGGTTGGCAGCCCAGCTGGCTAGTCTTCTTGCAGTCGGCTGTTTCAGCCTGTTGACTGACCCGTGAGCAAGCAATTTCTTGGTTGCCCACCTCACTGAGTGGTGGCTTTTCCCATGTTGAAAAACTTTGAACCTTTCGGAAAGGCCTGTTGCAGCGCACAGCTGAGAACAGTCTCACAGCCTTCCGGAGGCCAAATAGGTAGGACAGGAGAGATTCCATCTTATTGGGTTGTTACCTTAAGGAAACACGAAAAGTCAATCCATGATCATCATGGGAGGCTCCCCACCATTCTTGTCAAGGGCAAACAGCAAAATAACTGGGACTGTGTGCCTGCCACAATCCAGCAGGTACATAAGAGAGCTGCAAAAAAAGGAACATTGATGGACCTAACACATGTGAATGAGTCATAACAGAGACTGAGGCTTTGCGTTTAGAAAATGGCAGGCAGGACATGATTGTGGTTTATAAAGCGAGATGTGGCATTAGGGAGAGAAAAAGAGCTTTCTTCTTCTCCGAAAGTAGGATAGGTGGTGGTGGTCTGCAATCTGCAGAAAGTGAGTGACAGGAGATTCAGCACAGACAAAAGGAAATACTTTACACTGTACATACTTAACCTATAGAACTTGCTGCCACAAGGTGTACTCATGGCCACTAGACCACTAACCTGGAGTTAGGACAGCACAGTTAGGACAGCAAAGTTGGGGCAGCACAAGGGACACCGTAAAATATGTTTGGACCTCTCTCGGAGTCAGAGAAACCAGCACACAGACATGTGCCAACCTCCCTGACTCCGAGAGTGGACCAAACATGCTTTCTGGTGGCCCTTGGGCCAGCCAAACTTTGCTGGCCTAACTGTGCCGGCCTAACTCCAGGTTAGGATTGCGCTCTAAGGGAATTACACAAATTCATGGCTAGTAACAATGGCTGAGAACTACCTTCAGGTTTAGAGGCAGTAACATGCCTTTGAAAGCCTGGTGCCAGGGCGGGGGAGGCAATGGTGGGAGAGGTCTATGCCTGCATCGCTTGCTTGTGGATTTCCCAGAGGCAGCAGTTGGAAACAGTTTGCTGGATTAGATGGCCTGATCTAGCAGGGTCTCTGTACCTGACCTGGAGCATTGGGTTCTTATGTTCAAATAACTTCCTACCACCTGAAACCCAAAGCTTAGCAGCTGACAGCAGCGAGCTCTATTTTCCAAGAATCAATGCACACATCATCTTCAATATGCTTACAATAATCCTTACCATGCAGGGTTGTTGCAAAGATTACATCAAGGCAAGACACGGGAAGTGCTTTGCACACTCAGAAAATGCTACACAGGTGTAAAACATTGCAGCTATTCCTGGTCGTGCAATAGCACGCAAGCTTCTGAGTTTCTCAGGGTGCAACATCAGCCAGAGGGGAGAAAACCCCTAATTCACAGCTGTATCCCATTCTGCCTGAAACACTTTCCACGGGACTCAAAAGCTTGCAAAAAATCACCCCTTAACATAATCAAATGGCTGATCTTCTGGATTTATCAGACATTGGGGGGCAGGAAAAAAAAACCCTAAGGATCTAAGTAAAGAGCTTGCAAAAAGCAGATAATGTAGAGGGTGATCCAAAAGCCCCATTGCTCCCAACATGGATTACAGAAATCATTGCTAATTATTGTTGATTGTTTGATCATTGCTAATTAATAATCTTGCCAACAGCCATGCTTGATTAGATTTTCATCCTCTCTGTTTGTACGAGATTGATACCGTAATAGTTTGCATGCATTTGAACAATCAATATGGGGGTAATGGGACTTTTTGATCACCCTGTACAAACACAGCAATTTTTTCACAAATCCACAAGTGCAGGGGAAAATTGCACACAACTATTGAATTTTTGCATACTACAAACATGCTGCAGGTATAGTATTTTTGCACCTTTCTCTCTTCCCACCCCCTTCCAAAGAATAGGAGCACGGCCAGAGAAACTCATTGACTGAAGTCTGCCCATCACAATGCTGGGCACAATTAACATTTATAAAAATTCTACACAGTGTGGAAACAGTGCAGGGAGGGAAGAAAGAAGTTGTTCGCCCTCTTCCATAAACACAGACTCCTCAAGTGAAATGTACTAGCAAGAGAAGCAGGACACACAAAACAAAGTGCTTTTATTTCCACACAGCTCACACATTTCCAGAATTCACCTCCAAAAATATAGTAATGGCCCAAAGGAGATTGGATACATTCAACAGAGGAGAACAACAACAACAAAACTATCCACAGCTATTAAACATGATGGTTATGTAGAACCTCCATTTCCAGAGGCAGTGTACATCTAAATAGCAGTCACAGGAGAGGGCACAGGGTTTCAGTTCCACTTTGATCTGATCCAGCAGGGCTTGATTTTTCAGTCTAGAAAACAGGCGCCTGAAGGGGGACATGGCTGAGACATACAAAATTATGCAAGGGATGGATAGAGTGGAAAAGAGATGCCCTTTTCCGTCTCTCACAACACCAGAACTAGGGGACATTCACCCGTATTTCAGGTTTCACAAATTGAGGGTTGGGAGAGTTAGAACAGATAAAAGGAAATACTTTCTAATCTGCAGAACTCCTTGCCACAGGATGTGGTATAGATGCCTTTAAAAGGGGATAGGACAGATTTCTAGAAGAAAATTCATTCACACGTTACAAGCCGTGATCAATATGTACAACGGTCTAGTTTTGGAAATAGACTAGCACAGAATGCCAGGTGCAAGAAAGTGGCAACAGGATGCAGGCATTTTGTTGTCTTGTTTGCTCCCTGAGGCATCTGGTGAGCCACTGTGAGCTACAGGAAGCTGGACTAGATGGATCTTTGGCCTAATTATGTGAAGCTCTTCTTATAGGCCCCTCTTGTCCTTATGTCATCTGCTGATCAAGGCTGCGCACTGTTTCATTTAACCTACACTAAAAGCTGCGTTTTGATTCAGCGGAGAGATAAATGGCGACAGCCGTAACCAAGCCATTAAGCTCCCTTAATGTCCCAATGCAAGGCTCACTACTCGTTGGAGCAAGGCTCCTTCAGCACTAAATCTTCTCACTCCACCAAAGACACGAAGCACTGAAGCTGCTTCGCTAGACTTATATTACTACAGAGCAAACCTACCTTGCCGTCCACGTGGGTTGCACTTCATTTCCGGGTACCCACGTGACCCGAAAGCGTCACGTGACCCACGTGACCTGAAAGACGCTTTCAGGTCTGGCTCCATAGAGACGTACTATAGCAAAGAGAAGCTACTTTGTGGCACAGCGCCATCTGGTGCGCGAGCCTTCTAATTGTCTCTCTCACTCGCGGAGTGGGAAATAAGTCCGACTTGGGGCATTTTAAAGACTACTACGCATTTGTTTTTCGTACAGCTTTCGTGGATGACTAGAGCCTCACGTCATCAGATGCATGAAAGTTGGCGTGATGTAGTGACTGAAGGACTAATGAGGACCCCCTCCGTTCAAATCGCATCTCTGCCCAAATTGGTGATTTTAGGGTCCCAGTAGCCTCAGGGTACAATCCTAACCAATTTTCCAGCACCAGCAGGGCCAGCCTGAAGCCAGTGTGACCAATGTCATCACATTGGGCCCCGCATTTTGGGGGCCCTGCACCAGTGCAGTGAGCAGATCACCTGCTGCTGCTGCTGCCAGGATCTCTATTATATGGGCTATAGGTCAGTGGGCTGATAGCAAGCAGAGCAGCTTTACCTTGGGCCCTCCCACCTGCCCCTGCCTCTAAATGGCCTAAAATGGGTCTCTTGGAAGCAGTTGGAGGTGATGTCATCATGTCACCACCAACTACTTCCAGGTGCCACGCGCAGCACCACAACTGCATTTCTTGGTGAGTGGGGGTGTTAGGCACTCCCATGAAAACAGACTCGGATCTTTTAAGCAAAAGTCAAGAGCTCTTTATTTCAGCTGTGCATTGCTGGGCGTCTGAAGGGAATATTTTCCAAATCTTACAAATACAATTTTACAGTTGAGATAGTTCCTCTTTTATATCGGAGCTGCCTCCCATGAGTAATGATTTCTTAACATTTTACCAGTAAAGTACAGAACAGTTCAACATTTTGCAATACGTAGGTTACAGTTGTTTACTGCTTCAGCAAAGCCTTGACCGGTTTTAGCTGGGTATGTGGTTTATGATTTAACTTCCTCTAGCAAAAGGTCATTTGTTCAGTCAGCAGTTTAAAATTTTCACTCTATGTGCAAAGCTCACTGGGGGAGAAGAGGGGGTGCCAAAAGACAAGGAACAAGGTTTCTGAGCAGATACAGAGCACATTTCTTTAATCACAATACGCAGAAGCACAGAAGCGCCGCTCTCAGGAGCCCTGCAGGAATGCCCCGCATTGGGCCCCACTGCTCCTGGAGCCGGCCCTGATCACCAGGGTAAGGGCAATGCAGCTTTGAGGTAAGGAAACAAGCATTCCCTTGCCTTAAGAAGGCCTCCATGACGACGACTACTACTACACTGCAAGAATCAACACATGCTTCATTGGCACAGCTATGTCAGTGCTGGAAAATTGATTAGGCTTGTGGCCTCAGTCTTTTCCGTCTGCAGTATGGGGTTAATGCTTTCACCTTATAAGGTTGCTGCAATATTATTACAATAATATATACGAAATACTTTGCACACTCAGAAAGTAGACTTGCCAGGTGTCCCATATTGTAAGGGACATCACGTATTTCAGGTTTCAAAATCATATCCTGTATTACTCTTAAACGGGACGTTACAAATCCCCTTTTAAAATTAAGATAACCGTTGTTCTCTTGAGAGCCATGTTTCCATTGGCTAGCCTCAAAGTCATTCACCCCTTTCTTGTCCTTCTATTGGCTAGTCTCAGTCATTCACCCCCTTCTTGTCCTCCTTAACTTCATTGGCTCTTGCAATGCAAGGTTCCACCCCAGCCTCTCTTTCGCACTCAGTTTGCACCATGGCTCAGAGCAGCAGCAGCAGCAGCAGCAGATGATGATGATACTAGCGGCTGTGACAATGGAGGCTGACAGCGATCTCTGGCTTCTTTAGCCCACAACTACGCATTGCATTTACGCATTGCAAACTGTTGCAGATGTCAATATTTTTTTTATTAAATCAGTAATGCAGCACAGACATGGCTGAAGTCCCCCCTTTTCCTAGCCAGCCTTAGGAAAGACACCTAAAGGTCTGCCACCTCAGACCTTTCCACCTGCAATTGGGAAAACAATCACCCTCACAGCAATTTTCAATATATTGGTATTTCTTTTCATGGCCCAATTATCTCTATGGTCTTCTCTATGGTCTTCACTTCTTGTGATGTCACTTCCAAATTCCTCTCTCTTGATTCTGAGGCTCTGTTTCTAGGGCACCAGTTTGTAGTAACAAATTGTCTGTTCCTCTGCCGCCAGGGCAAAGTGGTCCAGGGAGGGGGGTGGAGCCAGGATCCAGCACTCAGGTCGAATCCTAGCCCCCATCCCTGGCCGGGTTGACCCTACATGGGCAGCTTGGATTTGTACCAGAGATTTTGCTGGTGGGTGAAATCTTAGGGGTGGCTGAGGCTTTACCCAGGGTAAGAGAAAAATATCCCCTTACTCCAAGTGGCCTCCAGCTGCCTTTGTGCCCTTAGAGGAAAGGGGGAGGCAGTAGGCAGAAGCTTGGTGAGAAGCAGCTCTGAAAAATAAATAAAAAGAGCAAAGGCGAGTGAGGGGACAGATTTTTAGATTGCAGAGTATATGTAAAGAAATGGGACACAAATCTGCTGTTTTCCCCCTTTTTATTGTACAATTTGCAGTTAAGGAACCTCTCAATAAGTTACACCGTCCCCTCCACTGACATGCACCCATGGCTGGAAGAGTGTCCCTTACACACCTTTTATTCTTCGTAGTAACAACGGCAGAATCCCATCATCCTCCAACAGGCTGGTTCAAAGTTCAGCCAAGCAGTAGCGGGGAAAATGAATGGGATGCAGAGGGCCATGGGCTGCGAGCAATCGGCAAGCTTCTGCAGCTTCACTGGAGAAAATAATTCAGTCCCAAGTAACAACTTGGCAGCAAGAGGGAGCCTTTAGCATAAAAAAATACAAGTGGAGAGCACATCTGGGAGATCCGACAAGTTTTAACACTGAAATGCATACATGCCAGAAGCAAAATCATGGAGACCATTGGATGACTTTGGGCCGGTCATTTTTCCCCTCAGAATGGAAGAATCGTTGCGAGGATAAAATGTGCTGGGGGGGGGAGGAAGAGATATGCTGTTCTGAGCTCTTATCAGGAAGCGTAGATGCATCAGCACATCACTTTTTCTGTTGCATTTTGAAACATGTACAGGGCCCCCCCTCTCAGATAAATATATGTTTGGAACCATATCAAAGTGTTCCCATGTACCTGAACTGAAATTGGCACGTTTGAGCACCGAAGGGACTAAAAGCATAATGTTTTCCTTTGCACTATCCATGGTGCTGAGTATCAATTTCTATGGAAATGTTGAAAAAATCTACCCTTACCACTGAAAATCTTTTTTAAAAACACATTGTTCACTGAGCACACAGGTTCCCTACTCAAGATTTCGCAGAAGGAGGCCCAAGAGTGCACTTTTTCAAGTGGTGTCCTCTTATATTTAGCAGGGGGAGAGCAATTGTCCCTCTTCACCCCAGCACAGTGTCTGTCTTGTGGCTGCTGCTGGTGGTGTTCTCCATTCTTTTAGATTGTGAGCCCTTTTGGGACAGGGAGCCATTTAACTTTAATGTTATTATTTGCCTGTAAACCGCTTTGTGAACTTTGTGTTGAAAAGCGGTATATAAATACTAGTGATTGATTGATTGATTGATTGATTGATTGATTGATTGATTGATTGAAGAGTGTGGATCCTGAAGTAAGAAGTCTCTTCTTGGAAAGCTGAATTTTTGGCCTAGCTTTGACTGCTGCTACAGCTAAATTAGATGTTTTGCAGGTTAGTATAGGCTGCTACTTGTTTTTCATGCCCTGTAATGCGCTGGACACAGAATTCTTCTGGACTTTCCTTGCCCCTTATCTGCTATATAAACATCTTGAAAAAACACTAGTTTTTCACAGAGCTGGCTTCTGCAGCTTGCAGCTTCCAATATACTGAGATATAGGCCGAACCTGAGTTCACCTTTTGAGGTTCCTTCCCACCCCAGCCCTAGACTAAGCTTTGAACAGTTTGAGGGGAAAAGGTATCTTTTTCATTGATTTGTCTTCTATTGCTGTTCTGCTCCCACAGTACAGAGGCAAGAAATAACCTTTCATAAACGCTTTAGTTGCTGGATGGATGATTCCTATGTGAAACAAAGCAAAAGCATCAACCCCAGCTCCCAGCTTAGTTGCTAGAAGGATAATTCCTAAGTGAAATAGAGCAAAACTATCAACCCCAGCTCCCACCCCACTATGAGAACCCTATGCGGAGCTGGAAGCCTGACTTCTCAGTAGCTATTGGACTGTGTCCAGAGTGCTGATTTGGAGGAATTTTATTTGAATCTCATTCTTGTACCATTGACAAGACTGATTCTACCACACTTTTTGCTCTTGTACCACTAATATAGTTCATCACTGGTATCAGTTCATGTTCTTGTGTCGCTGAGTGGGTCATTTTAGCTTTTCTTTGAGGGACTGTAGCCTGAGGAACATTATGAGGCCTCCATGCTGCAGTGAAGCAACTAAGTGCCCAATCCTATTAAATTTTTCAGGGCTGATGCACCATCATGGTTTTTTTTTTCCCCTCAGAGGAATTTCAACAGTAGGTAAATGGTACAGGAACAGGTAAATGGCTTGTGAATGGTCAGTAGTTAGAGAAAATAATAGCCTTATCTAGATTATTTGTGCCTACTATCCATGATACTTGTCCTAAATGGCTTGTGAATGTTCAGTGGTTAGAATAAGCAATAGGAGAGCCTTATGCAGATTTTTCTTGCCAATTCTGGCCTTGGTAATTGTTCTAACAGCTCATCACCTAGCTGAATGCCTTGACTTTCTGCACATTTCCAAAATTAACAATCAGGGCCATTCAGGTAAACACTGCAGTGATGCCTGCCTATCCTCCCACACTACAGAAATTGTTATCCTCTAAGTTTTCACCTAACTTGTCCCCCAAAGATTGTTGGCCTACAAAGGAACACACAGTTTGAATGGAAATAGACGTGTGAAGTCCCATCAGCACATTAGTGTGCCAATTATTTAAAAAATAATTACAGGTGCTAATTGTACTTGGAAGCTTTAAAGTTGACACAGTGAGAAAGGTTAGCCCCTGCCCTAACACAGGAAGCCAAAATGGCAACTTTCATTTCAGATTGGGGGGCCCCAATCAGATTCAGAAATGGCCCCCCATAAAACAAAAAAACCCCAAAATCCTGCCCCTGTTTCTTAAATGATGACATAGATGGACAGACAAAACAACTATACCTAAAAGGATAAAAAGGTCTATCCTTACACTGTTTACAGTGCAAGTTTCAGATCATTTCAGATCAAAAGGAGCCACTTTTTGAAAATCATTGGCGCGCAAACGCACCGATGGGAGGAAATGGGTTCATAAGCAGGAGCGGCCTGGATTTCCACCTACAAAACAGACAGATATATTGAAACTTGAAGGGCAGAGACAGTCCTATGAGCAGCCCTTGCTGGATCAGGCCAAAAGATGCATCTAATGCACCCTGTTTCTCACAGCAACTTATTGAAGCTCCCAAGCATGGCACAAAGACAGCAGCCCTTTACTTCAGCATGCCCCCAGCAGCTGGCATTCAAAGATATACTGCCGTGGTCCATGGGAGCTGTATATACCGACTCATAGGTATAGAAGGGCACCCTCTGATCTAATCTGCCAGTGAGAGTCATGCAAGCCTGTGGTCATCCCCACAACATGCAGACGTGAATTTGACGAACTGTGTGAAGCTCTCTTTCTTTCTTGAAACCTGAACACACAGAGAACCACCAGTGGGCTGTGGCAGCAGCACTTACTGAGGGGACCAGATTCATGGCCACATCACCGCCACCATATTTCTCAATGAACACCCAAACCAGCTCAACTCCTTTTGGACAGAGCACAGAGAAACTGAGCCCTTTGCAACTGCATGATAAACCAGAGCAGGTTCAGAGGACTGCCACTAAGATAGAGAGGGGTCTTGACACTCCTCAGGGCAGGACTGGAACCACTTGTAAGAGCTGCCTTGTGTAAGTTTACTTGTGGGCTCTACCACAAGCTTAGGCTATATGGTCAACAGTTGAGGCCCTGGCCCATGCACCCCCCAGGGCTAGGACCACAGCCTGCCACTCCTTCACTGCCCACCTCCGTTCTGCCCCTGACTCACATGACATCCACATCCTCCACCAAAAACTTCAGCCGAAAACCAGAACACTTAAAGGCCTTCCGAATGCTGCAGTAAGCCTTTGGAAGGCCTGTGGATACTGCGCACAGCCTGCTCGACCCTTGGGAGGGCCCCAGAGAATGGTCAGCGGCACCCAGGTCCATATGACCCCCTGGACCCTCCAGTAGGTCTACCCCTGATGGTCAGCCAAGATGGGCTGGAGGAGCCTGCATTGAGCTGCGAGTTGGGGAAGCTGCAGGAAGATGATCTTCTAGAGCCCTCCAATATACTAAGCAAGAAAGGCACTGCAAGACTTCAGATTTATCTGTACTGGTTTTTAAAAAGGAGGCCATAAATCTGGCCACCCCAGCTTCGATGTGTCTTGGAGCCTCATCAGTGCTGGAAGAAGACAACCAAGACCATGAAAGGAGGGGTGTTGACTTGGAAGGAAGATGTTGACAGAAACTCAAGATAAGCAATGATAAAAACTTATTAGCCATGATGGATGGAGGTGGTCAGAGGCAGTATAATCTTTGAACAACAGTTACTAGAGAGGACATCCATGCCCCAATGGCTTGCTTCTGGCCTTCCCAGAAGGCATTGGTTTGGTCATGAGCGAAAGTGCTGATGACATCTGGCCTGGATGCCTTTGAAAGGGGATTGGACAGCAATCGAGAAGAAAAGTCCATCACAGGTTATAAACTGTAATGGGTATGTGCAACCTCCTGGTTTTAGAAGTAGAATACCTCAGAATGCCAGGTGCAAGGGAGGGGCAACAGGATGCAGGCATCTTGCCTTGCGTGCTCCCTGAGGAATCTGGTGGGCCACTGTGAGACACAGAAAGCTGGGCTATATGGGCTTTTGACCTGATCCAGTGAGGCTCTTATGTTCTTAAAATGAGAACTAGACAGAGCCTTTGGTCTAATCCAGCTAGATTTTTGTCTCTTTGAATGCTCTTAGTACATCAAATTGTAATTCTCTTATTTGTTACAAGGAAAAGAACTCGCCCTGAAATGGTTCATTGTGTATCTCTCGCCCAATGTGCGCACGCATGCGCACACAATGTGGGGACAGAAGTTTCTTCCCACTCATAAATTCAAAGACTGGAACAGTTCAGCTGGGATGACTTTGTGCTTCATGTTATAGATTTGTAATCAAAGCTTTCATATGGAGTGGTTTTAATACATGGCAATGAACCACAGCTCCTCCCACCCCCTGGGTTAAACCATGAGGGTGGAAAGAAAGTGTGAAAGGGAGCATTCTGAGCAATTTTCAATGTTTTTTCTTTTTACGGCACACTGAGCTCTATAGTCTTCGCCTCTTGTGATGTCACTTCCTGCTTCCATGAGACTCTTCCGGATTCTGTGGCTCTGTTTCTAGGTAATTAATCTGTAATAACAAATTGTGTGTCCGTTTTCTTTTGCTGGTTTTACTGGTGGGGGAAGAGGAATGATTTATTACGGTTGCCCCAGAAACAGAGCCACAGAGCCCGGAAAACGTTTTCAGTAATTGTCAGCTGCTGTGCTCCAAACCTCTGCCACACACCTGCAGACCATTCTGCAAATTGGTTGAAAATTGCTGTCCATGCCTATCACTCGCCTCTCCCCTCTGCATTTCTTCTTCCCTTTCTTTCTGAATCCAGGGAGCAGAACAGGGAAGAAAGTGAAGGATGCAGCAGCTGGTGTGCCAAGGCAAAGAAGGAAAATACCTGAGACACCACCTGAGGGGCCATCAGATCTTAGGGAAGCCCTGTTAGCTGCTTTGTCACAGGAAAAGCTGGACACTTTCATTAAAAAAAAATGCAAGTCTGCCTGAGCCAATATCCAGTCTCCAAGGACCACAATACCGAAGATTTTAGACTGGGGTTAAAATTCACTGTGATCAACAACAACAACAACAAACACACACACACACACACACACACACACACACACACACACACACACA
>JAJKFI010000079.1:5780786-5904494 GCA_029204185.1 Lerista edwardsae
CACACACACACACACACACACACACACACACACACACACACACACACACACCAAGAGTGTTGTTTCCATTCAGGCAAGCATGTGATCTTCATCTCAGCCAGAGGACTCCATGTGCAATCACTCTCATTTCCCTGCCGCTACATTTGCTTTTTCCAGACGCTTACCCTAATGCTCTCGTATGTTGCTGCAGCTCTCTCCGGATCATTATCGTGGAGTTTAAAAGCAAATCCAGTTTCTACCAGTCCTGGAGATATACACTAAAGAAGAGAGAGGACAAAAAAAACACAACAACCTAACAGGATTTATAATTCCTTTCCATCTCCATTATAAAAAAACAATAAAGCAAGCAATTTTTAGCTGTGCAAGAGAACAAAGAATGAAAATAAAAGCTCTAAGAAACCTAACAAACAGAGTAGATGGAACCTTAATGATCACTCTAGGGTATTGCCATGGAGATGTCTAATGGAAAGATCTCGCCTGCATACAGTCCAAAAGAAGAGATCGGTAGAATGGATGAGAAAATGACTATTATGTAGACTTGGCTGATGAGTAACATGCACCAGATGTTGGGACTCACTTATCTATAATGGGTCAGGTAAGGATTCAGCCCAGCTATAACCAGTGCAATTTAGAAATAGGAACTTAAACTTTTAGCACACTTGGCTCTCGATACCAACTTTTGGGGTTGCAAGCATGTCATGTAACAATTAGACTTGCCTGCATTTCCTGGATTCTTGATTTTTCCATTTCATGTATTCCATGGTAATCCCACCCTTGTCCACAGGAGTGGTGGGCATGGCTCCCCCTCTGCTTCCATCCTCACAACAACCCTGCAAGATGGGTTAGTCATAGCCTAACCTCAGATCACCCAGCAAGCTTCGTGAGTGGAGCGGGGAAGGGATTTGAAGCTTGTCACTCTGATCCTAGTCCAACACTCTAACCACAACATCACACCACGTTGGCTCTTGAATCGGTCTGGATAGACTGAACTCACCGTGGCCCGAATGTGGGTCTTGGCTTCTCGGAGTTCTTGCCGCAGCCCTTCAGTCAGTGCTGTGACCGCATATTTTGTGGCACTGTAGAAATGCACCACAGACTGTGGGACCACACTGTGACCATTCATGCTGGGAAAAAGCCGAAAAAGAGAGAAAAGTTACATATCCAGGAGAACAGGGCATGTCTAACTCCATGCTCAAGCACTATAAGCAGTGCTCAAATTACAGGTGACTTACCTTTTGTTCTAACCTGCATAACTACTAGCTTTGGAAGGCTATGAGGTGGCTATGTTATGGCTAAATGGGGGGAGTATCAGGTGGGACGTGTTGATTTCATTAAGAACTCAACTACTTATTTCCCCCATGATTTGCGCATGGATGGCAAAGTCTGGCCAACATAAATGCGGGCCATGCAACTCAAGTGAGCTTTTCATGGGCTACCAGTCACATTTGCATGCACTTCTCATGCACATACTCATCCATGCATGTGCATAAAATTAGAACACCAGCAGCATATAAACCACCTCCATCAAGAGATCAATAATCTTTGGCACAGCCCCTGCCATACGCAAACTATCCTAAGCCCACTTACTTATTGACTAAGGCAACTTACTTACTGCATGTTCCTCTTTTTATGCTTCTCAGCTCCCACGCATGGGCCAAGATGCAGGGGTATGCACCACTGGTGGAAAGGACTCTGCCCAAGCCCCTATTGCAGCTCATTCTGGAGGGGGTCAGAGAGGCCCTTGCCCAAGAGCCAGCATATGCTGGGCTGATTCAGCAGGTAGAGCTGCATTTTATTGGCCCTCCAATCCAACCAGGACTACAGAGAAGAATTTCTCCCTGCCCACCCCCATCTCTCCCACCTGTTAATGTTAATGATATGGCCATCATCAATGTTTCGCTCTTTCATGGACTGATACGCTTCGCGGGTGCAGATGCTCACGGCCAGCATGTTGACCTGGAAAAGCAAAGAGAGAGAGAGAGAGAGAGAAATATACATATTCCAAGTGCAATGCAAGACAGAAGCATTTGGGGCAAGCATCCCGTGGCCAAGAAAGCACACACATCATTCTCTGTGACTGATCTTTACAGGATATTTTTCTAATCTATGATTTTAAGAGTGCCATTATTTATGTGTTTAATAATAAGACAAGACTACAGTCGTAGCATCAGTTAAAAAGAAACCTCTAGCAATGGTCAGACCCCATCAGAAAATTCTAGTGCCGTCCTGGTCATCTCTCACTGCAACAATTGTGACCTCTTCTTCTCTGGGTCTCTTCCCCCCATAGTTTCACCTTCATTCCCTCACACTGTTGCAAAACACATCCACCCCTCTCATTGCTCAGACATCAGCACACCTCTCTTTAAATCTCTACACTGAGTGCTGTAACAATGTGCTGCAGTTTTCTCTGCACATTTGTTTGTCCTCAAAGGGCTACTCTGATTAAAAACACCGTGCCAAAATAACAGACCCAGATGCAATCTCACATCTCATGAAGATTCCTTTTTGAGCTGCCATTTGATCAAAGCCCAATGCAATCCTAGCTCAAAAAGAAGTCTTTTGCACAGTGTCGTACTTTATTTGCACACGTGCTCCTGTGCATCAGTAATCTGTTAAGGAAAAAAGACGATGTGGGATGAAAGAGACGGGCACACATAGCAATTTCAGATTAATTAGAAATTCTCCACATTATACTAGAAGGCAGGTGGGATTGCTCCAGGGGTGTCCCTAGCCACTGTGGCGCCCAGGGGCACAACTTGAGGTGCTGCCTCCCCTTTTAAGGCCTCTGGGTGGCCTTTAAATGTCACTTTCAGTTTTCAGCAAAAACCGAAAGTGACATTTAAAGGCCCTCCAGAGGCCTTAGAACAGGAGTGTTGAGCTCATTTCATAAAGGGGGACGAAAAGCATTTGTGATGCCTGCTGATGGTTGGAAGTGATGTCATTAAGCAGGAAGTGATGTCATTAAACAGGTGATGACCAGAGCACTTCTTTCTCACTTAACTCATTAGCTGAAAATACGCAAATCTTGATCATATTTTCAAGATATGGAACAGCCTAAATATCATTGGGGCTGCCCTTTCAGCAGTGATGCGTCAGTGCACCTCAGCAGCTGATAGTGGTGCTGGGAGAGCTCAAGGGCTGAATAAAGAGCTTTCCTGGGCCACATCCAGCCCCGGGCCTTATGAAGGGTCACCCGCACCCCTGCCTTAGAAGGCCCTCTGAGCATCAGGGAGGCTGTGTACACCCTCTCCAGCCCTCAGAAGACTCAAGGGGGAAGCAGCAGGTGTGGGTGGCCCTTGGGGCAGCACAGCTGAGGGGACAGCACTGCGTCCCCAGCTGTACCATCTGGGATCAGTTGACCAGGAATGCCAGATGCAGGGGAATGGCAATGAAATGCAAGTATCCTGTTGTCTTTGTGCTCCCTGAGGCATCTGGTGAGCCACTGTGAGATACAGGAAGCTGGACTAGATGGGCCTTGGCTAGATCCAGTGGGGTTGTTCCTATGAATGCCATTGGACTGCCCATCCCTTGTTCTGACCTATTCACACCCACCTGCCCAACACAGAAGCACTGCAAAACCAAGAAGTCTACCTCAAAATCCTGGTCTTCCACCTGGGAGCACTTCCTCCAGCAAGAAGAAGCAGAAGATAGCAGCAGCAATCTGTACACAGTAATGCCCACAACAGGGGGGAGAAAGCTGCTGCCTGCTGTCTTCAGCAAACCTTGGCTACATGTCATGATCGTTATATGGAACCTCCATGAGACCGAGGCAGAATGCCAGTCACTGATGGGGCAACAGCAGGTTTGGACTCTTATCTTCATGCCATGCTTATGAGCTTTGATTGGACATTTTGGGGAGCAGCAAGGCTGCAGAGGTGGATCCTTTAGTCTGACCACATTGTGTTTTTAACCTCCAGAATTTAGGTTTTTGCACCCCCAGTTATGGCAGCTCCAATTGATAGGGACTCCAGATTGTGCTCCTACCTTGCAATTTCATCTGGGGAAGGCTGTGCAAAAAAGGGGAGCAATATTTCACCATCCTGGAGAAGGGGAGAGAACCCACCACCTAAGCTCTCTGCTTGAATGCCTGCCGGCACAAGAGTCAGCAGGTTACAATGCCAAGGAATTGTTTCAAAGGGTAAGTGTACATAAGCAACCTTGCCACGTGAGACAGGGGATTTCCTGGCCAGTGCATGGAAGACCAAAAAGACTTTGCCCCGGAACCATTTTGGCTCACAACACTGTAAACAAACTGGAGATGAGAAGGGAATCTTCTTCACCACTGATTTGTCATAGAGGCCATATCTGAACTGAGCAAAGGTCCTGCAACATTGAGATGTTTAATGTTTAAACAAGCGTAGCATGTCAGTGGAAGAGTTTTTGTGTACACACTAGTTTTTTTGACATACTAGTTTTCCAAGTGCAAGGATTGTTTTAATCCTTTTTTAAAAAAATAGAAAAAGAATGAATCAAACTGGGTTCCATCACATAAATGCCAACAGCTGAAAGTGGTACAGTCCAGGCACATACTGGCTGCCTAGATCTCATCTACTGTCAGTTGGCTTTGGCCTTGTAAGATGCTGGGGGTCTCAAACTAGACTGGCAGAAGGGCTCAGTACCCTTACAACAGCTGCCCAGGCAGATAGAATCACCAGCCTGACCTCTGTTGCAAAGCAGTGCCACCCATACAATGGCTGTAAGTGGTATTGCAGATTTCCAATCCAAGTGACAGGAGGAACTAATAAGGCAGTGTTTCTCAACCTGTGGGTGCCCATTCATATCAATGTGTAATTTTTAATTTATCAGACTTGATGCTACCATGTTACATCACTGCAGGCGCAATCCCAAACGCCCTATAGTGTCTACGCTACATGGTAGCGCCAACGCAGGGATGCCGAGTGGCACCCCTGCATTGGCACTGAAGTACCAGGCAGCACCGGCCTCGGTGCGCCCGTGCTGCACATTCTCTGCATCAGCCGATCTCAGCTGGCACAGAGGTGATGAGCCGGGCAGGAGTGAGTGAGTGAGCAGGAAGTGGGCATTTCTGGATGATCGGTCTGCCGGCTGCCGACCTGGGGAGGGGGGAGAGCCTGGGATTTGGCCTTATGGCCGAATCCTAAACCTGTTCCCCAGGCCCCGATTTGGGCCACACGGTCTCCTCGGATCTGTGCCTGCTGTTCAGGATTTATCATTGTCTGCCAGTCTGCCTGTTCCAGCACAGTATAGGATTACACTGTGCATTTGGGGAAATCTACTTTTAATAGGCTACTATACATACACTTTTAACAAGGATAGTTAATGGGGCTTCTTCTTGGTGGATAGGATTGAAACCTTTGGGATGTTTGCAAAAAAATGTTCGTTTTTTTATGAATCAGGAACTGTTTGGAAAGGTTAGGAAAGTTTTTTATTTTAAATAATTTTTTGAACTCGTATTTTGAAAACTTTTAATTTACTTAGTTATTTGATTTTGCCGTATTGGGATGTTGAAAATTTTCCTGCTTGATGATGTCACTTCCGGCCATGACATCACTTCCAGGTTAATTACATCATTTCTGGTGGGTCCTGACAGATTGTCATTCTAAACAGTGGGTCCCGGTGGTAAGGGGTTTGAGAACCACTGCAATAAGGAACTTGGCTGGCCCCATAATAGTCGCCCCACGCTGGGTTCTGTGGTCTGAGCAATGTCAACTCAATGGTGCTATTCCAACTCTACTGGTCTCACTCACAACTCAGTGTTGCTCTTACCTCTGATCTGGCACTTTGACCCTCCTCTGCCAACCCTGCAACTGACCCCACCCAGCTACAGCCTGACTCAGAGTCAATTCACTGAAAGGCTTGTTTTCTGTCCTACTCACGTCTATCATTGTCCTCCAGCCCTCTGTCTTGCCAGACAATAGGGGCTCCGGCCGCGCCAAGCCAGCGTTGTTGATGCACACATCAACTCCCTGATGGAGGGTCTTGATGGCAGAGAACATGGAGAGAATCTCCTCTTCCACAGACAGGTCACACTTGTATGGAAGGAGGGTGCCAGGATAACCAGCACTCTGGCACTCTGCTGCCAATTTCTAGAACAGAACACAAGAAGGAAGAATGGGGAAGAAAGGAGGGAGAAGAAAGAAAGATCAGAATCTCTTATTTCATTTGGGAGATCAAATCACATTTGGGACATTTTGCAAGTCCTGGAAAACAACGCAAAGTGCTGATATATAGAAGGACCTGCAAGCAGAGACCAAGTTAGATACTTTTATGGATGATACCCAATCACAGCAGTTTTAGGAAGGAACTACAGATTTCTTCTGTAGTTCTTCTCAACTTATACTCAAGTATAAGTCAATCTTACAGATAAGTCAGGGCCAGGTTTTGAGCCTGACATTATGGAATTTTCTATTACCATCAGATAAGGTGAAACTCAGGGCGGGTGTCTGACTATAATTTTCTCTGATTTTATCCTCCCTTGTTTCTCCCATGCTGAGAAGGTCATGAGCCAATCACTGCAGCAAGCGGAGAGTGAAGGAAATGGTGCTTGTGAAGAGAAGCATAAAACACCTCTCTCCATATAATGGCACAAGACAGCATTGAATTGATGTGAAGGGGAAAAAACAGATTCAAACTGCAAGGGGAAAAAAACCACAGATTTAAAAACACATCACAGCATGGCAACTTCAGAAAGGGTTAGAAGTTAAGGAGCATGCTAAGGAAAGCTAGCTGCCCAGCTCCGACACATAGAAACAATGAAACAGAGATCAAGATCTCTGCAAAGCTTTGAAACTCTCTTCAAGCGTAAAAGGTAGTCCTCCTTTGCAGACAATCAACAGGCAGCTGACACCCCTGAACTGCCCTAACCCCTGTCTGACCCTGAGATAAGAGGAGGTGGCAATTTACAATTAATTTACTAGCAAAGATTTCTTGTCTTATAGCCAGGTACATTATATGGTACATTAACATGTATTTGGTCCCATTGACAATACCAAGCTAGATGGAAAGAGAAAGATTTGGGCTCTATATGAGACAGCTCCATACACAGGGACAGCCTCCTGATGCTCAACTCACATGCCAAATGGAAGACAGAGGAAGCAAGTAGGCAGACAAAGAAGAGCACCCTCAGCCAATCACTGCCTATAGCAACAAGTTCAGTTGGCCTTGTGCATGGGCCGGCAGCAATGACAGATTCCTCCTGCCCACTTTGACAACTGGAACTTAAAACCTTGCTTCAATAATTTAAGAAGATCCAGACAGCAGCAACTGCTGGAAAGAGAGAGAAACGGTTCCAGATCAATCACACCACCAGCCACAAGAACCAACAAGCAGAACAGGCTCGTATAGGGAATTGCAAGCCGTAGACTTCCCCAGGGGTGTTTTAATCCAACACTTAAGGATGCTGAGTGATCTGGCACACAGTCAGCAAAGCACTCCAGAGCCGAGTAGCAAATGAAGATTCGGGACCCTCCCCACCCCCATTGGAGTGACAGCAATGGGGAGAGGGAACAAATGTTGGAGGACTAGTCTTCCACAGGCAGTCCATTCATTTCCCATCTAAATGGATCAGGAAGTTGCCTATTTGGACAACCTATTTGGGGCATCATCAGGGGAAAAGCTATGATAAGGAGGGTAAATTTAGCCAGAGCTGGCCCAAGGCTTCCAACAGTCTGTGATCGCCTGCCTAAGGCTGCCTCCCTTTCCCTGTTTGCTGCTCCCCCTCCTCCCCCCACTTTCTGGATTCCAAAGAAGAAGGCAGGGACATAGTGGAAGTGTGGAAGAGAGGAGAGTGGAAAGCTACAGGGTCTGGCCACTGCTTCAGTTAGCCTGGCTGATGGACAGCCTTGTGCACTGTGGTCCAACCATGCAGCTTACGTCGGAGGCAGATTTGGGGTGCCTTTCACCCAGAGTCTGACACTGCCTCCCTCCAACCTACCGCCAGCGCAAGCCACAATGACCTGCTTCCCTCTCACTCAAGCAAGAAGCAGATAATCCTAACCAGGCTTCCCATGAGCTACTGTGAAGCTCGGGAGTTTGGAACTTCTGGTTTCATTCGCCCCATCCCTGTAAATGGAGCCACCAGAAGTCCGGCACGTGGAGGTTTCACAGCAGCATGCAAGGGCTTGGGTGGAGGATGTTGTAGCACAGAGGTGGGGGACCCAAGACGGTATTCCAGGTCATGCTGCCCCTGGCTTTGTGCATAGTGTGACAAAGTGGATACAGAAAAAGACCTTTTGCTCCCTCTCTCTATTAGGCCTCCAGATCAGCATTTCCCAATCTGGGGGTCGCAACCCAATTTCTGGTGAGTCCTGCAGAGCCTCCAATCAAAACACCTGGGATGGAAAGATCACATACTAACTGCCTCAAGCCCTGAGGCTATTAAAAAATCAGATAGCTGCTAATTGCCCTGCAAGGCGCTGGACTCTGGTACTTTGCAAGCTTGTGTAAACACAGGGAGACAACTATTCGAGCATCATTTTTCTGGCGTGTGTGTTTCCCCCCCCCCAAGTCTTTCAATGATAGGTAGTGGGGGTTGTTGAAGGCTGGGTCACATCGGTAAGCTCCGCAAGCCTTGCGGCTATGAATTAGGGCTGCCTCATTACCAAACGAATTGTGGGGTGTTTTTTTTTTTTCCCAAATAAACATCACTTGAAGCATAAATAAAAAAAAAATATTTCTTTCGAAATCCCTTTTCTGAAAGTCTCATAAAGCTAGGCAAATCCTGTATGTGTGATTTTAAAAAGTGACTCCTGGTGCTGAAACTTTTGAGAACCATTGCTCTAGAATGATCATCCAACAAACTGGACAGGCAGGAGATTCAGGATAAAGAGCTACAACAGGGGCCAGCGGCTACTTCCCTCTTGGGGAAGTAAGAGATGATATAGGTCAAAAATGGTGGGGCAGAGAGCTAAATCCCCTCTCCCGTGGTACCAAACCCAAAACCACACCCACCAGGCCAAATGAAATGTGTTAACTTGGACCTTACTGCGGCTTAAAGCCAAATCCGGTTACTGGATTTGTGTGTTGCAGTGACGTAATCCACACCTGATAAAACTATAAATAAGCTGAAAGATAATGTAGTGTTGCCATTGGAGAGCTCGACACAGGATTGGGAAGCCCTGGGTTTGAATACCTGCTTGGGAAGCAAAGATTGGACCAGACACGTTTTCTCAGCCGAACCCACCTCACAGGGTTGTTGTAAAGATAAAGGGGGGCAAGACTTAGCCATGTATGCTACCCTGAGCGCCTTGGAGAAAGGATTGGCGTTAAATATAAAATAATGGAATTTTGCCTAGTTAATATCCATCTGAATATTCATTTAGAGGTTCTCAGAGATAGGGTGGAGATTGAAAAGGGGCCTCCCCCTCATTTTGGACAACAAATCCCCAATTACCATAACAAATACACGTATGCTCTGATCGACTTCATTGTTCTTAGCGTGCCCACAATCGACAAAGCAAGCCTGCCTTTCTAAGACTTTTGACTGTCATGCTTCTCCCTCATTAGTCCTTCCAATGAAAGATTTAACAACTGTGCAAATCATTTTTATTTGCTATTCTTTGATTTCAAGGACCGCGTGGCCATCCCCAAAGAAGTCATTATGCTCAACAGAGGACGGGCGCATTGCTCTGTGTAGTAAACAATGGAGCACCTCCCACACGCACTGTGAGTGTGGGTCATTCACTCCCCCCGGGAGTGCTCTTCTTCCCCTCTTCCAAAGGGCTTTGACGCTAACAAGAACTAACACCCCGTCTCTTACACGTCCGCCTCCAAGACAGTGACGAGCCTCCCAAACGAGAGGCGGCATCACATGATGTCTGGATTCCACTGCCTCGAGGTGAGGTGCAGGCAAAGGGCTGTGCCACTGATCAGGGTCAATCACTTCTGGGCTTAATTGGGAGCCTTTGGCCAGGACCAAGGCAGAGAATATCTATGCTGCATTTTTTTTAAAAAACATGGTTTCTATCCCATCCTATCCCCAGGGTGATGGGTGGATTACAGGACCAATATACAAGCTAAGAAAATCTGAAAAAGCTAAGAAAGTGGAGGCCCAGGAGATACATGGATTGTGGGAAGAGAAGGGCAGGGCAAAGTCAGACTATTACACCTGGCTCCGTCCACCTATAGGGACGTGGTGGCGCAGCGGGTTAATCCGCTGCTGCTGGGCTTTCTGACCGGAAGGTTGGGAGTTCAAGACTGCATGACGGAGTGAGCTCCTGTCGCTTGTCCCAGCTCCTGCCAACCTAGCAGTTCGAAAGCACCTAAATGCAATAGGAACCACTTCAGTGGGAAGGGAACGGCGTTCCGTGCGCTACGGCATAGACTCATGCCGGCCACATGACCATGGAAGCTTGTCCTCGGACAAAACGCTGGCTCTACAGGCTTTGAAACGGAGATGAGCACCGCCCCCTACAGTCGGTCACGACTAGACCATCCGGTCGTGGAGAAACCTTTACCTTTACCTGTCCACCTATTACATGCGAAACTACCTTTATTTCTTTTCCACATATTTATACTGCTCTTCCTTCTAGGAGTTCCAGGGCGTTTTGTCCTCACAACAATCCTGTGAGGTAGTTCAGGCTGAGAAACAGTGACCAGTCCAAGGTCACCCAGGGAGCAGCATAATCAGAGGGGAGTGGCACAGTTTGTCCTGTAGGCACCGCGACACGTCATGTATGCTGCTTCTCCTACTTGCCATCAGAGCCATTCCAGGCAGCAACGACAATGTGCAGGTGCGTTAGGAGGAACCACTAACATGGCACATTGTGGCGCCTGCAGGACTAACCATGCTCTCCCCCCCCAGCTATGCTACTGCAGCCAGGAAGCTTCATGGCTGAGTGGGGATTTGAACCTGGACCTTCTAGCTCCGTATTGTCTGCACAGAATGGCAGCCGCTCTCCAGGGGCCTTTCCCAGCCTTACCTGGAGATGCTGCCAGAATTCACCTGGGATGCTCAGCAGACAGGACAGGTGGCTCTACCGCCTAGCCACAGCCCATCGCCATTGAAAGGCACTGCTCTGACAGTCAGTGCTTAATGTTCTCAAGCGGCTTTTGAGCCGTCAGCAAAAACTCATTGCTTTTTCCCATAACAGCCCCACGTGCCAGGTGGCCCCCTCCAAGAGAAACGGCCACTCCTCATGCACTAAAAGAACGCTGCCAACTGTCTTATGCCCCAAGGCAAGTTGGTTTATGATGTTCCCAGAAGGGAAGCAAAACCTTTCCAGCGCACTCCTTCACTGCCAGCTTTTCCTCATCACAACTGGATTGGGGGGGGCAGAATCACCTAAATGCTGCAATTAATTCTACACATAGTCATGCCTTGAAGAAGAGAAAGACTCACAAATAATTTTCCAGCTTCGAACTACCAGAACTCACCCAGGGCATTCTTGCACCAAAGCTTTGCATGGTCTTGGTTTGGCACGTTAGTGTGCAACCAGAGCATAGAAAGTGCACAGTCCCTCAATGGTCAGGGGACTGCATGCTTTTGTGCCATGTAGACTCCAACACTTGTGCCATCTGTGGGATCCCCTGGTTTGCAACACTGAAACTGAGCTGCTCTAGCCAAGTGCAGTCTACCGGCACAACTCTGATTTTTATTATCTGACCTACTTTTCAAACCAGGATTCTCAAAAGCAAGTTCAAAAAGATGGGAAATAAACGCAAACAATAAAGTAGTTAAAACCCTATAAATACGGATGAGATGATAAAGGTAAACAAGAAGAAATCCAAGACTTCATATTCAAATAATATTTTTAGGTATACATAGTACTTCACATGTATGAATCATCTTGACCTAATCCTAACAAGCACTCTTCAGGTTGAACATTAGTCTCCTCGACAGGCAGCCGAGAGGAAGGGGGTTGCCCAAGGCCTCTTTGAGAGGTCACTGCAGGGGCAAGGTCTGAACCAAGAAAGTCTGATTCTTCCCAACCCTGTCTTGATAGCTCAAGCATTCATTCTTCTCCCACCCACCCCCAGGCAGGATTGCACAGATGGATGCTGGAGATTAAAACATGCATCAACTACCTGTGGGGAAAAAGGTGAAATGAAGGAATCTGCTCCCAGATGTCAGGAGCTGTGACCCTTCACTGGGGCCCGCTGGTTCCAAGGTTAGCTTGGTTGCTATATCAGCACTATTATGCAGACAGCTGTTGCTGGGTCAGTGAATGAAACACCTGGGAAGCAGGCCCTGAAGGATGCTCGACTGGTCAGTTTCACTGTTCCATGTTCCAATTTCCTCTTAGGACAAGAGGACCTTCAACACAGCCTTGGAGATGGGGTGACTGTTTGGGGGCTGGGCACTGCTTTTGCCTGTACAAGGACTCTGGTTAAATCCCAGGCAGCTTCTCCAGATACACCTGCTAAGGATTATTGTCTGAATCGGTGGGAAGATACTACTAAGAGGCCCCGATCCTATTCAAGGGATGTGCTGGCAAAGCACATGCTCCAGCAGTGCACAGGCCTGGGTGCTGTCACAAAGCACAGCATTGTCTTTTAGTAGTGCCAGCAGCTACAGCAGCACCTGCTGGAACAGGTAAGACTAGTGTAGAGGCCGGGGAAGGATGAGGAGGTGTGGAACAAAGTGGAAGGAGGACAGCAATGAGGCCAAGAGTGGGTGAACTGGGCCCCAGAGGGGGTAAGATTGATGGTGCCAGCATATGTTGTATCCTATCCCCCTTCCCAGGCCTGATCCACCGACATGGTTCAATGTGGACTTGCGCCAGCAGTACTGCTGGCACAGATCTGAGTTGACCAGGTGTGACTGCCAGGGCTTTTCCAGGGGCAAGGGGGCAAACATGCCCTCACCCAGAGGAGACCTCCAGCAGCAGAAATTCTCCTGCAAGATGTAGCAGAAACTGGCCAGGACCACTACACTGGCCCTGGGATAATTATAGGATTGGGATGTAAACTAGGTGGATTAATGGTCTGATTCTATAAAGACAGCTTCCTTTTCTTTAAAAGGCTGTGGTATACAAATGCACATGTTGGGCACGCACTGCAGGGATATGGAAGTGGCAGGCAGGCAGGCAGGCCTTGCTAGTCTCACCCTTTCAATACCCCAAGGCAAAGCCAGACACTTCCCCTCGGAGTGGACCCTCCTCCATCAGGAGTGGACAATCCTGTTTTGGCCCCACTCCCAATCTTGCTGTGGATGCGACTCAGAACACGTTCCAGGGTGGCTATTGACAGAGAGAGCCTTAACAGTCCCTTTAGGCACATTGTCCCATATCTGCAGCCATCACTCCATCTTTCCCAGGACATCCTCCCTGCCTCTCCTTCCACCACCAGAATCAGTTGCAAAAAGGGGTTCTTATGGCTAGATCTTCGAGTGCACCCTGGACAGTTTTCATTTAAAAGCAATTTTCTACCAATGATGTGCTGGAGATTGCATTTCTACCAATGTTGCTCTAACGTATCACTGGTAGAAAATGGAAGCAGTCACTATGTTCAGAAACAGAGGCAAAAGAAAGCATCTGAAAACTCCCACTTCAAAATGCACCTGCAAGATATGTAAAAGAAGATGGGATTTCAGAGCATATGTTTCTTCCACTTATCCAAAATGCACTCACTGCCAGTTCAGTTTTGAGTACAATTCAAAGTGCTGGTTAATTGCTGTTAAAAGGTTTGGGCCCAGGATTCTTTACAGATCACCACATAGGCTTGTATGATCCTGTCTACCCACCACAGTCTGTGGGAAAGACCCTTCTACATTCCCACAGCCATCAGAAGTGTGGCTGGCAGGAATAAGGGATGAAACTTTCTCTGTGGTGGCACCAAGGACATGGGAACAGGGCAAGGCATTGGCAACCAGAGACTGGTCAGAAGCCAACTTTGGGGCATTTCTGCTGGATCAGACAGATATCCATCTAGTCACAGTGGCCAATCAGATGTGTCTGGAAAGACCACAAGAAGTCATGAAGCCAAAGCCTTCTGTTGCTGTTCTTCCTCAGCAAATGGGATGAGGTACACTGCCCCTGAACATGGAGGCTCCACACAGCCATCGTGACATTGATACACCTGGCCTCCCCCACAGGTTTGTCCGATTCTCTGTTGAAGTCATCTGAGTGAGCTACCATCACTACAACGTGGGGCAGTTAATTCCAGAACTCAATTGTGCATTGCATAAAGAAGCCCTTTCTTGTGGCTGGCCTGATGCTCCTGCTAATCAACTTCATTGATTATGGGGGAAAATAGCCCAGTTCAGATTTGTGAGCCTCTAACCCCAACATACAGCACCCCTAAGGCAAATGATCTCTGAACATGGAGGTTCTTAGGTGTTGCATCCAATAGCTCTCTGGAGACCTCTTCCTCCACAACACTCCATGAACATCCACAAAAGTTCTCAGAGTTCAAACCCCAGATGCCTGCAGTAACACCAACTGGCACCATTTTCCTGAGTCACCAGTCCTGGGCTTCCCGGCCTTGAAGATACCTTATCCCCAAAGCCTGGCCCAGCCCAAGGCCAATTACCTTGACAGATAGGATTACAGTACCGGCTGGTAACGCCTACGGCTGCTTGGGCATGAGTGCCTCTAGGACTAAATATAGATCCAACACGGAAATGCAAGGTAGGTGCTCCCAATGCAACTCTGGAGATATTTTATCCTTCCATGGTAAACAGCCTAGTGCAAAGGTCCCAATAATTGAGGCATATCCTTTACTCTTGCACTCAAAAGGGGTTATTTAGCCTTAGGCATGCAAGAATAAGAATTCTCCTTGCAGAGAAGTCCCTGCCTTCTGGAATCACTGATCTGAGCACACACCTTCTTCAGAAGGCAACACGCTCCATGAAACAGCATGCAGAGAGACAACAGACAGCCTCCTTGGGGGCGGCATGGCTCGACATCTGGAGTGATCAGGTGAACCAATCCCATGCTACACAGAGGGAGAACTATGTCCACTAAACAGGGATATTCTGCAGACCCAGAACATTCTGGGTTACAGCTTTTCCACAAAAATAAAAAAGACAAACACTAGAAACTGCCTTGTATTGAATAAGACCTTGGCCCATCCAGACCACTACTCTGTTTTCCCTGGTAGCATCTTTCCAGGGAGAGCCCAAGATCTTTGGCTGCCGAAGGCAGTGTGTCAAGTGGCAGGGGCAGCCCTATAACTTGCCCCAGCGGTACATGCATCTAGAGTGGCACATTAGGGGGAACAGCCTGCCTACTCCCTCTCAAGGACATACTATGGCCACTGTCAAAGCCACAGCCCTCTCTGTTGGAAAAGAAAGAGAGAAACAGGAAGTGAAGGTCCCCACTTCCTGCTTCTAAAAAGGCCATGTGGCAGGCCACAAAAAAGCTGAAGCATGGGTGCTGTACAGCTCAAGGCTGCTGTTGGAGTGGACGTGGAACCACCAAAGCAGGTGGGCTGTTGCTGTTCAGGTCCCCCAGTAGCGTATGAGCTGCCACCCACTGGAGGTAGCCTCCTGGAACTGCTCAGTGGGCTGCTGTCCAGGAAGGCAAGGGGTGGGAGTGAGAAGGAGGAAAGCCTAGAGGCTGTCAAACATGATGCACCAAGAAATAGAGGGGGCCAGGTTACAGTACTGTGTGGGAAACTGGGGGTTGGCAAGAGTGACTCAGTCCCAGGCACAAGAGCAGCCTGTGCTGGACTCACAAATGCCACCACTCCCTGCCGCATGTGCTTCCTGCCACCAATTACTGGCAGCACAAAGCGCTGCTCACAGCCTTCCTTGCACGTGAAAGAATGAAGAAGAGTGTAGAGGAGGCACTCTAGGCTACTACTCATCTCCTCTCTGCTTCCTCTTCCATTCTTATTTATTTATTTATTCACATTTCTATACTGCCCTTCCTCCAAGGAGCTCAGGGTGGTGTACACAGTTCTTCCCCTCCTTTTGTCCTCACAACAACCTTGTGAGGTAGATGAGGCCAAGTGATAGTGACTGGATCAAGGGCACCCAGAAAGCTTCATGGCTAAGCAGGGATCTGAACCTGGAACGTCCAGGTCCAAGTCCAACTGCTGAACCACTACACCATCCTGGCTCTCCTCTCCCCCCTGGTTCTTTTCAAATCCAAGGAGAAAATCTTGGCCATGCTGGGGAGCCACAGGCAGGTGAGGAGGTGGATGTGGGCAGAGGCAGCAATGGTCGTGGCAAGGAGCCAGAGCTGCACCACCTCCCTGTCCCTTGATAATCCAGAGCCTGAGGCAATGAGGCCAGCCCTGCCCAAAGATCTTTCACAACCCTGCTATCCAGAACACATTTTTAACTGGAAATTGATCCTGGAACTTTGTGTGTGCAAAGCATATGCTCTACCATTGTCCCATCCCTTCCTTGACCAGGAGAAAGCAGCAGAATTGCCACATCAGAGGCAGGTACAGTTTACATGTGCTTATTCACTTGTCCTATGTGCGGCTTTTGCAGATTATCATTTTGTTCCTCCTTCCACCCCCTGTGCCACTAAACTGCCAAGATGCTCAGTGCCAAGAATCTGGCTATCTCTGTCTTCTTAGAAGCCAGCTCCAGTCCTGGCAATGCCATCCATGCTCATAAACAACACCTTTG
Organism: Lerista edwardsae; assembly: GCA_029204185.1. Classification (NCBI taxonomy): domain Eukaryota; kingdom Metazoa; phylum Chordata; class Lepidosauria; order Squamata; family Scincidae; genus Lerista; species Lerista edwardsae. The sequence goes on from JAJKFI010000079.1 coordinate 5,797,288, forward strand.
GTCTGTTGCTGATCACAGGCATTTGTCACTCCTGTGCCCTTTTGACACACAGGCCATTTCATTTTTCAACTAGCACATCACAGAAGAACGCATGGGATGGAGAGGTGACACACAGAACAATCCTAAGAATGTTCACCCATGAAGCACCACCTTTGAACACCAAGTAGTGGACAAGCCTCCCTGCACAAGCAAAAGGAGTGGCCTTCACTTCCTGCTGCTGAGCTCCCAGGCACCTCTAGCTGCCACTGCCGGAGACAGAATACTGGGCTAGGTGAATAACAAACCTTTGTCCTCCTTAGGACATGGGGAGCGGAAAATGAACAATGGCCTGGAAATTCTTTTGGCATGCTTCTACTATTCAATAGCCCTGCCACCCACCAAGTTTGGTTATTAATGAATTACTTGACCCTTTCTCAGTTAACAGGCTGCAGTTAGCACAAATATTACCCCTTAACACTTCACTTTCCACCATCCTCACAGTCTGGTGGGAAGCCCAAGAAACAGTCCCCACCAGATTTTTGTATCCTGTGGGGCCTGCTTTGATCCAACAGTGCCCAAACCCAATCTGGACGCATGGTGAGGTTTGAGGTTTGTTTGCTTTTCTTGTGACTCAATTAATCTGTGGAACTCCTTGCTATAAGATGTGGTGATGATATCTTGCTTAGGTTCCTTTAAAAGGGGATTGGACAGACTGATGAAAGGCCCATTCACAGGTTTCAAGCCATGATGGATCTGTTCAATCTCCCGGCTCTAGAAGTAGGCTACTTCAGAATGCCAAGTGCAAGGGAGTGGCAACAGGATGCAACTATCTTGTTGTCTTGTGTGCTCCCTAAGGCGGGCCACTGTGAGATACAGGAAGCCGGACTAGATGGGTCTTTGGCCTGATCCAGTGGGACTCCTTACACAGGTGCCAGACTTGAGACACAATCAGACAGAGTTCCAGGTCTCACCACCCGTACTCAGACCCTTCCACTAACTTGAAGCAAAGGCCATTTTCATGCACTCGAGAATTTTTTTTCCTTATCATACATGTCAGAGCATTTCTCCATAAACTCCCATCCATGTTTAAAATGGGAACATTAATGTGAAATGCACTGTTAGATTTCTGACAAAAAAAGTCACATGTAGGACAAAGTCCACCCCCACACCAGAAAAGCACTTTGCCCCGTCCCTGTTGGCCTTCCCCAGAGTTATTTTCTGGCACCAAGGCTAGCCAGAGGCAAATATAGTTTTAAACAAATGAGCAAGCCACATTCCTATCAAGGTGCATGTGCTGGCTGAAAAAAAAAATGGTTTCCATGTTTAAGTCTCCATTCTAAGACTTAAACATACATGCACACTACGGAAATCTCAATATTTACCTCGCCCACAATGGGCCCGCAATGACAAAGCCTCAAATGCAAAGAAAGAGTGCAACTGTCAGAGGCCCACAATGCACACACTTTCTACACCTTTGCAAACGTAGCCTTCAAGGTCCCATCTGATTTTTCCAAGAGATTATAGAAACTGCACCTCCAGGGTTAATGCACTAAGTTAAACATCCCCTATAAGACTATTGATGCCTGCCTGGTACAAGTTATTCATGTTAATCAAGCAGGGAAGGTCCATGGCTTAGAGAAGCAATTCTCAACCACTGTGCCATGGCACATTGGTGTGCTGCTTATGGTCTGCGGTTGTGCTGCGGGAGGAGGGTCATATATTAGCCGTTTTTCCCAAACTGTGGGTCAGAACCTATTAGTAGGTCGCAAGACAATTTTTGGTGGCTTGTGAAGTTTCTGAAATATGTTTTTAAAAGACAACTTTGCAAGCACCCTTGTCCAGTTTGCAGAAGAAAACCACAGCAGCGGGCAATCCGGATGGAGCGACTACTCATGAGACTGGAATGCGAACCTGTAGTAATTAAAATGTCACATTTTCCAATTTTCTCTAGTAATTAGCATGCTATATAATAGATCAAGTGCAAATGCCAGTTTCAGCCTTCTGTGTGGCCTGGAAGTTCCTAACTGAACATCTTGCTCTCCAGTTCAGCCTTCTGGGTACTCTGGAATGACCAAAAAGGTTTGGGGGAACAGATGAAGTCCATTTCTAGGGAGAGTCTAGCAAATGTCTACACACACACACACACACACACACACACACACACACACACACACAACAGGTTAAGAGAAGCAATATCTGCTTATCCAGACTGCTTGGGACTAGAAGGTGCCTAGATTTTGGATTTGTCTGGATTTGGGAAGCACTGAAGAAGGGCCATGTGATGTGAAGGGCCATGGGGGATGTGAGCGTCTAGCTGGCAGTGCAGTGTGCCTTGTCAATTGCCAATAAACTGATGTGGTGCCCTGAACATTTTATGCCTTAGTGTGCAGTGAGATGAAAAAATTTGAAAATTGCTGCATTAGAGACTATTTGGTGCCTATTTGGCCTGCAGAGAGTCCCAGATTCAGCCACATGGCCTTTCCTGCAGCAAGGCTGGGAAAAAGACATTGACATGGACTGGCTGGCTTGGCATGTTAGACCCACCTGTTCCTCATCAGGAGCATTTACAGCTCTGTAACACACCACCTGCTTGGCAGGTAAGTCTGGGAAATATCCTGAAGATCAGGCAGATCCAAGAACCTGAAGATCAGGCAGCACAGACCATAATGCACTATGCACCAAGGCCCAACTCAGCTGACAGCCACGTCCTGTGTTTCTACAACAGGATTTGCCTAATTTGAATGCTGCTTTTTCCACAGGAGAGATGGTATTCTCAGCTGCTCACAGCTCACAAACTATGCATCACAACAATGCCCAACACAGATGAACACCAAGGTGCACTTCAATGATACCAAAGAAAAAAAACAAACACCTAAAAGAAAGAAATCAACCCAGCCAGGAACTCTTTGTAGATTGTCAATAACCCCCACCAGCTAGTTTGGCAACTCACTGTTGTTGCTATCCATCAATTCTCTCGTCCTGCAACAATCGAGCACACCATGCCCCCACCCCTACACACACACACTAGCAGTATTCTTGGGATCTGATCCAAGGACTCCTTCCTTCCCATTACCCTGAGCAGATATTGCTTCTTTCCAACCAGCTCCATGCATCAGCATTAGACAGGGGCTTTTTCATTAAATCATACATTTAAGCTGTGATGACCAGATGTAGGCCTGGTACAAGCATATCTCCACTTCATCTCACCCTGGAAAGACTTTTTAACCTGCTCATAAATGATTTGGAATTTGGAGGGTCAAGAACAAGGTGGCCAAGTTTGCAAAGCATGCCAAAAACATTTTAGGATGAGAACAGATTTGGAATCTGAACTTCATGTCAACACTGATGGGTGTCTGAGCTGCTGGTGACGAACTCAGAAAGAAAGATCCTGCAGTTGTAGTTCGCTTAATGGGGATGGCTTATCAACCCAGTGTGTGGCAGCACAAAGAAGCCAAATTCCATGCTGCAGTCATTAGGAAAGAAATGGAGAATATGGCTGTTAAAAATATAACTCCCCTGTGCACATCTATGGTGTGGCCGTATTTGGAATAGTGTGGAGGAGTGGTTCCCAAACTGTGGGTCAGGACCCACCAGTGGGTCATGAGCCAATTTCAGGTGGGTCGCAAAGCATCTAGAGCAGCTATATAATATTGAAATTATGGGAAGGTGGGGTGCTGGAAAGGGAGAGGGTTGTCTGGTTGTTTTGCTTGTGTCAAGATTGTAAATAGGCTTTTTTTCCTTTCTGATTCATCTTGCTGTTGGAAAATGGGTGTGAAATCCCGACTTATTGCTGCATTCTCAGGAAAGCGGCAGGCTCTGGCATCTCAATGACATCACTTCTGGCCATGACATTCAGGCAGGACCTAGACAAACTGTGATTCTAAAAAGTGGGTCCCAGTGCTAAAACGTTTGAGAACCACTAGTGTGGATGGTTCTGGTTGACATGTCTCAAAAGGGATATTGTAGAACTGGGAAAGGGGAAAAAGAGGGCAACCAGAATGAGCAGTGGGCAGGCACATCTTTCCCATGAGGAAAGGCTATACAGGTTGAGGATTATGTAGCTTAGACTCTCATAATACTCGAATCAGGGGTCAACCTAATGAAACTGCCCATTTAGGAGGTACTTCTTCACAAAGCACATCATTATGTTGTGAAAATCATTGCTACCAGATGTGGCAGTGGCCATTAGCTTGGCTTCAAAAGGGACCTGACACATAAAAGGAGGACGTGTCTTTCCAAGGTCTCTAAAGGACACCCCTTGACACCCCCCTCAATGAATGGTACCAGGGCATTTGACATCCCGCCACCCACCCTTAGTTACACCACTGGCCAGACAGCTCTTGCAGTTAGGAAATTCTTCCTCATGTCTCACCTACGTCTACTTCACATTCATTTGTTCAGCTTCAATTCATTCGTTCTAACTGCCCTCAGTAACCACAGAAAGTCAGCCTCCTTCCCCTCTTCTGCAAGTCAGCCTTTCAGATATACAAAGACAGATATCTTTCCTCTTAGTCTTTTCTTCAGGCTAAACATACCAATCTCTTTGAATCATTTCTCATAGTCTTTGGCCCCAAACACAGAGGATTCATTCCCAGCTTCCCCAGATAGTAGTTCCTTTGCTGGATTAGACCAAGGGCTGGTTAATCTGTGGAACTGGATTAGACCAAGGGTAGTTAATCTGTGGAACTCTTTGCCACAGGAGGTGGTGATGGCATCTGGTCTTGATGCCTTTAAGAGGGGATTGGACGGATTTCTGGAGGAAAAGTCCATCGTGGGCTATAGGCAATGATGGATTGTGCAACCTCCTTACAAAGGTGGTGGGCTACTTCAGAGTAGCGGGTGCAAGGGAGTGGCAACAGGATGCAAGCATCTTGTTGTCTCATGCCTCCCTGGGGCACCTGGTGGGCTGCTGTGAGATACAGGAAGCTGGACTAGATGGCCCTTTGGCCTGATCCAGCAGGGCTCTTCTTATGTTCTTATGCTATCCAGATCAGTATTCTGTTTTCAACAGAATCTAGCCAGATGATTCTGGGGGAGCTTAAGAAGATCTCGCCCCTGTTGCTTGTTCCCAGCTTCACTGGGAATACCTCCAGTATTCAGTTACACTGCTCCTGAATATGGAGGTTCCATTTTGCTAGCACAGGTAACCAGTGAAGCTAATGGACATCACCACATCTTGAAGGCCTTAATAACCAGCCAGGAGGAGCAGTGGGAGAGATCCAATTGCATGCTGTTACTTACTTAAGGGGCAGCCGTACGTTTTGCTGCTCTCAGTAGATGCCTAAGCTGATTGAATGAGAAACCTACTGCTGCCCATACTGTTGACAGCCGGAATCACAAGATGCCAGCGATGCACTGAGACCTGCTAACTAGAACCAGGGACAGCCAAAACAGAATAAGCCAGAAAGAGACCACCACAGAAGAAACAGAGGGAAGAAGGAAGAACCACATCTTAGCTCAAATACATTCAACAGACACAATCTCAAACCCAATGGTGGCCAAATTGAACGCCACCATTTGTGACACAGGAACATGATGGCTGGGAGGGACTGGAAGGGGATGCCCCTCTGGCCCACCATCTCTATGGTACTTTACCTAGCATGGCTTACCCCATGTGTGGTAGCACTCAGGTTGTGATTGGCCAAAAGTCCTAGCAAGCACCCCATGAATATTTTGGCCCTTTCAGAGGCTAGGGAATTGAGGAAGTTATGGTCTGAATGAGGCAAAAACGATACAGGATGGCAGATGGCAGCTAGATCAGGTTTGATAGTGACACCTCTCTAGAAAACTCTCTGCCTCAGGAGGTTTAATACTTTTTTATCCTTCCCTTTCATTAGTCTGGACCCTAAACAGCAAACAGCTAGATGGGCCACCAACATGGTTATGGAACATTCTCTGCCCAAAGGGCATAATTCATCTTTTAACTTCCTGTGCAGTTTATTCTGGATTTAAGAGAGCATTCACCAACACGCCATACCATGATTTAAAAGACCAAACACCTGAAAATTAAAGCAAGGGGAGGTTGAGAAGCCCAAACTGAAACATTTTAGATGAGTTATCTAGTGCAGAGAGAAAAAGGGGAATAGCTATAATTTATTTATTATCGAAATTGCAGGATTGCAGCAGCAATCTCGAAAACACCTGCCAGAATTATATTAACAAAAAAGAAGTCGGAAGGTTTCTGAAATCTGAAGTCTTCCATGAAGACTCTTCGTGGAAGAAGGGCATGGTATGGACAGTTGTGTCTACGCCTACATAGACCCCCATTCAAGAGGAAGCCACATCAATACTGGGGGTTGTCTTTTGTTCCAAACGGATTGTATATCCAGTACACTCTCTTCTCTTTCATAGATTTCTGTTTCATGAAGACTCATGGACGGGATTTTTTTTTGCAGTAACTCTTTCTTCTCTCAAACAAAGAGCGAGCGGGGTGGGGGCGTCACTTCCAGGCGATCCCCTTGCAAGGGGAGCATCCGTTTGCTTTCTTTCATTTAGCGGCATTTTGCTCCGTAAACAAACGCTCTCCACCGCCCCGTCTCATTTTTCTTTTCAGTGTTCGCCCCCACCCACCACACGCACACACCCGGGACAGATTCCTCAAGGCAGCCTCCGCTCTCCGCCACCACGTGTTCTCAGCATTGTCTGCAGAAAATGAGTGACCCCGCGAGGAAGCGGTTGCTTTGGAGGGGGGTCAGGGAGAGGTCTCCCCTCCAGGCGTAGCGTCCTTTCCTACGCAAAGTCTGATTTTGCCCCGCTCCTTCCCTCCGCTTTTAAATTGTCCCTTTAACTCCACTTCCTCCCTCCCTCCTTCCTTTCATTCATTCATTCATTCTACAGCCTCTCCGATAAACATGCGGCTAATCATCTCTCGCTATTAGATTACCGGCAAGCCCCCACCTCTGCCTGGTCTTCCCTTCTCCAGCCCCATTTTTCCAAGCTTTCCTCCCCGATTCTCTCCCTTCTTTTTGTCCCCTCGCCCGATGCCTTCCTCAACCCTCCTTTCATGTCTCTTCCCCCTCCAACTCTCTTGCCTCCCACCCTTTCGTTCCCCTCCGCCCTCCTCCTCGCCTTCCCCTTTTTTCCTCTCCCCCCACCCATACCTCGATCTTGTCCACACTTCGGGCGCAGCCCACCACTTTCATGCCATGCTGCACCAGCGCCCGGGCCACGGCCGCGCCGATGCCCACCGAGGCGCCGGTCACCAGCGCCACGCGGTCCTTCCAACGCTCCATGGCCAACGGGCCGCACGGCTGCCCCCTGGCTCTGCCCGACCGTCCAGCTTCTCCGGCCTCGCTCTTCTCCAAGATCCCCGGGAGGAGAGGCAGCCAGGCGGACCCGCCCCTTTCTTCAAGGGCAGCCTCGCCCTCCCGCGGGCGGAGGAAGGCAAGCCGGCGACAGACCGATCAAGGAGAGTTTGAACTCTCCACGCGGCGGGGCTTGGGCGGTGCTGCTGCGGCAGGCGGCTTCCCACGTCCATTCATTATTTACACTCCTCCTCTGCTTTGAAGAACGGAGGGAGAAACAGCGCGACCGATCTTTTTTTAATGAGGCGACATGACGGCTGCCAACTTCAAACCAGGTTTCCCTCCAGGACTGTCAAGTGTGAATTGAATGGGGCGCGCACGCATGCGTCTTCGTCCTGGCTTTGGAAACAGCTGAAAGCTGCATCCTAGCAACACTTTCTCAGGAGTAAGCCTTATTAAACACAATGGACCCGATTGCTGGAAAGAAGTGTTTAGGATTGCACTATGGCAGACGCAATTTCAACCCCTGGTGATGTCTCTGGGCCCCGTTCAAGGCACTGGTTGTCTTTCTATTCATATTCTTGTTCATATTGATATGCTAACCTTCCTCTAAAGACTTCACAGCTGCATACATGGCTTTTTTGTTTGTTTGTTGAAGAATTTATACTCCGCCTTTCCCATGCCAGAGCAAATGCCCAAGGCGGGTTACATGGGTAGGCTAGTCAAAATCATCATTTTTCAATGGGGTTTTTACAAATATACAGTATTCTGCGATTCACCAAATCCTCAGTCCCAGATGTAGCCTTCACGGTGTGGTTCTCTCCTCTGGCTGTGTGACAGGGAGATCAGCAGGTGATCATAAGTCCAGCTTGGCTCTTCCCACTAGCTTCATAACCACCCTGTGAGGTAGGATAGGCTGAGATAACGACTAGCTTAAAGTCACTCAGTAAGCTCCATAGCTAAAGACTTCATGGAACTCTCCTTGGTCAGAGGCTGCCATTCTATAAACACTTACCTGGGAGTAAGTCCCATTGAAATAAATGAGATTTACTTTTGAGTAGGCATGCATAGGCTTGGGCTGCTAGTCTGAAATTGTAACCTCTATTACACACAGTAGCAGTTGCGCACACACTGAAGAACGCTCTATACTACAGAATTTGGGCCCTGCCTATTGTAAAGACTGATTGCCTCCATAATTGTCCTGCCTACCATCAAGATCTTCTAAGGAGACTGCTGTGCATGCTGTCAGTGTCAGAGGTTCAGCTAACATGCAGAAGAGACAGAGCCTTCTCCACAATAGCCCCCCCCCCAACATACATTAGATCCCTCCCACAGAAAATCCAGAAACATCCTTTCCATTTCTAGGGTGGTTTCAAAAACCTCCATACTTTAAATGGTAGTTCTTTGTTTGATGCTGTTTATACCTTACTTTGATCTTCCCCAAAATGTTAGATGTTGATATCACTTTTAAAAAGTGAGTTTGCAAATTGTTTAGCACTGATCCAGCATTACCCCATTTTATTTTTTTTGCTCTGGTCTGGTGCTGTGTAAAAGGAAGGATATGAGGTGGAAATTAAAACAAATCACTACAGCAAGAGGCACATTCATTGGTTTGTTTGTATGGCCAAGCCAATATCTGTTTGGAACTGAAGGGGGGTAATGGTAGCACAGCGCCCCACAATTGCCAAAATACTCAATTTAGCCACAGAATGAGCTTTCACTATTCACCTTGAAAATCCAGGATAGAATAGGCTATCAGCATTTCAGAAGGTAACTGAGATCTGAGTTGGAAGAAAAAGCTGAAAGACAAGCCACAAGTAAGGAATCTTTTTTAAACATGTTCCTCCAAGCTGCTGGTTTTCTATTTACAGGAACAGGTAAAGAGCCAGAACACCTCTTGCTGATGCGCAATTTTTATTTGTATGGAGTTGAATGGGAGCAGCTTTCAGAAATGGGTATCCATAATGGTACAGTCCATTCTTTCAATGTGTTCTCTTTATATTTTTAATGGAATAAATTTTTATTATATGAAACTCACCCACCCACTCCCAAAAACATCACAAGCCTTCAAAGGTAAGTTATTGTGCTAAACTTCAGTGTTTTAAATAACTACGATTGCAGAAAAATACTCTAAATGTGTTCAAGAGGGGTTGAAAATCATATATTAAAAATGGATAATGTGCAACTGATTTTCTGGGCTAGTATAGGATCATGCACTGAACTTATTCTTCTCTCAAACCCATAATACGAAGAGATTTCAATATCCCTCAGCATTTACCCCAGTCCCAGTCAATTTCAAACAATTCAACAGTCCATTTCCTGAATGCTCATTCACCTTATCCTTCGATGCAGAATGCACACACTACCTCTATAGGGGAAAAAAAAACCACAATCTGTTTGGCATTAGATGGGTGGCGGCTCATTTACACAACGCTAAAAGTCCACAAGGGACAAACAAGTGTACATGAATGAGCCTTACCCATTATAATATGCAGCCCACAATCCTACATCCTGACATGAATTAGCAGCAGAGTTTGCTTGCATGTGTGTGAGGTGGGGGGCATAGTTTGCTGGCTTTCTGCTTACAATCTTGTGCCACCCTGGAAAGGGCTGCTGGAGTTGGCACCTATATTTGTACCCAGAATCTCATTGTTTTATTATAAGGGTCAGCAAAGTTCTTTGACTTACTGCCATATAAGTGTTCTCACCCTCTCCTACGTAAGCAGATTTTTGTAAGAGGCTGGAAGAGCTTCTCCCACATGACATTTATAAGGCTCAGCAGCCATGGAGGGAGACTAAGAACAGGAGAAGTCCTCTTGTCTTGGTTTGGGAGGAAATGGCATCAGAGAATAGAACACTTTGGGAGACACAGGGCACATTGGAAGCCGAAGGCAGTTGCACAAGGGGTAGCATGGTGGCAGCGTGCTAGAGTTCAAGACATTTGTGGTCCACTTCTTTAACCAGCCTTTGGTTCAAATTCCCACTTGATCATGAGGTTCTTTGGGTAGCCTTGGGCCAGTTGTTCTACCTCAGCAACCCAAAGGCTTATTGCAAGGATAAACTGGTGCAATCCACATCCATGAATGCCTCATTATTCTGTTGCAAACGCCTGGAGAGTCACTGCCAGTCAGAAGATAACAGTGCCCAGCTAAATGGGTATGGTGATTTGTATACTGTATATATAAACAAGGACTGGCCAGTTTTAATCCAGTTAGAATCCCTGACCTGTAGTAACTGATGAAGACTTGTACATGCAGGTCATCCCAGTGTATGGGATCCAAGGGATGCAATAATTTGCTCTGTCCCCCTTCTCCCCCCCCCCCCCCCGCCTGTCACATTATTTTGCACCTGGCTTCAGCTGGTAGACCACAGAATTCTAGTAAAAACCACACACCGAGCCCCCAAAGTAGTTCCTACTACTATGAAGACTGTCCAACTTGGTCTCCAATCACAAGGACCATTACACCAGAGTAGAAACATGCCAGCCTCTCTTTTTTACTATGCATATTAATAAATATTCTTTATTTTTTAAATTTTGCACATTGCGCTTCAACATATTACATCCAGAACATTTTTGCAAATGGATGTCTACTTTGTAAAATCTTTATATGGAGTTCATTGTCATTTCTGTACAGAATTATAAGTACAACATTACTTTTGCCACTAAGTTGCTTTTTTTTGTTATGTGTCACAGTTAAGAGAAACACTGAATGAAGAGAAAGAGAAAGAGAGAGAAGACTTAAATTATGAATGTCTAGGCTTGCCCCAATCTAGTAAAAAACTAAAGATCCAAGCCCAAAAGGAAAAACGAATAACCAAAATTAAAGTTATCTCCTCCATCAGCCTCCTGCATTTGGGGGTGGGGGGAAGAAACAGAAAGCCACATTGATTTTTAAAAGATAAGATTTGTTAAGTCACTAAAGAAAGTGTTTTGAAAAGAGAAAAGGCGCAGTAGTCATTGAGAGAGTTTCATTGAAAGACAGAGCTAATTTTATTGGTTTTAGTTCGCGCCGGCTGTTGTCAGCCAACCACTACAAACCGGACTCTTGTGATCATTCAAGCGGCAGTATTTGTTAAATTTCTCCTTCAGGTGCTGTCGGTACTGTTCTCTATTGCTGTAGAAAGACTTGTTGTTCGCCATAAAGGACTGGATCTCGTCTTGCGAGATGAAGATTTCCTCATCAGAAGTACATTCAGATTCATCCTGGGGGTGGAGGGAAGAAAAAAGAAATGGGGGTGGTGGTGTTGAGTTAAATAGTTTGCATATGTGAAGCAGACTCCCCTGGGCACTCTAGCCTCCATTTCCATCCCCTTCTGTTGCTGTGTGAAGTTTTTCAGGACTGTCAGCCCCTTGGGCCAGATACTAGCCTTTTGCTTTTTGTAAAGTCCTGTGTATATAAAAATTGACACTATAATATTTAAAGGGATTTTTATCCTGCCTTTAAAGCTAAAAACTTCACAAGGCAACAAACCATGTGACAGTGTTATTGAATTTGGCATACCTCAGTGCTGGCTGCAACATCACAGCGAACAGAAGGGAGCACTGAACACCTCCAGCAGGGGTTGGTAAGGTCTGCAGGCCAGATCTAGTCTGCCAGCCGAAGTCATCCAACCCATGTGAAGGTTGGCTTGGGAGGCAAAGCCTTCTACCCAAGTTGCCACATGTTGAACAAGAAACAGCACAGCAACTTGGGCAGGAGGCTTTGCTTCTCAAGCCAAGCTCAACGCAGGCCACTTCCATGTGCTCAGCAGTGCCGTGATGACTTTGATGCCAAATGTCCAGCCCCTTTAAAGGAAAGGATGCCGACCTTTGACCTCCAGCATCACTCAACTTCTTCTGGTCTTTAAGAGCAGCAGTGGTGAAAAGCAACACAAGATAGCAACACGAGTGTTACAAATCCCCATTCTGTTACAGAATGGTATAAAGGCTTTACTATCTACCATCAGGTATTACGCTTGTTTTCTGTCTGTCTTTCATCATGAGATGATTTCTTCTATCATCAAGGCAGACTCCATGGGAGTTCCCAGCTACTCATTTAGGCAATGACTGGTGTTAGACCTGGCTCAGATTCAGCCTGGCAAGCTGTATCATGTGCTCACATACCCTGCATCTACTTGTACCATATGCCATGCACCAGCCACAGGCAACTCTGGGGTTGTTGGCACACATAAAAGCCAGCACCAATGGAGTTACGTTGCCTACGCTGCTACAACATAAACATGGTTGTGCAAGCAACAAGCAAGTCAGACCACTGCTTATCCTGTGCATAATCAAGTTAGTGCCTTGCTAGAACAGATTAGGGGCTCATCTAGTCCAGTCGTCTATCTCCAACAGTGCACAACAGTAGATGCTTTCTAGTATTCATACACAAGGAATGTGGCCTGAAAAAAAAAGGAAAGGCAGCCTTTGTTGGATCAGAAGCAAGAGCCCTTTGATCCAGTGGACTGTTTCCAATAGTAGCAAGTCATGTGCTTCTGGCACTCTCACAAGCAAGGTATAAAGAGCACATTTTTTCCCTACTGTACGGGCTGGCAACCGATGGCTCACGGGCCAGATCTGACCCACCACCCAAGGTCATCTGGGCCAAAGGGAGCCTAGCATTGGAGGTGAAGCCTCCTGCCCAATTTTCCATGCACCAGGCAAGGAATAGTACCGCCCCCTACCCAGGCCAGAATCCTTATGACGACATCACTCTTGAACATCCAGCCACTTTGCTGGAAAGGTTGCCAAGCCCTACAAGCCCTCCAGCATTGAGAGAAAGAGAGATTGCCTCTGTATGGCAATCCATACAGTGGAGGTTCCATTTAGCCGTAATAGCCAATAATGGAACAAGATTCTGCGAATATGCCCAATCCTATTATCAAAGCCAATGACAATCTTATGTAGCAAGTTCCACGTTCCCAAGAGCAGACTAGCACAACTCTGATCCAACCCGACCAAGTGCCATGTCCTATACATCTGCCAAGAACAGCAGACTTCTTTCCTTTTCCCATTACTTACAAGGAGTTCCACCAAACTCTTGGCACCCTTTCCGGATTCAGTAACACAGGCTGCCTCTGGAGGTTCTGCACACAGCAACGCTGTTTTCCTATGCTCCAACCAAGGCATTGGCTGCCCAACCTTCTCGGCACGACAGCAGTTTTCACCATGTGGGTCTTTGGTCTTGTCCCGGTGGAACTCTGTGTGCTGCATGGTATTTCCTGAGTTCTCCCGATTATTTGAGTCTACAACACAGTTGCTCAGCTTTTGGATCTGGGGAGAAAAATAATCAAGAGGAACACAAATTATGACAAGTACTTCTATCCCTTCTTCGATAGAATCTCTCTGCAATTAGTTTCAGGACACTGGATTAAGTGCCCCAAGTATTTAGTCCCTCAAAATCAGCAGTCTCCAAACTGGAGACAGCTGCAGCGGGGAAAACCTTCTCAGGTGCGAATAGCACTTTGCATTCTGCCAGGGAAGGCACAAAAGACCCCTACTACAGCTCCCAAGGGTCTTTGCTGCCAGCTGCACATGCAGAATGCCAGGCGTGCAGCTTGCTGGGGCAGCAGACCCTGGAAGCAGCTGGCTGTGAAGACCCCAGGAGCTATAGTGGGGAATCTTTTGTGCCTTCCCTGGTGGAACACAAGCCACTGCTCACACCAGGGAAGGAAAAGGGAGGCACCGGATCCGGCTCGCAGGCCAGAGTTTGGAGTCCCTGCTCTAAATAATGAGAACACATTTCACAAGAACTTGGTTGCACCAGAAGTAGATCTGTGGATCCTCACTGTTGGACAAGACAAGTGCATACAGATGTACCCGCAGGAGGGAGCAAGTGAGGGTTTTCCTACTGCCAGGCAAACTCTGCTCTTACTCATCTTGGGTCCCCAAATGATTCATATACAGACCATCATATACAGAGTGCCACTGACACCCTTTCCCCCCACAACGCCTTCAAGTAGACTGTCCACTCCCCATTCCCCCTCCCCCACTAAAAAACCTAGCCCTATGCCTTGTATGTTTACTGATAAAATGCATATGCTTTTTTTAAACCCATGAAAAACTACTCTAGGGGTGATGGCAGCTTTGTGGTTGATCCAAGAATGATATATATGATGCCAATGTATTTAAATTGCATAGCACATGCAAATATTGCTTAATATGTATGCTACACCAAGATAGATCATTTGTACATCTAGGTTAGCATCATCTACCCTGACTGGCAGAGGTCCTTCAAAATTTCTGACAGGGAGTGAACCTGGCACCTTCTATATGCAAAGCAGGTGCTCCCTCACTGAGATATTGTCCCTGTCCGTCCATCCGCACACACGCACCACCCCCTTGAGAAAAGAATATTTCTGACCAAAATATAGCAAGTGCAGCTCCACATCAGGCTCACTGGTACAATTATGTACAATATGCACAACCAAGTGATGAGAAGCAAAGGGGGAATGAAGGGCAGTAACTGTCCAGAAATGCCACAATATTGCCAAGTCCCCATCCCCTCCTGCTTACATGCTCAGCCTCACACTTCTTGCTTTTCTTTTTCTTCTTCTTATTTTTGCCTTTCGTGGTATTATCTTCTGAGTTGGCCCAGCATTCCACACAACTGTCCCCGTCCTCTTCCTTGTCATCACAGCGATGGATGCATGCATCATCACCTGCAAGAGAAGAAGGGGTCAGGGAGGATAAGAGGGTGGGGAAGAAAAATGTACTGTGGCCATTTGCTTCTTGAGAGCTTGAATGAGTGACTGTCAATGAAAATAAAAGGCATTGAACTGCTTTGCTGGGTAAGGTGGGTGGTGGGATGCTTAAGATAGAAAGATCCATAAAGACATAGATAAACAAGACTGCCAGTTCAACCGCAAATTGAACAGCCAATTGGCTATTTAAGACAACTTATACATCACCTTATTATCAAATTATCTCCAAGACAGCTTATGCTAAATTAATGTAGAATAAGCACACACAGCTTGCCCTCTATGGATGATTTATATATTGCTCGGGTGAGGAAGAGAGCAGAGAGGATTGTCGCAGATCGCTCTCACCCTGGCCGTAATCTGTTTAATTTCTTCCCTCTGGATGTCGTTATAGGACATTGAACATCAGAACCATCAGGCACAAGAACAGTTTTTTCCTCATGCTATTGGTTTACTGAATAACCGATTGTGTGGTATTGATTATATGTGGTATTGAGTGTATGTTGATGATTTGATTTGGATTAATTTAGTGTGGCCTTGTTATTGTGACTGTATATTTTGTTGTATGATTAATTATTAGTTTTAAGGTACATTGATAGAGCTTTTGGGCCGGAGTAAAATTTCATGGATGGTGAAATTCCATGTATGGCCAATAAATTTCTATCTAATCTATCTATCTAATCTAATCAGAGATAAAACATTTTACAGTACTGGTTTACATAAATATCCTGCCTCCCCCAACCAGCTTTCTGTTCTTGCTGCCCCCTTATGGAGCTTGTGGTGAGCTAAGAAACATACAGACATCCCAGAAATATGCTGCTAAGCAGAATTGGATGCAACTCTCTCTCTGGGAACAGGGTTTCTCGCCTTGGGGATTTTGAAACCAGCTCTGAGCTTATCTCCTAGTCATGGGGTGGTGGAGAGAGACTCTGGAGGGGCATGGCTGGAAAAATTTCCTCCTCGTGTTCCTGCCACTATTCTCTGCAAGGAGGCAAGGACACTGTGGGGTTTCCTGGCAAGATCTCATCTGGGAATCCTTCAGTTCTCCAGGGTGCAGGCCCAGGTTAGCAGGGATGCCTTCTCTATGCAGGAAGGAAGCAGTTTCTTCCCTCCACCTATTCTCATAACGCCTTCCTTAAGGTTAAGGAAGAAGCTCTTATTGCTATGCAAGAGAACTTTAACAATTCTGTTTATTCAGTTACTCTTAACATACCCCCAAAATTTTTAATAGCACACAACAGCGAAAAATGGTTGCATTCTAAAGTTCTTTGTAAGCTGTGTTGGAGGCCCTCATTACAGTATAATTAAATACAAAATGAGTATTTTAAATTATAGCAGCAAATACCCAGCAAAGCTGAAAGTCAGTAGATCATACAAAAAGCTAGACGGATAGAGCACAACAAAGGGCCCCCAAACCCTCAGAACAGGAGCATCTAAAGACCAAGGCAGGAATAAGTTGGCGGGAAAATGGAAGAAAAGGGTAGAGGGGATTTCCTCTCAATCCAAAGATCTGGGAAATGGAATTTTACAAAAGGCGCTCATAAGCAGGAGGGGAAGGAGGCGACAGTGCAATGCCAGGACACCACACCAGGCCTACCGTTTTCATCGTGGTTGCAGATACCTTCAGTGCAAGCTACATCTGAGCCCTCTCGCGACCCTGTTTCGCTGCCCTCCATGCTGGAAGAGTAGCCACAGTCACTGCCATTACAATGTGCAGATAAACCTGAAAGAGGGGAGGGACCATTGTTAACAAAGGCAAAGCTTTCTCTTCAGCTCTAGGCAATAAACACAAAACCAGGAAGTCTTTCAAAGTGCTTTTAATTAGACGATAATGAGTTCTCTAAACATCCGATGCACTTCAAGCCACTGTGCACTCTGCTTCAGGAAACTGGAACAACTGCTTCTCTCATTATCTGCCATCTCTTAATCTAAAAAAAGACCATGAGACTGCTACCCCAATCATTATAAAGTCATCATCCACATTATTAGGAGGTGTCAGAGGCCCAGACCAGGTACTGACTGATGGCCTGCACCCAACACAGAGCTCACCAGATCAGACCACCCCTTAAACCCAATACTAACACCCAACATACTGTTGGGGTGGACAGAGAACACCAAGATTTCACCTCAGAGCCCCCAGCAACCTGAAATCATAACATATATAGTCATCTCAATTGAGATATCTGTACCAATAAAGAATCTCTTTTTATTTTGGGAGAGAGGGACTAGATCCTGCTTGTTGGTTCATAATTCTCTCCTTCTCGGTGTTCCCTTCTACGCTGTCTTGCCATGCAGCTGTGCAACTAGAATGCAAGCCATTGGGTGATCTTTAGGAAACTAAAAGTACCAAATATCCATTTTTAGATGTACCCTGTGAAGTGGTTAGCCTAAAGGAATGCAGCTGGCTCAAGGTCACCCGGGAGCTTCACAGGTGAGAGGGGATTTAGACCCTAATGTCTCCGGTCCTAGACTGATACCTGGCTCTCCACTCTGTTGGAAGAGCTGTTCCACTGGAACAGAGAAACCAAAAGGGCTGTTGTGATAAAATGGGAAGCAGGGAGAACCATGTAGGTCTCTCTGAAGTCTGCCCAAGGTGGAACAGAAAACAATTTTACAGAAGAGCAAACTGAAGGTCTGCTGCTCAGTATTCTAGATCATTCTGCTCTGACCAACCGAGGCTTCACTCACCTTTCTTCATTTTAGGCGAACCCAGTAAAGTGCCACCAGTGGGACAAGTGCAAGAAGTATTTTCGTTGGGAACGAGGACTTCGACGCAGCTGCTGCTCTCTTCTGTACTGCCACAGGCTTTGCAGCTGCTTTCCAAAAAGTTTTCCTGCAAGGAGAGGGAAAGAGCAAATTGGCAGAGAGGGCAGGGGCTCTGCAGGCAACAAGGTTGCGCAACTAAAATATCACTCAAAGAATTCCTTGACCACTGCAGGGATGCCATCAATATACAGGGCCTGACAAAGATCTGCCCACAGGAATGAGGGGTGATGCTAGCTTGGTTGACAAACTAGCTGAAGGCCACTGTGCTGGACAGACTGACCACGCACATGCAGCACCGGGGTAAAATTTAAAATGATTGCACATATAACCATCTTAAAGCAAGGTAGACCACTAGTCCTTCTAACCCTGCTAACCAGGGAAAGAGGCAACTTTTAAAGTGGTGGCTCTCGTTCATGGAGAAGGGGAAGAGGAACAGTTTCCCTTCACCTCAGCATAGTGCCCCTTCACTATTTATTATTTATCCAAACAATCCATACCTTGCATTTCCCTTGACAAAGCAAATGCCCAAGGTAGCTTATAAAATGTTCACAAAAAACGCAACAAACAACAAAACTTACAGAGTCTTGCTGGCCTGGGCATCTCTCCTTTTCTCCCTTAGAGTATGTAGATCTCAAGCCAACCCTGGGCAGGTGGGAAGGGGTGGCACCAACAGACAAGTACTGATCTCCATGGGAGCGGGTGCCATAGATCTCGAACTTACCATGGTCACAGGAACCTTCTTTTACAGCAGCCTTTTCCTGGCTCTCCTGGACACAGCCATCTTGTATCAGGTGAGAGCTCACATAATTCAAGATGGTGGCACCCATGGGAGCCAAGAAGAAGATGCCACCAAGGACAGCCTACGGTACCCTGGTGAGTCCTCTGAAGCGCCTTCAGGCACCATGGAGCACAGTTTGAGAACCACCATTATAGGCCAACTACTCTTTTTGTGTATCCTGGCTATATAAACTGCTTCCTGAACTTTGTTGACAAGCATAACAACCACCTCCCAGTACTGTGTATTTGGATTGGCTGCATCTATCCAGGAACTCAGAGGATGCCCTTTCCCACCACCTGCCAACTTAGATCCTTTTAAAATGGGAGATGCCAGTGACTGCACCCAAGATATTCTGCATTCAGTCAGAACCTCTCCTTTGCTTGGCTCATTAAGTTCCCTGGAGAGGGCACTGCCTCACTTCACCATGCAATGAGACTGCCTCCGATTACTCCTGCTCTATGCTGCACAACCCCATGAAGCTCCAAGACACAGACCAATGAATCATGTTTAGAGAGCCACTGGCTTGGCATTCATTGCATGGACAATTCTTTTCCGGAAGCTCAGAGTTGAAAACAAGCTTACTTTCAGACTCATAGAAAAGGTATAGTACACATGAAGATCAGATGCAAAAAAAAAAATTCTAGGTATACAAACAAGCTTTAATTTTAAGTGCCTGCTACTTTTAGGCAGCAATTTACACATACACGGGTATGTGTATTTCTAGTTTCCTTTGTACACCACCCTGGAAATCTGATTGAAGGTGCAGTACAACGTCCTCTACTCATTTAGTTAAAAGGTCCTAAGTTCGACTCCTATTTTTTTCTAGTTTGAAGTATTCTCACTTATGTTCTGTACCCCAGAAACCTAGGAAAGCTGCTGCCAGTCAAGATTGGCATGACCTTGCCAGATTTTTAAATCTGAGCCTTAAAAGGACACCCTATTTTCACATTCTTTCATAACCTTACAGAACCCATACAGTTCAAGACACTTTTTGTACCGAGCCCAGGGTGGACATGAATCAGTGCACAAGGCCAAGCTGAAGAACAAGGACTGACCTTTTCCTGGCTCAACTCCTTCTCTTCTGCCACTTGCAGGGGAACAGGAATTTCACAGGCACACTTATTTTTCCTCCTGTTCTTGCGCTTTTGGCGCTTCTTCTCCTGTTTGAGTTCTCGCACTCGCTCCTCTTCAGAGAATTCTTCACAGAGCTGTTCCAGCCGACTGATGCCTTGCACCTTTTCTACAGCCATCTGCTCAGAAAAAATAAATAAAGGTCAAGCTGTGCAATTCACAGGGCACAGACTTCCCTACTCTCATTCCATCAAAAGGAAAAGTCTCACATATGCATTTTAACAGAGCATTTCCTGGCCTAATGGAACTCAGGTAGGAGTTTATACACATCACTAAGTAGAGAAATCTGTTATTAAAAGAACTTAAGCTTAAGTTCTTAAACTTAAGAACTTAAGTTCTTAGCTTAAACTTAAGTTGCAAGTGTTTTGAAGACTGTTCCAGTGGATATAAGGGTTCCAAGAAACATACAATCAATCAATCAATCACTAGTATTTATATACCGCTTTTCAACACAAAGTTCACAAAGCGGTTTACAGACAAATAATAACATTAAAGTTAAATGGCTCCCTGTCCCATAAGGGCTCACAATCTAAAAGAATGGAGAACACCACCAGCAACAGCCACGAGAAAGACACTGTGCTGGGGTGAAGAGGGACAATTGCTCTCCCCCTGCTAAATATAAGAGGACAATGAGGAAACCAGTAATGGGGAACAAGCTGCCATACCGCCTGCCCCAAATTATTGATCCACCCTTGCACAGCACAGCCACAATAGAGCACAGGATATATCAAATACATACACACACACACACACACACACACACACACACACACACACACACACTATGAGCCAAAGGTAACAGCCATGGAGTCCTAGAAAATGCAGAAGAGCTGCCACTTCCTTGGAAGTCGTTGCTAATATCTTCTGCTTAAGGGTGGATGCTCAGGGGGTGGTGGCAGGTTCTACTGCACTGTTTTCTGGGTTGTGCATGCTACTTGACATTTACATAGTGAGTGATGTGCTTCACAAGTATTATCCAATGGTAATCCTTGCAACAATGCTGTAAAGCAAGCACTGCCCTGGGAGCTGAACCCGAAAGGCTTGTCCAAGGTCGCCCTGTGAGATTACAGCAGAGGTGGGATTTGAAAAAGCCAAGTCCCAATTCACAGCTCAGCCTCAACATATCATCACTTCTCACAAGATGATCCGTGTCCAGTTTTTAATGGTGATGACATGAATGCCATTCTAAAAAGTGGGTCCTAGTCTAAAAGGTTTGAAAACCACTGTGGAATATGTTACCTCCCACTTGAGCTACAAGGTGCTGTCATTTTACGGACAAACCCACCATATACCATTTAACAATATTAATATTACCAATTTTCTATGTAGATAGTTCTGAAATTTAATGGTTAAAAACTGACCCTATCCCCTATACTTGGTTCAATGCAGATGAATCAGCTTCAAGCCTAAATATTCTACCAGGTCTACCCTACACCTTTCAAAGCCTTTGTTGCAAGCAGGCATGAAACACCGGACTTTGTTATTTACCTCAAAGCTTTTACGTAAAGCATCCACGCCAAGGTAAAAGAGCATCTGCCACGTCTGTTCCTCAGCCCGGAGCTTTTGCCAGATTCGATGAAGCCTTTCGTACAGGTGGATACCCAAGCAAGTGAGAACCTCTTCTTGGGCTATATCTATTGTTTTTGCATGCCTCTCTCTTCGCCTAAGGGTAGAAAAGTTAGACTGAGTTGTTGCAAGACATTAGGCACAATACCAACATCCTGTGTCAGGATGGGCAGCTCTTCCACAATTCACTTCAGAAGCAGTTTCCCAAACAGGGAGGGGATGTTGCCCGCATGTAGTTAATCACTGCTGGTATTGAGAAGGTAAGTTGATCTCATTGTATTACCAGCATCAAAAGTGAAAAATCTTGCTCAAACCTGGGGTGGAGGGGGAGGAAGTAAGGTGAAAAGAATCTCACCTTTAATAGAATACAAAAGTGCATTTTTACTCACTACGTTTTCAAGCTTATGTCTGGGACCATGAGTGCTAAGAACGATCCCCCTTCTCCCCCAGGCATCAGTTGGAATTCTTGGAATCTTAAAAGAGCCAGTGAGTTGAACATAGCCCAGTCTTGAGACAGGAAAAGGAGAAAGAGGGCAGAATACGGAAGGAAACAGCAGGTCTGAAGCTGGCACTTGAAAATAGTACTTGTGTTACATGACTATTGCCCAATGAGTTCTACTTGGAGGCAAAGGAGCTCCATGGGCCTTATTTTGATATCCCAGTTAAAACACTCAAGAATGTATCTGCCAAATAGTTTTAAACTAGAGCTAAGCCAAAACCTCTCAGTTGTGAATGTTTTTACTCAAAAGCGTGCGGAACGTATATGTGGGGAACCATATGAATGTTATGCAAGATGGTAAGCCATCTCGGCCTTTAAATGGTACAGAATGATGGCATACAAGTTATACAATATAACTGTGTTAACAGAAGCTGCTACATGACATAGAATTTCTCTGACTGGGACATTCAAGGGATTTGCATCTATCAATCCACAGCCAGTGAAAAGAGCACCCAGCCAGTAACATGTTTCATGCCTTACAGCCCCAGTTTGGTTCCAGTTCCCCAAAGTGTCTCCTTTTATGCAAACAGGGCAATAGAGTCCATCCCCACTAGATTTACTGACAATATAATTAACATGGTAATTTTTTGCTCCAGGGACTCTTGTTTAGAATGTAACTTTGGAAACAAGTCTTAAAGCTGAAGAGGCGGTTTGACCTAAGAAATCCTACACACAAATGTATACGGTCAGTTTGTATTTTAAAAAGGCATGTTTAAGCTAACAGACTAAGACATGTTTCTGTATCCACAACAGAAGGCAGAATTCGGAAACTGGTTTGCAAAGCATCATCTGCGATAGCACCTAGTTTGTGCTGCATGCAAATTGAGAGATGCCAACATCGCACAACCCTAAGTAAAGTGGCACATGTCACACCATCACCAAGGTAACGGTGATGCTACCAAGCTACCAACATGGCTTCTTGCAGTTTCTGTCAAGCTGCAGACCCCACACTTGGCAAGCTCACAGATATTGTGGCTTTCAATTTTGAATCTCAAAGGAAAACAATTCACATCACAAATGCCATAGGACCCTCAACCATCTGCTTGACACACCAGGGAAGGCAAGCCCTATTCATTTTTTTTTTTTAAGAATAAGGAATAAAGAATAAAGCCAACTGGTCAAGTCACAGACAACATTACACTATTGAAATAGTGTGACCACTATCCAAAAGGAAAACGAGACCATTAGTCACTAAGGTTGTGGCATTACCTGCTATGGTTGCTTAGGCTGCCAGTTGTTTGGGCTTCACAATTTCAATGCTGCAACACTGCATACTGACCAGCTGGTGCTGTTCTTTTAGATTTTTACAAATATGATAGACTGCTTTAAAAAAATATAGACACACTATTGGGGTCCTGTATTTTTCTTTTGCAACTCCTTTAGGGGGTTCTTCCCCTGTTATTGTTTGTTTTGAATGCCAGAAAAATGCAAGTGTTTTTTGGGGAGGAGGGGGCATTTCAGTCCCCACCACTTTACATGATGCTAGAGTAAGCTGCTCAAGCCACCTTGGTAGGCCAAAGACACTGGTTACCTTTAAATGCATGAAAGCTTGTTAAATTGCAACAGAGTTGCTATACTAAGACACCTCTCTTCAAAACTCAGTTCAGAATTTGATCCTGATACTCCTGCCCAGTCACACAACCACAAAAGAAACTGTGGAATGTACACATAACTAAATCGTAGAGCCAAATGAAATCACTCTAAGCAAAAAAATGGAATAACGGTGTGCTCCAATTATATTTTTAAGAAGTTATCTGTACATTAATTTCTCATTCTTTGGAACCAGTGTGGTTAACTGTATTTCAGTGAATTATTTAGTGTAAAGGACACCAGACATGCAAAGCAAGAGGACCAACACTTTGATTTACTGGACACTTTTAAAAGCCAAATCAAATAGCTGAATATGCACACCTTTAAGACTGGATTGTAAATCACTGCAATTCAGCAATGGATTACCCAGATGCATAAAATAGTTGGAATTTCTCATGTGGCAAAACACCCACATATGTACCTCTTACACATCAGGGACGGACACCCACCACCACCAAGATGGAAGCAGTGACAGGAGCCAACAACAAGCAAGCCATTATTGGTATGTGGGTATATGGGGATTCAAGCAATTTTAAAATGTAGACGTTTGACCCAAGTCTTGCTGTGTTGCAAACAACTGGATTAAAGGGAAGGAACAAGTGTTCGGGAACCCGCTCCCAATTCCATATTGCTGTGGTGACTGAGCCATAAAATGGGCAAACATTTGAAAGAAGCCATTCAGGTGTGACAGACTGATGGGCTGGCACATGAGTTGTGTTCAGGGTTGCCAGCCTTCTATTATCTGCTCCTAAAGAGCTGACTGAGTGGTCTTGCAACAGGATTCTTCCAGCTTTGCTTGCAAGCCAAGAAGCACTTCAGAGCCAGATACCATCATGAACTTGCATGACTTAGAAACATATTTGTGAGGACAGCGTATGTACCCGTGCCAGGGTCTACAATGCAGCAGAGAGGTGAGGTAGATAGGCATGTATATTATCTTGCAGTTGAAATATACATTCAGTAATTAAATAAAAAATAAAAGCAAAGCGCTAGATAGCCCACTCTAGCAAATTACATACTCATACCCTCCTGCGAACTCGGGTTCAGCTCGGCCGAGGAGGTGGGCGATGAAGTCCGTCTCGCAGCACACGTGGATGTGACGCTCATGGGGACAGCAGCGCAGCCCCTCATAAAGTGCGGCACAATAGCCTTTCTCCTTGCTGCAGTCCAGTTCGCCAATAAGGATGGTGTAAGCCCGTAGTACTTTATTCTTGCAATCAGTGCAAAACCTATTTAAAGAGGACAGGAAGAAAATGAGACAGCAACTCTTCTGACTTACATGATCAGTTCTTCCCCACCCCTACAATGAATGGATGACATCCCCAGGCAGGTTGCTCCTCCTACTCACCCCGCAGAGAAACAGGACTGTGCACTTGTTGTAGTTCATAAACCCTGGGAGGATCCTCCCTCTACAGCTCGATTCAAATAGTTAAGAGACGAATACAACGCTTATTAAATGAACTACTCTGCCCACAATGACTTAGTCAGTCCACCATGGAGGAACACAAAAAAGAGCTCAATACCAAGATGAATTTCAGGTGTCACTGTGCTCAGAGAAAGAGGAGTCAGATCTGAGCCACTTGCCTGTTGAAATGCACTTTTATGTGATCTGCTCAGATTAGGACATGCCAGTCTTTGAGGTGTGGGTGAAATGCCAGGACCCTGAGGCCCATCACTCTGCACTGTAGCCAGCTGATGCTGTGCTGACTTCCTGAGTTGCCTTGCACTACTCTGGTCACTAAGAAGATCCCTAATACAGGAGGCTGGCACCCATTGCTATATTCTTCTTGGAATTCTCAAGTCTTGTTCCCTGGAGTCAGATATGAACTGAACAGGACAGGACAGAAAAGCTCTCCCCAAGGTTTAAGGCAGGTTTAAAATTTGCATAGTCCTGCCTATTGCTGATACAAGTAGGAGGAGCAACCACTCCGTTCCATTGTGAAATAAATGCAGTGTATCTTTACAGCGGCACAAAATATTTCCATGTTGACACACCAATGGGAAGCAGCTCTGGCAAACTAGAGAATCAAGATTTACACACTGCTTTCGATATCCCTGCTAAGGGGGCCAAGAGGCTCCTTTTAAAATGGTGGTGCTCTTGCAGTGGGAGGGGAAAGCAACCTTCCCTATTTGTCAAGCATGGCACTGTTTCCAGTGCTAGTGTTTCTCCTCCATCTTTTTTTATTGTGAGCACTTTTGATACAGGAAACAATTTCTTTATTTAACTAGCTATGTAAAACCACTCTTATTGAAAAGTTGTATGTAAACTTTCAATACACGAAGTTTAAAGCTGTTTGCATAGCAAAATATATGAAATAAAAATATGGTTCTGTGTACCAAAAGGGGTTCACAATCTTTAAAAAACTTGAGTGACAAAGAATGACCACTAGACTTTTCTGAGTCGGGATGAATAAGGACAATTGCTCCATCCACCCACTAAAAATAAATGAGCGTGGAATTTTTTTAAAAGGTGTCTTAGGAGGGCTACAGAGGCCCAGCTAGGCAAAAGAAACCAATAGATTCTCAAACATGCTATTTTAAAAACACAGAGTAGTTACGAGCAAGTTTCACCCTTCCAAGTCAATTTCTTTAACTTTTGAGAAATTTATTCAATTTATTCTGTCAGAGCATCCCTAAGATGCTAAGAAGAAATCTAATTTATATGAACATATGATGTTGCCTTAAACGAAACCAAGTCACCAGTCCATCTAGACCAGTATCTTCCACAACTAGTGGCAGCTCTCAGGGGCTCTCAGACAGAAAACAGCTTCTTATCTCCCAGTTCTGCTTCCTGAGAGCCTCTCCGTAAAAATTCCAGAGACCAAAGCTGGAGACTTTTGTACACAAAGCACGAGCTCCACCATTAGGTTACGGCCCTTTTCCAATCTGTCCTAAAAATATTTTCTTATCATGGGACCATTGGGCTACCCAGCTCAGAACTATCTGTACAATTGGCTCCAGGATTTCAGATAGAGGTCTTTCCCAGCTCTACCTGGAACTGCTGCCAGGGATTGAACCTGGGGCCTTCCTTGTGCTCAGCAGGTGCTTCATCATTAAGCTACAGCCCCACCCCTCAAAAAGAAAGTGTGGGAAAGGAGAATTCTGGATCTGCAACATGCCATGATCTAGAAGGGGCCCCATAAGCTCCTAAACTGCTGATGTCACAGAGTATACTACATGAACCTAATGACTTCAGAAACTTGGCATAGGCATTTTCACAGTCTCAGCAGAACATTTTGAGTAACTCTGGACAAAACAGACAGTGCTAAACAAAGAAATTTGAACAACAGTGAAAAGAGATGGAGGGGGTGGAGAAAGAATGCACTTCTTAATTCCATTTACTCACCTGTGTTTCCGAAGATACGTTTCTAAGGTTTCTAAGAGACAACTAGAATCAATTAACACTACTTCATCCCTGCATTCCTGGGACATGAGCTCCCACACATCCATCCAACAACCCCTGCAGAGGAAAGGGGGCAACATAGATCAAAACAGGCAAAAACGTTTAGTGTATTACAAGAGTTTGATGCATGGTATAGTTCACATTAAATTAAAAGAGTTCTAAAGAAGGGCAAACAAAATTACCAGGACACTCTGCAGCATCCTGTAGGAAAAGCTATAGCATCTGGGGCTTTTTTCCATAAAGAAAAAGATGACCAATGGGGACATGACTGAGGTTTACAAAACAATGTAAAGTTTGGAGAAAGTGAATAGAGAGACGTTTTTGTCCTTCTTTCACACTGGAATCAGGGGCCAGTCAATGAAACTGAGGATTTTGGACATACAAAATATCTTTTACACATAGCACATAATTAAGTTGCAGAACTTGCCACAAGGTGTGGTAATGGCCATTCGATTAGACAAATTCATGGAGCTTTATCAATGGCTATTATCATAATGGATATATAGGACCTCCAAATACCAGCTGCAAGGGAGCAACAGCTGGAGGCAAGGTTTGTCTTTATGCCCTGCTTTTGGGCTTCCCAGGGGCATCTAGTTGGCCACTAGTGGAAACAGCATACTAATTAGATCAGCCATGCTGAATCAAAGGCCTTTCTGATGTTATTTACCTGGTGATTCCCTGGAAAGGTCCATAGTAGAAAGTGATCCTACACTTGCTCTCCTTCCTGTCGTCTTCACTACTTCTCTTATCTGCACCTAACTTCTCTGTACTCAGGGCGCTACCGTTCCCTTCACTGAAGCATAGTGTTAAAACAAGAATTTAACAGCTACATCAATGTGTGCATTTTCCTAAACTGTTCCCAATATACCAATTTTGACTGAGAGGCAGCCAACACCCATAAGGGGGAAAGCAGGAATGCTTGCTGCCTATACACAGAGCCACATGAATGGTGGAAGTTTGCATACACAAATAGTGAAGGGAACACAGTGGTGGAGAATCACAGGCAACATACAGACTATGGATAGGCAGCAGCCCCTCCCCACGTCTCCCACTTCCCACTTTATTCTTCTGTGCCATTCTACTACATGCCAATGGGTACAAAATTTTCAGTCATTGGAACCAACAAGGCTGAATTAAAAACCTTCCTTTAGACACCGAATTTCTTCAATGTGGTGTCACCACCCCAACATTTGCAAGGCCAGACCCACTTGCGTTTCCATAACTTTGCCCTCCAAAACTGACTGTCAGGGCACAGACACAAAATGCTGAAGGAGTCAACAGTAGTATAAAGACGCTTGCCCTATGAACACAAGATGTAAGGTCACATACTGACAAGTTATGGTTTTACCCTGCCAGAGAGAGAACAGAAACGGGCAAAAATACAACCACATTCAAAAGAAAGACTATGCTTTGATACTTTGCTTCCTGCCTCCCAAAACAGCAGGGAGCACAGAAGTTTGAGTACTTGGTGCGCAATATTTTTTAAAATGGAAAATCTCTCACACACACACCCCCAATGATTATGAAGAATGAACACCATTTATCTTCCAATATACCACATTGTCAAGGCCAGAACTAATCCACCAGGTAAATATGGGAGGGGCATACACAGGGATGCCAAATGTCATCGTCCCCAACTCCAATCAAGAATAGGCCTGCTTAGCTTCAAAGATGACTCTGCTTCGGTCCAAATCATTCTACAAGCCACATCCAGGCTTCATATTTGGCCATGATATAAAGCACTTTCCCTTAGGAAGCAGATCTTGTTATGTTCGGGGGATCTCTACCAGGTTTGTGCACAAAGGCTAAGACAGTAGCCTCCCTGAAATAAACTGAACTACACAGTTAACACAAAACCGTCTAGCTTACAGATTGGCTTAACTGCACAGGAAAGGCAGAGAAGACAAGTGTCAACTCCCACAGGACTGAGAAAGCCATTGACAACTCTGGTACTTGCCTCCAGTTTCAGAAAAGAAGCCACTAATAAGGTGTGAATCAGGTGGAAGCAGCTAGGCAACAGAGGGTGCCCCAGGTGGCCCCAACTAGAAAAGGGGCCTCCAGCCCTGCCAACAGCTAGGTTGGCATAAAGACCCCAGAGCATTCTAAATGTATTATGGAAGCAGGAAAATGAAAGAAACAAACTTGGGGGCGGGGAGAAGCAGGCACTAGAGAAAAGTGAGCTCCAGAAGTTCAAAGGAGTTTACTCCCCTCTACCCACAGCCTGCACACAAACCCTGACAGCAGTGCAAGTTGAAAAAAAGAATCTTATAGGTCCTGTTAGCCTTGCTAGCCCCACACTTGTTCTTTAGCCAAAATATCTAGCACTAGCCCATCACACCCATTTAGCTATGCACCTTTAAGGAAAGTGTCACTGAAATAGGGTCACCATCACAGATCTACCCATACATAAAGGCTTTTCCTGAGAGGCTCGGCTTCATATTTCTCCTACCATCCATCACACACTTGGAGTTATTCAGAACAGAGCCTCTTCAGCTGCAACAACAGAATTATGAAAAGCCCTCCTTGCTGCCTTTGCTTCTTCTCCATTGCTATTTGGACCACAAGTCAAAACTGTGCACTGCAAGGGCTTAGGGAGCAAATGGACTGAGATACTCCAAGCTGCTTTATAATAACTGAGCTGTCAGTTGCTGTGGATTTGTACTCTGGTTTTTAGTTATTTTAAGTTACATTGGAGATATTCTGTGACAAAGAGACCAGGTATAAAATATCTTAAATGAAATGTTCCCAAGGAGGAAAAAAAATGACGCCATGCCTTGACCAAACTAGTTTTTGGAGTCTATGGTAATCCCATGGCACCACTAATCTGACTTTAGTACTCCCTACCCAGTCACTTTCACTATTAGTTATCACTTTCTCCCTCATCCTGTCATGACACACAGAACTAGGCCTGCAGAGTTGCACTTTGAGGCAACAATAAGTAATGGGTCACATCCAGCAACTTGCCAAGCTCTCATTTGTCTTTTGGGACGCATGAAGGCTAGATTGTGCAACCAAGGAATTACATTTGCTGGATCCAATTTGTTGCTTTCCAAACTCACACATATTAAAGATACCCCACTTACATACTTTGGAGGAGTTCACTTAATAGGGCCTTTGAAATAATATTTTTACACTAAGTGGAACCAGGAAAAATGTGTAATCCTTTGCTTGGCACCTTCCCCCTCAGTCCCACTTTCAACAACCAATCATTTGTCACCTACTGGAAGGGCACCCCCCCCACACACACACACACAGTGCTGAGGAAACACTTGACAGCTACAAAACATCCAACAGTCACACTTACCCCAAGGGTTTTGGTTTGTGTGTATCCAGGGAGTGCAACTGGCATCTCTTGTTCTTCTTACTTTTTGGAATTGCATCTATCATTTCATTTAATTTGGACCTAAAAGAAACAGAAGTTGCAGAAACCAGTTTGGCAATTTGTTGCATAAACTTGTAAAATGTTATACTGAGCAGCAGAGTGTGACAGCAAACCGGCTTCTATAAATGTTGAATATTTCTGAAACTTTTTTTCCTTTCTTCCATTTTTTTAGCTAATTAATCTGTATATCCAGTGGGAGATGGCACAGCGTATTGCTGGAATCTTTTATCACCAGTACCAGCCTCAAGGAGTGAATTCTAAAAGCGCATTCTAGCAAGTTTCCCTTAGGAAGAGATGAAAACTGCTTGAGCTGCTGAAATATTACAAGAGTAGTTATACAAGGTTTTTACTTTATTGCATTGCTTGAGAACTACGGGGCACCTCAAAATGTACACACATTTTTATGAGTTCCAATTCACTCCTACAATACTCAAAACGTCTCTTATTATTTATGGAATTTATATATTGCCTTTCTGCCCTGTATTGCAGCACCCAAGGCAGCTCACAGCATTAAAAATCAGTGAATAAAAGATAAAAATACAAGATAAAAATTAAAACAATGACATAAAACAAAAACAAGTGTACCCCAATGGATCTTAAATACAAGATTACCATTAAAAATTTAAGATTAAAAATGCCAGCCCAGCATGTCAGCAATTAAAAAAAACACCTCCTTAAATAAAGTCTTAAGACCGTGCCAAAAGATAGCTAGAGAGGGAGCAACTGAACAGACGTGTGGAACCAACCCAGCACACTCATTAGTGGACGTCTGCAGATCCAGAAGGGTTGTCACCACTACAGATGGGACACACGTTGAACAGGACTGGCCTATGAGGCCGTAAAAAAAACCTCAGCAGAAGTCCCATGACCCCACCACCATGTCTGCAGGGGGCCCTGCATTCCGACTAACAGTTTCCTCGTAACTTACCCATGCACATAAAAGAGCGTATAAAGCTTCTTTGCATCCATCATACAGCTCCGGGTTACAGAAAGGACTCCCTTCGCCCCAACTGTGAGGGGCTCGAGAGCTGGATTCCCTGACTCAACAAGCTGAGAGAAGAGGCGTTCCACGCTACGGCGACAGCCAACACATGGGACAAGCTGAGAAAGTGCACTCAAGACTTCACGCGATGTCACCATCATGGCAATGTTCAAATCCTGCTGCTTGAGCATGCTGTGCCGCTGAAGAGCAAGGAAAGAGGAAAAGGGGGCATTTTATTTAATGTAAAAGTGTTCCTTGCCTTCAACCCTGGGGCAGCCAACAACATACATAACCCACCAATCAATACACAAGCACTTAACCATGATATAAGGCAACAAGCAAGTATTAAACAGCCAAAAAGGGCAAGAACAAACATCAAAGAAAAGAGCAGAAAAAATAGGTATCAGTGGAACAGCCATTGAAATGTTATATGTTCATTGTCCATTTGAACACAGAAAGGGACCAGGCGAACTGAGCATGCCTGGGCAATGGCTCCACAGTCTCACTAGCAAAAAGTATCCCACCAGCCATGGGACATGAAGTAGAGCCTCAGATGATAAATACAGTAAACAGGCAGAGTCATTGGATGAGAAGAGAAGGTGGTGCTTTGACTATCCAAGCCTCAAGCCATCATAGGTCCTTAAAAAGATCAAACCCAATATCTTGAATTGCATAAAGCAATAGTGTGATACAGTGACCGATTTTAAAGGGCTTGCCAAACACAGATCATTTAACGCAGAATGCTAAAAGTTGCATTGCCCTCTTCAAAACAGACAATTTGGCTCAACAGCTCACAAAACAGAAGATGACTGCTTGGTAAGCAAATGGGTAAGGGGTTATAAAGTTTCACCTTAATGTCAAGGGAAAAATAAAACCAATTATTTTCGAGTAGGAAAAACCAAGTATTCAATCCCCCCAGCTGATCCTGATCAGGACCACAACAGGGAATCCACTGGGCAGCTCAATACGGCTAACTGGGCAAAAGGAACTTTTTCATGTGGTGTTCCCCTTATATTTAGCAGGGGGAGAATAACGGTGTCTAGTCACCCCGGCACAGTCTCTTTTCTAGTGGCTGTTGTAAGTGGTGTTTTGCATTTATTTATTTATTTTATTGTTAGCCCTTTTGGGACAGGGAGCCATTTACTTATTTCACCTTGTCTGTAAACTGCTTTATGAACTTTTTACTGAAAAGCAGTATATACCGGAATGCCCCAGTATCCACGGAGTTCCGTTCCAAACCCTTCCATGGATACCTGAAACTGTAGATACTGGGGATGCCTTTTTAAAGATAGGGGAACATCAATAGTTTTGCTGCAACAAGGTAAAAAAGATTTCCACTGAGAACATAGGAACAGCATGCCTCTGAGCACATCCTTGGTCCAGGAATTTTTCAGTAACAACACAGACCTCTTAGTCCTCTACACACACACACACTCGCCTCCTGGCATTCTCGCTCTGCCCTGCCTAAACATCCATCATTTCAGCAGATAATTATAGATAATCTCTCCATCACTTTGGCCAGAACCAACCACAATATGGTTCCTCCCCTCTTAGAACTGTGCAGCAGTATCAGAGAACAGAAGTCCAGACCGCCACTGCTGATCTGGGGGGAGACACCCATTTTGCCCCTCTCTTCTCAGAGCAGTGTCTATCTGCAGCCATTCTATCTGCTAGTGGGACAGGAAGGTCAGGCAGGGATTTTATTGTCCTTTTTTAAAAAGTTATTTAAAGGGCTTCCTAAGGCAAAACGAAACGTCCAAGTAACAAAGTTCCACATTTCTGTCACATACCAAAAATATTCAAGGTGACAATCCCTAACCATTTAAACAATACTACATAATACACGCACAGAGGGGAAGAGGAGATAATTGAGATGAGGCGTATTTTTATATCAGTCAGGGAATAATCAGCAGCCCACTGTTGAACATGACAACATACC
This sequence comes from Lerista edwardsae, assembly GCA_029204185.1. Lineage (NCBI taxonomy): Eukaryota > Metazoa > Chordata > Lepidosauria > Squamata > Scincidae > Lerista > Lerista edwardsae. The sequence continues at coordinate 5,830,227 of JAJKFI010000079.1, forward strand.
TGAATGAACTGCTTTAATTGTACTCCATTACTGTGATGTCCATCAAGATTTAGCACATTATCAGGAAACTCCATCACCATCTGCATGAAAACATACACAAGTGAACATTTGAAGTGACACACAGCTGAAACTGAACTAACTCCACTTTTAAACCACAATGCTCGAGGAAACATGGGTAATCTTGTGGGGCATGCCACGACATCTTCTGTCAATTCATATTGTATGTATCAGATAGACAGGTAATTTAATACCACCTACTTACTAGTAAGCACCCTGCAGTCAAGAGCAATGATTAATGCAAGCATCTCGTTTTTTAAAAATGATGTACAATAACCAGAAGGAAAATCCAAGAAAGAGTTTGAGGGGTGCATGGCTAGCAACATAAAGGGGAATAATAAAAGCTTCTTCAAATATGTTAGAAGCAGGAAACCTGCCAGAGAGGCGGTTGGCCCACTGGATGGTGAGGGAGGGAAAGAGGAGATAAAAGGGGACTTGGAGATCGCAGATAAATTAAATGAATTCTTTGTGTCCGTCTTCACAGCAGAAGAACTTGGGCAGAAACCGCAGCCCGAACAACCCTTCCTAACTAAGGAATTAAATCAAATAATTGTTAATAAAGAAGACGTTTTAGATCAAATTGATAAATTACATATAAATAAGTCACCAGGCCCAGATGGTATACACCCAAGAGTTATTAAGGAACTAAAGAACGAAGTTGCTGACCTCTTAACTAGAGTATGCAACTTGTCCCTTCAAACAGCCACGGTGCCAGAGGATTAGAGGATAGCCAATGTCACGCCAATCTTTAAAAAAGGGAGAAGGGGGGACCCTGGAAACTACAGGCTGGTCAGCTTAACGTCTGTTCCGGGTAAGATGGTGGAAAGCCTCATCAAAGATAAAATCCTAAAACACGTAGAGGAATAAGTATTGCTGAAGGAAAGTCAGCATGGCTTCTGTAAGGATAAGTCTTGCCTCACGAACCTTTTGGAATTCTTTGAAAAGGTCAACAGGCACGTGGATGTGGGTGAACCTGTGGACATCATATACCTGGATTTTCAGAAGACATTTGACATGGTCCCCCACCAAAGGGTGCTGAAGAAACTTCACAGTCAGGGAATAAGTGCGCAGGTCCTCTTATGGATTCAGAATTGGTTGAGGGCCAGGAAACAGAGAGTGGGGGTCAATGGGCAATTTTCACAATGGAGAGAGGTGAAAAGCAGAGTGCCCCAGGGATCTGTTTTGGGGCCTGTGCTTTTCCACTTGTTCATACATGACCTGGAGACAGGGATAAGCAGCGAGGTGGCCAAGTTTGCAGATGACACAAAACTTCTGGTGAAGACCAGAAGGGATTGTGAAGAGCTCCAGAAGGATCTCTCCAAGTTGGGGGAATGGGCAGCCAAATGGCAGATGCGTTTCAACGTCGACAACTGTAAAGTGATGCACATTGGGGCAAAAAACCAAAACTTCACCTATAGGCTTATGGGTGCTGAGCTGTCTGTGACAGCTCAGGAGAGAGATCTTGGGGTGCTGGTGGACAATTCAATGAAGGTATCGACCCAGTGTGCGTCAGCAATTAAGAAGGCCAATTCCATGCTTGGGGTAATTAAAAAAGGGGTTGAGAATAAAACAGCCAATATTATGCCATTGTGCAAATCGATGGTAAGGCCACACCTGGAATATTGTGTATAGTTCTGGTCGCCGTACCTCAAAAAGGACATAGCGGAGCTGGAAAAGGTGCAGAAGAGAGCAACAAAAATGATTACAGGGCTGTGGCACCTTCCTTATGAAGAAAGACTGCAGCGTTTGGGGCTCTTCAGCCTAGAAAAAAGGCGCTTGAGGGGGGACATGATTAAGACATACAAAATTATGCACGGAAGGGACAGAGTCGATAGAGGGGTGTTCTTTTCCCTCTCTCAAAACACCAGAATCAGGGGGCATCCGCTAAAACTCTCTCCCAACCCTCGTTGGGAGAGTTAAAACAGATAAAAGGAAGTACTTTTTTATCCAGTGGGTAGTTAATCTGTGGAACTCTTTGCCACAGGAGGTGGTGATGGCATCTGGTCTTGATGCCTTTAAGAGGGGATTGGACAGATTTCTGGAAGAAAAGTCCATCGTGGGCTATAGGCCATGATGGATTGTGCAACCTCCTTACATTAGTAGTAGGCTACTTCAGAGTACTGGGTGCAAGGGAGTGGCAACAGGATGCAAGCATCTTGTTGTCTCATGCCTCCCTGGGGCACCTGGTAGGCCGCTGTGAGATACAGGAAGCTGGACTAGATGGGCCTCTGGCCTGATCCAGCAGGGATCTTCTTATGTTCTTATCCACCCATTCTGTTTGGGTGGTAATAAGTGTCTTCAGTCACCCTCAATAACAAAAGACAATGTTCATCACATCAAGTAAAACAGACAAAATGCTAGATTTGGTCTTGATACAATTGCTTTTATCGCCTCAAGTGAGCAAAATTAACCATCCAATGCTGTAGTCACTTTGTGGCTATAGTACCAACAAAAGTAGTACTGAAATTGGGCCTCGGTCTATGTTTTATATCTAAGTACATAAAGTTGTTCGATACCAATGATTCATCCAGAGTACTTTTGTCTAAACTGACAGGCAGCAGCTCTCCAGGATCTCAAGCAGAGCCTTCCCATCACTTGCTACCAGAACTTTAAAGAGAAGTGGATGTGCCAAGGCTTGAACCCAAGACATTTTGTACACAAACGATGCATTATACTGTTGAGCTATGATGCCAATGGCTAAAAATACTAAATAATTTGCTTTGGGGTGCCCATTTACAAGGGGTCTGACCTATTTAAGAAACTCCAAAGCTGGTCCAAAAAATGTATTTGACAAATAACAAGTGCTTTCTTGGCATCCAGTTTCTAGAGATCCTTTTAATTCATTCTCACCACCACCACCACCACCACCACTAGCACTTTGTAAAGTGCAAACAGCTGTTATATCAGACAATCTTTATACTACCAATGCCTACAATACTCATAGCACTAGTGCAATTTTCTAGCAGTCCACAGCATCCCAACAGCACACAAGAGTAAGTGATCCGATAGCTTAATTACAGCAACAAAATTACAGAGCAGCAGTCACACACGTGTGACAGCTTAATGACTTGGGGGGGAAAAGTCGATTCTCTCAAACTGCCAATTTAGGAGCGCATTAATTAAGTGACTTCAAGGTATAATGTTTTCTGTTCCTGTAGTTGCAGTCTGCAAGCGGTTCACAGAAAGGCCAACCCCACATAACTACACTAATTGGCACAATGCTTCATGACAATTTGTATTCAGTGCCTACTTTGTATGCAACATGAGCCAATAAATCTGGTATGCAGCAGAAAGGTGGGCACTGAGAGCCTCAAACTTCTTGATCAAGGGTGCATAGAAAAAAGCACACGCACACACAGGGAGAGTCTACTGAAGTCTCAAGCTATAGGATGGGGTTGGACTATTCCAGACTGAAGCATGGAGTGACTCCAACCCAACCCACACACGATGGCTCCAATCTCAAAGGACTTTCTACACGCTTCTGCAAAAAGTCTTCTATGTTTAGAATGTATTCCAAATACAAGCCCTTTGACGAAGAATTTAGATTTGTTTAGTGCCACATACAGTCTCACCAAGAGCACTGAAAGTCCATTGGGATAAGCCAGACGGAGCAGATCTCTGGTCCCATTTGATCTGCACAGGTTAGCCAACTGTGTCCAGGCTCAACCCAGGATGGCAGTTTCCCACCTTTAAAGCCCTAAGTGGCTTGGATCACCTTAAAGATCACCTTCACCCATATGAGCCCTCCCATAGACTTTGTTCTAGTCCTGCTATTCATTCTCCTCTGCCACCCACTGAGGTGGACAGCAATAAGAACTGGGGCTTTGGGGGTTGTAGCCCCAATGCTCTGAAGAGGCTCACAGGATGCTATCACTATATGCCTTCCAGTGCCCGATGAAGACCTGGGTCATTATACAGGCGTTTTGGGGAAGCTACATTGATCATCTATTCTGACTGCCAATATGGCTGTCATAAATATTTTGTCATGTTTAATACTATTTCTCCCTCTATGCTGTTAGCCACATCTGAGTTCTCAAGTGGCTGTAAAACAGGGTAGACAATTTTAAAAAACAAAATTAAATACTAACCTGCCAATGTGTTAAAAACTTCCACAGAGGTCCTGTTCTGGTTGCCCTCATCTTCATAAGAGGGGTGAGTGGCACTAGGGACTTTTCTGTAGTGGCACCCAGATTACAGAAGACCCACAAAATGCAGTATGCGTTGCTACCTTTTCAATACATTTTGTCTATAGTCAAAAACATTTTTCCTGAATGCTGATTGTTTTTAACATAACTTAACACAGCGGTCTCCAAACTCAGGACTGCTGCAGTGGGGAAAATTTTCCGCAACACAAACAGCTGCCTCTGAGCAGAACACCAGGCATGCAGCTTGCTGGGGCAGTGGATCCCGTAGACACTGGCCGCAAAGACCCTGGGAGCTGTAGTAGGGGTCTTTCATGGCTTCCCCAGAGGAATGCAAACTGCTGCTCATACCAGGGAAGGATCAGGAGGGCACCAGATCCAGCCTGCAGGCTGGAGTTTGGAGCCCCTTAACACAATAAAATGGCATCCAAAACATCCAAAATGGTGGCAGGCTTTATTGCAATTGATAGCTTTTATCAGTTTTGGAGGCCCCAATATTGACAAAGGAACAGTGCAGAAATGTTTAAATATAAATTTGCACGCACATGATCCAATTATTTCTAAACAGCAAGTTTTTAGTCTATGTAATATTTACACAGACACTTTTGGCAATAAGCCAATGGCATTTACTTCTATTAAACACGCACCATCTTTTATGTCAGAGCTTTTATGTATGTGCTTCCATTCCTCCCTTACCTTTCCATGGAAACCTCTCAACCTCTGTTAATTGGGAGCATTAAATGACAACCACACAGGCCCACACTTTGCCTCTCTGTTCTTTCATTCAGACCTGTTCTAAAAAATAAAGGATTTGCTTTTGTTTTCTCCACTTTTACTGAGAATTTAACATGCCCAAGATTAATCCAGATGGACACTGTGCTGTAATGTGTAAGTATAGAAATGTATTGTAGGCAACACAGGGCAATGCTTAGTAAAAAATAGTTTGCCGCCCGTGAAATCTCCTGCCATATATATTTGCAGCACTCCCCAAGAGCAAAGTTAGTTCTGTCCCACTTATGGGAAAGCAAGAACACCCTCAGCACTAGTGCCCACTGGTTTGGCAGCTCCTAACAGCTCTTGCTCAAGATCTCTCATTTGTTATGGAAGGAGAAGTACACCTGTCGATTCTACTCTCCACATCCAGAGGCATCTTCCTCTGAAAGAGAACAGTTTTGCTCCTGCAGAAGGTCAGGGGTCAGTGGTAGACAGAGAATGACTCACCTTACCAGAAAGCAAAGAAGTGAACTTTGGCCTGATCAGACAGGAACACAGGCTCCTTCTCATTGCCACACTCTTTCCTGCCTTTTTTTAACCTCTCGTTAATCTTACGCACAAATAATGTAGGAAAGAGAGAAGGGGACATTTTTGGCTGAGCCAGCAACAGAACTAAAGAGTTCTGGGACTCTATTTGACTACCACCGTATAACATAGCTAAACAAGAAACTAAGCCTCTTGACAAAGACTTATTCTGACAAAGGCAGTGTCAGAGCCATGCAAGTCAACTGCAAGTATGCCAAGTAAAATGGCATACCTGCTAAAGAGCCTTTTTGCACTTCTCATATCTCCAAATTCATTTTATTACAGGGGATCCCCTTTATAAGTCAGGCTTCAGGACTGGAAAACTGAGACTTCTAAAAGGGGATTCTAAAAGAGACTTCTAAAAGGAGATAAGTAACGGCTGGCAAAGGGAATGCTGGGAGTCCATCCACTATCATGAGAGGAAGCAGCGGCAGCAAAAAGAGGTACAGGAGGGTTTACTGATCTCTTGGCACTACCGTTTCCTCTGATGGCCACAAAGGGAATGCTCCCAGCATTCCTTCCACTGGTCAATTCAAGGAGGCAGCAGAGCTGAATGTGAAAAGGAAGACAGGAAGAATTTACCTCTCTCTTTCAGTATCCAGCACTACCACTACTTCCTTTAGCAGAAAGCCCAGCATTCCCTTTACTGCTATTACAGGAAACAGCAAACAGAGAGGTTCAATCTCTAACGTCTGGCCATTTCATTTATCTCTCTCCCTTGGCATCCATCACTGCCAACCATTCCTCCAATGGCTGTAGAGGGAATGGTGGGCTCCCGGCATTCGTTTTACGAGTTACTGGAGGTAGCAGTGGTGGCACCAACGCCAAGAAGAGAGCTACGCCCTCTTCCTCTTCACATTCAGTACCATCACTGTCTCCTTTCAGTGTCCAACACTGCTGTCACCGCATCACCGCCTCTCCTGATTGGTGGAAGGAATGCAGGGAGCCCAGCCCAGAATTCCCTGCGTAGCTATCAGAGAAAGTGGCAATGGCAACACCACTTGGTGCCAAGGGAAGGAGATAAACCTTCCCTGTTTTCCCTCTGCAGCTATTACAGAAGTGGCGGCAGCAGTACAGGATACTGAGGGCAGGAGGTAAATGTGGAAGGCAGATGTCATCATTCTTAGGAATAACAGGAAGAGTGACAAAAGTCCCCAAACTGCCAACACTGTAATAACCAACGATGCCCATCTTTAGAGCTTGGATGGGTATGATCTGGAGAAAGAAGAGTGTGATGCCCAACAAGGACAGAATCTAAATACCATGGATGTCCCTTTAAGGCTCAGAAAGATGAAATGCAGGTGGGGCTAGATCAGGGGTCAGGGAACTTTTTAACCTTTTACCCCAAAATATATTCAGATAGGCCGACGTTACCCCCTTGACATTACCCCCACCGCCAGAACAAAAAAAAAAATTACAAATTGGAACCATTGCTTTTTATTTGATTAATTAATGAGCTTAATTAATGCTATGTAAATATGAAGTTGTAAAGAGTTTGGGTACACCTGCAGACCTTGAGAGAATAGAATACTCCTATCTGTCCATTACCCCCAGGAATTTCATTTTTACCCCATTTGGGGTAATTTACCCCTGTTCCCTGACCACTGGGCTAGATCAATAAAGGACTTAAGTGCAGGAATTTTTTTCTGTTTATTTCCTCAAAAACGTTGAGGGCTTAAATGCAGAGCTGTATTACAGGGAGATTTATGAAGGGGGGACCCTCCCATAAGAGAGCATTGTAAGGGGGTGGGGTCATACTGTTTGCTCCAACAGATTCTGACAAAAGGGAGTCTTGTCTAGGCAAAAAAAAAATTCTACGGTTCCTTATGCACTACATAAGGAAGTGTTTCTGAATGTACTAATCAGAAGTACACAGAGGGAAACAAGTTTGAGATCTGCTTACACACACTGCCACTGTTTCTTCACTGAAGAAGTGGGCACAATGACCTACCTTTCAAAGTTAGGCAACCCCCAACTAGAACTAGATTGCAATATGAGCCTTCTCAGGCTGTAAAAATCTGACACAGAGGCCCTGCTCTCTAGCTTGCCACTGACAGAAATTTATTCAATAGGTACCAGCGACTGGACCTTTTCAGTGGTAGCATCTTACTTATGGAATCCCCTCTCAAGGGAGATCTTTTCTATACCAGAAGTCTTTTTATTATGTGTATTGTATCATTTTATTGCTGCTTTTATTGTATGTTGCAATTTTTATGTATCATGTTAACTTTTGTAAGCCGCTTTGTCATTTTTACTAGAAGTGGGACATAAACATTTGAAACAAACCAGCTGTAAATATGCAGCTCAGATTTACCAACAGTAGTAACGCAAGGCGATACAATAGCAGTTAATCCTACAACTCAAATGGACATGATATTGCCTGGCTTGCTATGCTGATCGTTCCTCCTCATCTTATCCCATCATGTTAAAACTAGATTTCTAGACACTCACCTAAGGTAAATAGAACTGACTCCAAGCAGGGAAGTATTTCTATTGGAAGATGCGGGGGGGGGGTTGCCTTTCATGTTGCTAGTCTGCCACAAATGACTGACACAGGTATGTACAGACAGATGGCTAGGAAAACCATTTGTGGACTAATAATTGTTGTAGACTTGCAAAGCGGCCCTGAAAGCAACTTGGTTCAAGATTCAGACAATTTCTAGGAGGATGCTCTAGCTAGCAAAAAGGACAGGCATGGCCATTTCTTCAATCGCCAACAAAAGAGGAGGAGGACAGCACCTCTGTGAGTTTCCACTGAAGACCTCTGCAATTTGTGGAGCAGCCAGTTTGATAAATATGGGGTATTGAAGTGAATTTACATGTGCAAATATACAGCGAGAACCACTTGCCTTTCTACAACTACTTTCCATCCAATACGATCCAAAATCTATTACTGTTACCTTTGTTAGCATTCAGAAAATCTATTAGGATGCAATACACAGAAAGCTTTTCATCCACAATGGTACACTACTTCTCACAGAAAGTTAGGTGTGCCATTTAGCAGGACCAAGAAAAAAGATCTTGAGCATGACAAGCTGCACTTTACTACAAAAACCTAATAAACATGGCTGAGCATTATAACAGAACAGTGAGAAGCCTCTACATTCAACAGTTGCAATGGCTAACCAGACTGGAAGAAACAGAATTCTTCATCTCCAAAACAGCAGAGCAACTTGGAGCACTTTAAAACATGAAAAGCTACAGCTAAAATTAACTGGTTAGCCCTTCAACAGGTAAAAAAGAGTGGTGCAAGACCATGGCTGTTTATATTGCAACAGCTATTCCTCTGGAAGTTGGTAGTACACCAAGCTGTTGTTATTACTCCAGTTATAAAAATTAACAACCCAAGTTACAGCAGTAGTTAAACTTCCTGATTCTATTAACTGAGAAATATCTAAGCATGCAGTGGGACAGGCAGCACCTTGTGGGAACCAGAGGCACCCACAAACCCTGAATGCATGGTACAAAGATGTCTAGACCAGTCATTTTCAATCACTATGACGCGAATGGTCTATAGGTATACCATGGGAATTTGGGGAAGGGTCATTTATTAGTAGGGCCACTGCGGATGAGCTCCCCTTTCCAACACTGGCATCATGGTGCGCTCTGTCAATTTGTAAAAAGGCTAATGGTGTGTCTTGACAATGTTAGCACCTTGCCATTTTCGTAAGGTGAAAAAGGTTTTTCTGGTCTAAATACGAGGCAAAAACTCCTGGAGTAAAAAGCATATTTGCTTTATCTAGCAAGTCTTGATGGAATCACTAAGAGCAATGTGAATTCCCCAGGTCAATCCTGCCAGTAGGCCCCAGTTCTCTAAGCACTTCTTCCGTCAGCTGACCTAGTAGGCTTACTTCCAAGCCAAAGTTAGGAAAAAAGTCAAAGAAACAAAGTAGGGGTCATCTGTGGGGTTCCAAAACTCTATGTTGCAGATTTATGTTCAATTCTGGTTGCTCTAACTTCAGAAAAGGGAGGTGACTAAAATTAGGGAACTATCAAAGTGCAAGAAAGAAAGATGATCTCTGGGGCATCGTGTTAAAGTTTGAAAATCAGAAGAAAAAAATTCTCCATGGAAGAGGACATCAATTTTTCCCTACTTCAGTTAATGGCTCTTCCACACACACCTCCCTAAGCAACACTGAAGCCAACATTATAAAAGGTAAAACAGACGCCTGAGGTACTTCAAAAATAAAAGCAATATCCAATATGCATTTTGCAAAATTGCAAAAAAAATGCCTGCAAAATCCTCTTATGTGCACTAGAGCTTGATACCACATAACTACACCATGTATTTTAAGCAGCAGAGGCACAGCAAACCATGCCTGAAAGTTCATGAACCGATTTGGGACAAAGATAGCCGACAGCCAAGGGCACTAATTGGTCACACAACCAGAAATCTTTGCCTCGCACGCTCAGGCAAACCACAAAAAAATGCCTCTTGCTGGTTACAGACACGCAGGTTCCAAAATGGCTACGACTACATTCTGCTAAGGCCTTCTGTTTCGTGTGTGCATGTGTGTCAGAGAGACGGTTAAGGAAAAGGCACGCTACATGCATTTAATGCAAATTGTTTACCAAAGTCACCAATTACTGCACTGGGAGAACTCCAAGGTGGGGCCCAGGCCTTCTTAAGAGAATGAGGGCGGCGGTGGGGGGGGGGGCGAAGACTCGCTAGGAATTGCAACACACCATCTCAGTATGTTGCAACCGGCTCAGCACGTCGGGCGCAGAGTTGAACTTGCAAAGCAGCCACTCACCGTGAGAGTGTCATCTATGTAAAGGGGAATCTGCCGCTTCTCAAAGGGAAATTCCTCCTCTCCGTCTCTGCAAACTGCCACCAGCCGCGCCATCTCTGCTGCTCTTGCTTCTTCCTCCCAGCTTTCAGCCTGAAAACAGCCAAACCCCAGGCAAGTAAATACAAGCGTTAGTTGCTGTAACACACTTTCACCAGAAGAGGAAAGAAGCCTGTGTGACAGCACTGACTGATTCGACACACAGCGCAAGCCCACAATCATCTGTGGCATCGACTAAATGCCTGCCAATGTCCCCACAACACACAGGAAAAGGGGAGAGGCAGATCAGTATTTTTTACTTCCTTATAAAACCTGCATTACTATTGCCATTATTGAAGTTTGAGAACTCTCAATGATGGAATGAGAAACTTTTGACAAGTTTACATTGCCCAAAGGACGCAAGATTTGTGAGTGGAGAAAATCAGCTGAATGGAAAGGAACAGGAAGATACTTCCATCTTTGTCATTACCATTTTATTAAAACGCTTCCCTTTACAATACAAAACTGTTATTGTTTCAGAACACTATTAGATTCATTTAACATTTTTCTTTTCCTTCCTTCTACAAACTTCTCAGCACCATGAAACATAGCAAGCACCAATTATAACGTGATTTCTCAGCTCTGTAAAACGTTTATGGAACAAACATGACAAGTCCTGCAGGGGGCTGGGGGGGGGGGAGAAATGAACTCATTTTGGAATTTAGAACTAGCAGCTCTACTGGGAAATATAAAACCTGCAACATTTTTAATGCATTCCATGTTTGCCGTTCACCTTTCAGGACAATATCTTAACGGTAGTACCTAAATCATGCAGCCTAGACTTTTTTACCAGGATTGCCACAAATTAACGCACATACCCCTCAGCCAAAAACAATCTGTATTTAACCACATGCCCAAGCAAGTAGTTTTACAAGTAGCTTACAAATCTCAACTACATCACACATTATGCTCACACAAGGTGTTTCACACCCACAGCTAAAAATGTAATATGAAAATGTCACAAGCATATACATCACATAACCAAACTGATTAGGGAGCTAAGTTGAGCTAAAATTATTTCAAATACATATACCGTGGAAATTCCCCACAAGAACATGCGAAACGCCCATATTACAGTGGCATATCTGAGGTTTCCATCCAAAAATACAGATGGAAGTAAACAACCTGAGGAGCATGTTTGTAGAATGCACACCTTTGCAAACACTACCATGCCATATTCACACATTTTTAAGTATATAGTGTACTGTATTTAAAAACAGACACTTAAATTTCAGCGTGTGAAGAAGCATCCTAACAGCTCTGCAAAACCAGCATATATACATAAGCTGACTGGTAACTTCAATGGGAGTTGGATTTTGTTGCAATTATCTACAAGGTCCAAGTGTACATGAATGCACATGCAAGCATGCGCACACACCCCAATCTGCGCAGGGCTGCAAAACCACACAGAAAAGCAAAAAGAACCCCAAAACCATTTTAACATATTTTTGCCTTCTCATGTCTTTCCACCCCTCCACAGATTAAACCTTCACAAACTATAGTTGCTCAGAACGGTCACCAATCTTAGAATGGGACCTTCCTTTCCCCAGCCAAGCTAGACCATAAAAGAACTGTAAGGCAATAAGAGTGTGAGAATGTTGGACAAGCATCCCAGACGCCAGAGTTCAAATCCTGCCCTCCTCAGCCCTGAGCTCACTGGGTGACCTTGGCCCAGCAGGTCACACTCTCCCAGTCCAACCTACATCACAGGGTTGTTGGAAGGTTGGGAGAAAAAGGGACACTTGTCCCTTTATGTCAGTCACCCAAATATTTGATTTTAACGAATATATAAATTTTTGCAAAGCTAGTTTTTATGAATACACTTACAAAAATACAAACTGGATAAAAAAAATCAAAGTTCTTTATTTGCCTGTATTCCCGAATTTCTATTCCTCATTTCACCGTTCCTTTATCCTCCCTGAACCTGACAACACCCTTCCCATGCCTTATGTCCCCTTCTCTCTCCCCCCCGCCCCCACTCCCAGAAAAGGCTCTGGCTAAAGGGCAGGGGAGGAAAGGCACTTACAGGGGAGAGCAATTCCCTGCACCCTGGAAAGCAAATAAAAGGGGGCCAAGTCTATATTTAAATTTACCTTGCTTCTCTCCCCCCTTCTCCTATTGGTTGTTCGTCCCTCCCTTCACGGCCTCCTCCTAAAGCTGCTCTCAGTCTCAGTGACAACTCCCCCCAAATGCAGAGACCTGACACTCCTCAAAAGGCCGAGACTGCACTTTTTGGTCCCTCTCTCTTCCCCTCCCCGCCCTCCCCCTTCAGGAGGGCAGCTCCAGCCTCAGGCCTCCTCGTCCGGCTTCGGCTCCGCCCTACTGCTCCCCTCTCGCGAGAGAGACTGCGCGAGCCGCGCCGTCCCACCCAACCAACAACCTCAACCGCTCAAGAGACCACGCCTCCTCATTTCCAAAACCACGCCCTCTCCTTCTGTATGAGCTTCGGCGTCGCGCAACTCCCGTCCAGCTCACTTCTTAAAGCCCCTTCCTCCTAATTTAAATATTATTTTATCTTTAAAAAACCTCTTCAGGCTCCGCCCCCTTTCTTCAATTCGTTCACGGAATACTACTCCGCCGGGAGATAAGAGAGGAACTTACCGTCCAAAAAAAAAAAAGCCTCCTACAGAAAAGAAGATCCAGCTTGCCGTTTTCGCGCACGCGCAGAAGTGGGAAGTCGTGACAGAACACGGAAAAATGATATTGTATTATACAGTACAATATATTGAAAAGACCGTCTCTGGAAAAGAGTCTCAAATAGCTTCCGCAAGAAACGCGTAATTTAAATAAAAACCTTCCTCCGCTTGCAGAAAAGTAGTTCGCGCGCGAGGCTAAAATTGGTGGCAGTCTAGCCTTTTTAAGTCAGAATATTAAACAGTTTCAGTCCTCTTTTACGCAATCAGTCAAGTATTCTCTCAAGAAATCCCATAATAAAAGCATATGAATAAAAGCTCATGAACTTGTCTCCCAAAAAAAATTACACCTCAGTTTCAAAATTTGCTACTTTTTTTCTCAGGGTCCATCCACCCCATGATTCTTAGGCAGTTACTCCTACTGTAATTTAATTTAGCTTGTTATGTAATTTAGCCTCCACACTAGGCAAAAGTATAACTACAACAAGCCTATGAGACAGGCTGGCTAATATATCCCATAGTTGTATCCTTATCCCAATGTAAACACCATTTCTTGCACAGAAGAGACTTCTTCATAGGAATGTGGCCATACCTACATATATTACAGCAACCATACATATCTTCTAGATCAGGGGTCTCCAAAAACTTGACAGTACAAGGGCCACATTGCATATTTTTCACATTTTTGCGGGCCAAAAAAAAATCAGTTTTATAAATGAATGAATAAGTTGTACAGGCTTGCCACAGTATCCACTGATTCATATCCACAGGTTCAGTTATTCACAGATACCATGGATACTGGGACACCTATTTAAAAAGATAGGGGAACATTAAACAAACGTTTTTAAATCTTTTTTTTTTATCTTTATCCCCTATCTTTAAAAAGACGTCCCTAGTATCCACGGTTTCCAGTATCCACCAGGGGGAGGGTCCAGTACGGACCCCCAGCGGAAACCAGGGCATGCCTATAGTTTCATCATTTTTTGTAATCAGCATGATATGATTCAGAATAAAAGAGAAATGTGACAATTGCAAAGAAATAATGCTGTGTATATATATATCTATGACGAGTAAAAATGTCAAATGTTAGCAAAAAATATTAGCAATAAAAATATTTGAAGTTGCTGCGGCTAGCTTAAAATCTTGTGGGGGGCAGATGTGGCCCCCAGACTGTGGATTGAAGACCCCTGTTCTAGATGGAAGGCCTCAGTGTTTTATGGCTGAGGTACAAGCAGGTCTGAACTTTTGACTTAAACTGAGCTGTAGTTTGGAGTTACATACAAGCCCTATTCAGTTGTGCTGTATGTGTGGTGAAATGCTAAAATTATAACACGTCAGTAAGCACACCAACAAGGCCTGCCCCTGTCATGTACCATAGCCTTGCCCCTCCCTCACTTCCTGCATGAGGTATTTGTCCGCACAGGCAAACATTATCCATAATGTCCAGGTTCTCATTATTGCAAACAGTGTTAAATAACTGGTATTCACAGTCCCCCCCACAGATCATATTTCCCTGTGCAGACAGATGGGGAAAGTGAGGGCACAGCCTGCATGTGAGGCTTGCTAGTTCACTCATGCTGCCTTCCATCACATGTTGCATCTTCATGGAGAGGATATGCATGTAATTGGTTACAAACACAGGGAACTATGGTTTAGTCCAAACCATGATTGGGTAAAACAAACCAGGATTAAACCATAGTTTCATGTTCTGGTTTGCATAAGGTGTGCTTTTTTTTTAGCTGTGACCTGAGCTACAGTTCTCAAGGTTCATCAGTAACATGGAACTGCAGCCAAGAGTGGAAACTTTAAATCTTCTCTTTGTGCATGTGGTAAAGGGAGCATGTGAGCCTGCAGCTTTCTAAGACTTGTTCTTGTAGCAGGAAACTATGGTGCCTTGTTACATATAAACTGAGCCTTTGTGTTTTTATCTTTCAAACTGTAAACTTTCTCTTTGTTAATAAGAGATTCAAAAATCCAAAGAAAGCTCCAGAGCTGTCATGCATTGTGTTTACATATAAAACTATCATTAGGGGGGGAAATATGATTAGGGAAGAACTACATACCTCACAGATAACATACGATGTCCTAATGACTTTATGGCAGCTGCCTCAGGCCAGGAATTGTTGTGCACTTAATTATGGACAAGTAACAAAAGTTAATTGTCAGCCTCACTAATTCACTATTGAATGACTTACTTTATTATATAGCTTTGAAAATGGCAGACTATCCCATAATGAGTTTTGTTGGCCATGGTTCCACTGTGAACTGCTCATTGTTGAAGCTGTTACATCAGAAATGAGAACCAATCAGGCCGAACTTCCTACATTATTTGCATGCCAGAACCCCATTGGTTTACATGGTTTCTTTCCTGACCAATGTAAACTCTACTCCAGCTGATGGTGGTGTGGTCAGTTTTCTGAACTCTGCACAGAATTAAACATATACGCATATTTCATATGCACAGAATTAAACATATACAAGAATAGGTTAGCAATAATTCAATGCAATAATATCCAGTATTCTGCTGATTTGTAGTCACTCTCTGTTGAAGGTTCAGGAGCCCAGATGCTTGACTGCATTTAATGAAATTCAGAATGCAAGTAAAACTCTAATTGCACAATAGCTTATTTGATTTAGGCAAATCTGTGAAATGGTAATTCTCACAAACTCTTCCAATAATATGACTGAAAAATTAATAATATACTGGGTAAAATCTCAAAATAGTTAAGCACTTGCAAGTTCAACTGATTTAAATGCATGCATTAAGTACTGATTTCTTTGGCGTATTAAGTGCTTAACATTAGCTAGATTTCATCCAGTCTTGTTTTATTTACAAGCAAGGCCCAAATCACACATGCAGAAAGCCATATGGTAATGGGCATTTTCCATGAAATAAGTGCATATTAGGATGCAAACGTCACGTGGGTTTCCTTATTCCGTGGGTTTTGTGCCACAGAATACTCTTCCACCTGGATTTCTAAATGTGTGGTAGAACAAACCCACGTGGTTCTCAATATCCAAGAGCTTAGCAGGTAAGACAGCTGCTGACACAACCTTTCTTTGCCACAGCTCCTAGTCTTCTCAGCTTTAAAGAGCTGCCATCTTTCTTGCTTGTGGCAAGTTTGAGAGGCAGCAGTGAGTAGTTTTGCTTGATCTATTTCTCTCCTTAAGATCTGGGGGGGGGGAGGCTGAAAGAGGAGAAAGCTGGCATTTAAATCTTCCTGCTGGAGGGGGAGGGGTGTGTCATTTATTTTACTGTATATTACCCTATGTAACCCTACGCAGAAATAAGTGCCATTGTGTTCAGTGGTGCTATCTCCCAGGCAAGTGTATATAGGATTGTTGCCCAAGTAGCCTAGTGGGATGTGAATGATAGTGAAGCAGGAGAGGATGAAATTGAAATATCTTTGTTTGCTGTCTTGAGTCTGGGTGTGAATGGGTGAGGGGGGATGGGAGAACAAGTCCCGCTCCAGGAGCGGTGGGGCCTAATGCAGGGCATTCCCATGAGCCCCCACCTTCTCTGCAGGAGGGGCACGCACCAAGAAGAGTGCTCATGGTGCCACACGCAAAGCATGGCACCTGGAAATAGTTGGTGGTGACATGAGGACATCAACTGCTTCCGAGAGGCCCATTTTGGGCCACTGGGAGGCAGGGGCAGGTGGGAGGGCCCAAGGTAAAGCTGCTGCGCTTGCTCCACTGACTTACAGCCCATAGAGATCCTGGCTGAAACAGCAGGCAATATGCGCGCTGTGCTGGTGCAGGGCCCCTCAAAGCGACGACATTGTGACGACATTGGTTTACAGCCAGCCCTGTGGGAGAATGCCTGCTTTGGGGGCACAATCCTATACCTACTTATGCGGAAGCCCCAAGGAGTGGCTGGCACTGTGCTCATATAGAAGGGCTTGCTCCTGCAGGCCTGCACATGCTGGCATAAAAAACAAACAGCACTTGAATCCTACTGTCACTGACAAGAGCAGGGCATTTACTGTCGTTGCGCAAACTCTCTGGCGGAGGCTCCCACCCCTTTTGGCTCACTCACACAATTGCCTGACTCTGAAATTTGTTTCTATTTAACTCTGATTTAGGATCAGTTGTATGTACCACAAGTTGTATGGTGAGGCCTGTACAGTGATACCTTGATTTTCATCCACTCAACTTTCATCGTTCTGCTCTTTCAATTGTTTTCAATTATAACCACATTTCAAATTTCATGCACATGCTTATCTCTTTCGTCCAATTTAATCTAACCTTCCATGATGTTCTTCTGCTTTTCATTTATTTAGGTTTTGCATACATTCGTGTTCTGTAGTTATTTACATTTTCTTGCCAGCTAACATAAATTTGCAAGCTAAATAAGGCTATGCTTTGACATTCATCCATTTTTTACTTTCATCCATGCTCTGGTCCCTAACCAAACGAAAGTACAAGGTACCGCTACACATATTTTTAAGGGTAGTCATTGGCTTGATCACATCCCACCACCATTTTCAATGGTTTTGAGGGCCTAGAAAGTGCAGATGGGGTTGCAGCAAGACAGAAGTGCGCAGGCATGGGTGGGTCCAGGGAATATCCTATGGAGCCATGATTAAACCATTGTTCTGAGCAATGCCCGAACTGGGCCTGTGCATTTGTTATCCTTCCCTCTCTAAAGACTGAGTCAAAACAAATGTTCAATACTTGTCTGGGAACAAACTTATGTGGGATTTGATAGATGTCTTTTCCACTTGAAAATGCACTCAGGTATTCAGAGAATGGGGTTGTTCAGCTGTGAGAAATCTTAGTCAGGACCTACCCCTGTCTGTTCCCACAGGATGTGGTGATGGTACCTGGCCTAGGGTCCAATACTATCCAACTTTCCAGCACTGATTCAACTGCAATGCAGCCGAGTTACAACTATTTGCTTATCTTGAAGAGGCCTCTGTGACTGCCCCCCAACCACAGGATGCAGCACATGTCCCATTGGCCCAGCTGCATCAGCACTGGAAATTTTGGATAGGCTTGAGCCCCTAGATGCCTTTAAAGGGGGATTGCACAGATTTATGGAAAAATCCATCACTGGTTATAAGCCATGATGTGCACGCGCACGCACACACACCATGGCTTGTAACATGTGATGGATTCTTTCTCCATAAATTTCCTGGTTTTAGAAGTAGGCTTTTGCTGAATGCTAGGTGCAAGGGAGTACAGAATACACGTGTCTTGTGTGCCCCCTGAGGCGTCTGGTGGGCCACTGTGAGATATAGTGGGACCTCCTTATTGGTTTGTCCCCTTGCCCCACGCTAAGCTGCTGCCACCTCCAACTTAGGTTTGGATGTAGCACAGCACAGCCGGCCGCCTGCTCCAGCCCAAGTTAGGATTGGGCTAACCATCACTTAGAGGCCAATGGAAGCTCTTCTCCTATGCAAAAGGGAGTTGGGGGCAATTGGATCAGGCCTATGGCAAAAGGTTAAGAGCCAAATCCTATCCAACACTCCAGTGCTGGTGCTGACTTGCCAATGAGACATGCACTGCATCTTGTAGTGGGGGGGGGGCAGTCACAGAAGTCTCCTCCAGGTAAGGGAACATTTGTTTCCTTTCCTCAGGGCAGCATTGAGGCAGCACTGGCATTGGAAAGTTGGATAGGATTGGGCCCTACGTCTCCCTCCCTCCTTGCCACAGTACTTGTACTCTTTCACTTGCACTTGTACTCTTTCACATACTCTCAATTACAAAAGAAAAAAAAATTAAGCATTAAAATTAAGCAATTAAGCTGTCACGACATGCTTATCGTAAAACAGACATATCCATCAATCTACACTACTGGAGATTATTTGTCTCTTTTTAACCCAGACTTTATTCTGAAAACATTCTTTTTTCTCCATACATTTTCACATAAAACCATATTACAATAAGATATGTAAACCACACTTCCGATCCTGCAGAGTCTTACAAATGCATTGATTCCGATCACATACTAAGTGCCTATGGTTATGACAGGTCCAATTTGCTTTCTCTCATAGAAATGTAACAGTTGAAATTGACTTGTGTGTGGAAGTGTGAAGAGGATGTGATTGGAGACACCACTGAAGCACAATCTTGTCCTGCTCCTAAAATTATGGTGATGTATGTCTAGGATAGAAACTAATTTTTTTCTCCTGTCTCAATGATGTCCCAATTGTATGTTATTCATTCTCCCAAAGGAGACAGTAAAGGAACCACAATTAGGGACAGGTTAGTCCTCATGGATGAGGAGATGCTCTGTCCATCATTCAAGACACTAGAAACCCCCAATGCCAGGCAATTTTTGCCCCTACATCAATGACCTCTCCCATCACGCTGAGCATCCATTATGTGCAGAACTTCCTACAGAAAAGGAAGGCACCATGCACAGGATGAGACAAAGTACTGTAGCTTTAAATCACATATGCAAGTCGGCCCTTTGGTCCCAATCCTGACAACATTTGTAAATGTATCACACTTAATGACATGGAGTTACCTTGACTATAATGGCCACAATCCCCAGTTCCAAGTTTCAGAACTGGAGACTTAAACAGCTCAGTAAAAAAGGTTGTCAACATGCTACGAAGTCTCATGCGACTTGCAGGGCTGAGCATGTTTCTCCTGATCAAAACTTTGTGATACAGCTTTTACAACTTTTAAGTTCATGGTTACCACCACTTAAAAACAATGTTTTTAGCTTGCAATACAAACATAATTAAAACATTTGTAAACATATAGAGATGCAGAACAAACATGGCAAAGAGGGTCTCGCTATGGATCGTATCAACCAGCATGTTGGTAAAGCCGGTCAAAACATTGGCAAGCAAGAAATACAGTAGCTGATTTTGGTTCACAGCCGTGATCAGACACATGTCCTGAGGTATTGCTGTCCAGGCCTGAGATTCTGAGTCTTGTTTTTTATTTGTTGCTGATTGTTGCACTAAGTTCCAACTGGCAGGAATGGTAGCACCATCCACCAGAAGTTTTGCAAACACCAGGACAAGATCAACCAACAAGTAAGCACTGAAAAGCAGAAGACAGTAAGCAATGGTCCATAGGCAAAAGGAAAGGTTTCCCATCCGTCGGGACACAGGGTCTACGAAGGATTGACAAAAATGGAGACAAATAAACAGGAGGAAAAATGCCAGTAGAAAGGAGCATATCACTCCAAACCACTCTCTGACCAAGCTTCTCTTCCTGAACAAAAATAAGCCTACCTGGATACTAGCCATGTAGATGGCAAGGTAACCTGCTACAGAAAAGAGGCCCTCCCTGTTGGCATTTAGAAATCCAGCCCTTGAACCTCTGCCATTGCTCCCATGCAAGATAAACATCTTCAGAGGTGTAACTGTAAGAAGACATTCATAAACAACAGCGAGCGTCACAGCAATGATCCATGCTTTGTGCACAGGGAATGCAGTCAAGAGCAGAGATGCCGCAATTCGTACAGAGGCTAAAGTGAAGAAAAAGTTCCAGTGTACGCCGTATTCCGATGTATGTTCATGATAGTCAATGGCTTTAACACTCATCAGTCGGCCAAAGCCAAGGAAGAGCAGAGGCCAGACAGACAAGAACTGTTTTGCAAGGTAAAATGATCTGCGTGGTGTAGCCCCAGGTTTCAGCCGAACTTCAGGAGACACTATGGCGTTTCCAAAAACAAAAGCTCCTACCCCAATATCCATGAGACCCGTTCCGTAGGTTTCCGTCTTGGCATATCGTCGGGGGTACTGTGGAAAATCCACAGCCAGAATGTTGGTGGATGTCAACACGTTCATAAACACTCGAAACACAGATATCGAAGGAATGTACTTTGGCTCCAAGTTTGTTCTCAGGACATCCCTTAGAATTTGCTTAAGTGGCACTTTCAGGTAATTTGTTCTTTGACTGTATACTTTAAAAATTAAGCCTGCGCAGATTGCTGTCATGGAGAGTATCATCACAGGGAGAACAGGAGTGAAAATGGTACAGGAGAGCACTAAAGGCATGACTAAAACCATAAAGTCTAGAAGAAAATGGCCACTTTTTGAACGTAAAGGTGTTCCACGGTGGAGGAAATACAAGATCAACAGCAAACCCCTGGAAAGCAGACATAATGGTGATACAGGTAAGAGAAGTGAAAGCTCAAGCAAGGTCGTTCCATTCAGGTTACTTACAAAGTCTTCTTTGACCAGCTTGTGTGACATTTTTCTACTTCTGCAATTTTACTTAAAAAGAAAAAGAGAGAGAAAAATCAGTTAGCGGTCACCAAATTCAACAAACATCAAGATGAGGAACCAAGTCCACCCCAAGGCACTCCTCCACCCTTATGAACTAAGAAGGGACAAAACCTAGTTTTGAAACCCCTAGTGTTGATCCAACCAGAACTAAGACTAATCAACCCTACAGAATGCAGCCCCTCCCCAAGTCCTTGGTGGACAACACCTTGTGTTTGAGTTGGTTGCTAAGGAAAGCAATAATATCTTTCTGCTTTCCTGGATATCAGGAAAAGTTACCAAGTGGCTGAAGTAGACATCAGTACAACTGAGGACAGCAATAGCTCTGGCAGAAAATATGAGAAGGGCGTACAGAAAGGCAGGATGGAATGGATTTTTGAAGGGTAGGGGCCCAATCCTATCCAACTTTCCAGCCCCAGTTCACAGCAGGATCAGAGCCATCACAGACACCACAAACTGTATTTCGTTGCTTTTCAAACATTTGCAAAACAAAACAGAGACAAAATAGAAAACATGCCTTTATCATACCAGCAAGGTGCAGTGGAGAATTCCAGCACATATCCACTTTATTTTGGGCAATCAAGCATATTTAGCAGCTTCTACAACTAAAATTACGGCAGTGAATTATACCTATTAATGTGTGCAGCACCATCATTGCATAGCAGGGTGTTAAACAGTAACATAAAAACAAGGAATGGTTCCTATTCCAAAGATCTTATACTATACCCTCAATTTCAATAGCAAAGGAGAGACTTTAACAGCTTAGACATGTTAAGTGTCCTAGATGTTGGCCAAGTGTTCTTTGAAACCAGGGCCAGCTTTAAGCCAATGTGACCAGTGTCGTCACATCGAGCCCCCGCACTTCAGGGGGACCCGCACATTGCCTATGGCTGCAGCTGGGATCTCTATGGGCTGTAAGTCAGTGGGGCGAGAAGAGCAGCTTTACCTTGGTCTCTCCCACCTGCCTCGGCCTCTGAACAGCCCAAAATGGGCCACCTGGAAGCAGTTGGTGGTGATGTTATGGTATCACCACCAACTACTTCCACATGCCATGCTTTGCACATGGCACAAACAGAGCTCTTCTTGGTGAGTAGGGGGCCCCACAGGAATGCCCCACATTGGGCCCCGCCGCTGCTAGAGCCAACCCTGTTTGAAACTTCCTAGCAATTAAGTATCTACTTTCCATTTTTCCCTGCACACATTTCTGCAATATATGTCTTAAACATGGGAAGTTTTAACTTGTCAAGAGGCAGCTACTCTGGAGCTAGGAGACGGTGTTCAACCATACCTTTGCCTTCTAGCCCTGCAAATGCTTTCAAAATGGCAAATTTGTCCATCAGCATTATTCAGTTGCCATTTTACACATCTGGGTTTGGCCCAGATTCTGTTCATGCTCTGTCCTGCCCATCAGTACCATTGGTGAGACTGGATTGCCACCTTCCATTTTAAAAAAATGAATAAAATTTAGCTGTGTGAAAGCTATATGCTCCCAAGCATGCAGGCAGTATTCTGCCAAGTCATTTGAGAAACAAGAATGGAAGAGACAGTGCTTTGTTTTGTATACAAATGTTCATCAGACTGGATGGTGGGAACTAATAAGAACATAAGAAGAGCCCTGCTGGATTAGGCCAGAGGCCCATCTAGTCCAGCTTCCTGTATCTTACAGCAGCCCACCAGGTGCCCCAGGGAGGCATGAGACAACAAGATGCTTGCATCCTGTTGCCACTCCCTTGCACCCGGTACTCTGAAATAGCCTACTACTAATGTAAGGAGGTTGAACAATCCATCATGGCCTATAGCCCACGATGGACTTTTCTTCCAGAAATCTGTCCAATCCCCTCTAGGCATCTAGGCCAGATGTCATCACCACCTCCTGTGGCAAAGAGTTCCACAGATTAACTACCTGCTGAGTAAAAAAGCTGAGCTTGCTGCTCAAGACCAGCAAGCCCATGGCTAACATCAAGATTTCACCCCTCTGTGTAAGGGCACAATCCTAACCTGGAGTTAAGCCAGCACAAATCAGTTGTGCCGGCTCAGAGTGTTGCAGACACACCGTAAAGGGCATTTGCAACACTCTCGGAGTAAGGGAAGCCAGCGTATAGATGTGCACTGGCCTCTCTGACTCCAAGAGTGTTGCAAACACGCTTTATGGCACGTTTGCAACACACACTCCCACACTGGACCCTGTATACCAATGGAGGCTATCTTAATAATAACATGATTATTAATACTAATCATTCAATCACCATTATTAAGATAGCGTTTGCAAAACTTGCAAATACATTTCGTTTACAAGAACATGCCAGAAATCTTTGGCTACAGTCCTAACCACATTTACCTAGGTGTAAGCCCTATGTACTAAAATGAAGCTTACTCCTGAGGAGACATGCATAGGCTTGGGCTCTTAGTCAATATATGGAGATTAATCTTTATAGATTTTTTTTAAAGCGTTTGTTTGGCAAACAAACAAAAAAATCTCACCACGTTGTGCAGTCCACAAGGGAGGAAGATCTTTGCTCTTCCTTTAAGAAAAATATTTGAAGCCCGTGTCGGCAATTCCTCGTCTCATCTGCAGTGCACTCTCTATCCTTTTACTTCCTCTTGCAAAAAGTAAACGGGAGCGCTGTTTCCTGCTGGAGCTTTCACCAGCATGTAACCTGCTTACACACATCGCCTGATTCGTCAGCCTGCTCACCAAAGCCATTCTTGCTAATAAAATTAGCTTGTGCTGAGAGCTAAAAGAATTACTTCCTGTCGTGTTAAATGACGGAGTTAATTCACTTTGCCAAGCTACGAAGATCTTGTTGCCCATGACTGCACAGCGACAATTCGCATTTAAGCTTTACGTAGAATGGGCACAGAAAGTACCGTTTGCATTTCACGACAGCTGCTTCGTTGAGCTTTTGAATATTGTGACTTTTTTAGTGACGTGTTTATTGATTTAATGTGTCAATGTACTTGTCTTGCTTTTTGTGTCTTTTTTGTTTGTTTGGGGTTTTTTCCCCTTGCAATGAGCATCTTGAGAGTTAACTTGAGACAGAAACGCAGTACATTAATGAAACTTGATGTGACCTGAGCAGACTTTTCTGATGAAGTGAACTGTACCCATGAATGGTTTTGCTAGAGCAAATGTGTTAGTAAGATTTGGTTGCTTTTGAAAAATAAATATAAGCTTATGCAAAATGAAGTCCCACCACCCAAAGCTGCAAAATCTTTTGGCCTCATGCATTACAATCCAGTGCAGTGGTATTCAAACATTTTAGACAGGGACCCACTTTTTTGAATGGCACTTGTGTCAAGATCCACCAGAAGTGATGTCATTAACCTGGAAGTGACATCATCAAGCAGAAAGTGCTGTCATTGTAACATAATAAAATGACACTCCTGACATGCAAATTGGCATTCCTGGACTGCAGCAATTGTTAAAACCATGAAACATCCCTGTCAGAAAGCAAAATTAGAACAATGAAAAAGCATTGAACTAAAAAGAAAATTTTAAAAACCCTCACTTGAAAATTCAAACTGTGAACACTCACAACAGGATAGCAAGATTAAGGCCTGCAGTTTCCAAGATTGCTGCTCCCAGCTTTCTATGACCCACCTGATATCAGGTCATGACCCACCAAGTGGGTCCCAACCCACATTTCAGTGTATCATTGAATACCCTGATCCAATGTATAAAACATACTAAGACTTTCGTGGCTGGATGAGTCCAAAACATAATTTAAAATTTGCTTGAGTTTTTAAGCCATGGATTAAAATACATTGTGGGATTTAGTCCCAATATTTTGCCTTTACCTGTGGAAAGCATCTTCAGGGGGTTGCAAAGAATTTTAAATTTTGCAACTCCCTGATTTCCACAGGTGAAGGCAAAACATTGGGACCAAAGCCCACAATGTACTTTAATCCATGGCTTAAACTGATTCGAGCAATGTTTTTAATTATGTTTTGGAATCCTATGTATGTTTCTTCAGAAGTCCTACTGCATTCAATAGGGCTTACTCCCAGGTAATTGTGAATAGGTCTGATGCCTTAAAGGCCATGAAAGATTGTGACAGCAGCTTAAACAAATCTATAAAACAATAAAATTCCACAATGCTTTAACTGCATTTGTTGTTTTTGCTCACTAGAGTGATAACTCTTTTGAAATGATTCAGGAGTAAGCCCAATTGAACAGAGTAAGGCTTACTTTCAAATAAACATCCACTGAATTGTAATGGAAGTGCACATGCAAAAGATAATAACTTTTGATAACTTTAAAAAAAAAGAACCACATACAAACTTGTTCATGATTTGGCTGGCTCATTCTCTGGGAAACAATTAAGGTTACACAGTACTCCCCCTTTGGTCCTATGCACATTTAATCAGAAGTAAGTCAAACTCAATTCAGTGAGGCTTAAGTCCCATTGAAATAAATGAGATTTCTGAGAAGTCATGTGTTGCATTGTGCTGTAAGGATACTACAAAATAGAATAAGATGTTGGGCCATAATCCAGGAAAAGCTTCAAAGCCAATTCAGACCTGACCTAACCTTGTTTACCCAGAATCAAGCGCTGCTGATTTCAATCTAGTCTAGTGCACATGTGGCAAAATCACAGTCTTCATTCAGCAAAATTACTCACATTATCACTCTATAGTCTGAATCTTGCAAACACACACACCACCCAAGACAGCAGTTTGCCTTCTACACAGTGCCCTGTAACTCCCAAGGACTGGGCTTGTTACAGCTGCATGGCAAACAGAAATTCAACAAGTGATGCCTCTCCAGCAACACCTTGTTGGATTTCTGCGTGCCACACTGCACCATTAGAAAACAAGAGATTTGGAGATAGGGGCTGTAATCCTATACATTTACCTGGGTGTAAGCCCAGTAGCAATGTATGGCTGTGAGAGCTGGACCATACGAAAGGCAGAGCGCCGAAGAATAGATGCTTTTGAATTATGGTGTTGGAGAAGACTCTTGAGAGTCCTCTGGACTGCAAGGAGATCCAATCGGTCAATCCTACAGGAAGTCAAGCCTGATTGCTCCCTGGAAGGACAAATGCTGAAGCTCAAATACTTTGGCCACCTCATGAGAAGAGAGGACTCTCATGAAGAGAAGAAAAGACCCTCATGCTGGGAAAGATTGAAGGCAAAAGGAGAAGGGGGCAGCAGAGGATGAGATGGTTAGACAGTGTCACCGAAGCTATGAACATGAAATTGGGCGAACTCAGGAAGCTAGTGGAGGACAGGGAGGCCTGGCGTGCTGTGGTCCATGGGGTCGCGAAGAGTCGGACACGACTTAGCGACTGAACAACAACAAGCCCTAGCAATGGAGCATCTGAGTAGATAGTGAATATGTTGCTCACCTTTGCTTTTTTTTGGCAATGCCCCTGTGGCTTTTAGCAGCTGTGTAAATGGAAGGAATTCAGCTGGTGAGACTCTGATGCCCTCCTCCCACATCACCAAACTGAGAAACTTGTTTAATTTTTGCATGCCAAGTAGCTGGATAAGAAGAGCTCTGCTACATCAATCCAAGTATTCTCCCAGGGTTAGGCCAGCATCCCATTTCCATGGTGACCAGGCAGATGCTTCCTGGAACACCACAAGCAGGGAATGAAAGCAAAATCTCTTTTCTACAACCCCAGAGATATACAGCTTTGAACATGGAGGTTCCATTGAGCTTGCATGGCTAGTTGCCATTGATAGATCTCACCTGAGAAGAGAGGACTCTTTAGAAAAGACCCTCATGCTGGGAAAGATTGAAGGCAAAAGGAGAAGGGGGCGACAGAGGATGAGATGGTTAGATAGTGTCACCGAAGCAATGAATATGAAATTGGGCGAACTCAGGAAGCTAGTGGAGGACAGGGAGGCCTGGCGTGCTGTGGTCCATGGGGTCGCGAAGAGTCGGACACGACTTAGCGACTGAACAACAACAACAACAACATGAATGCATTAGTAGAGGTGTTTGTTTCTGGTGAGTAAGATAGGATTACAGCTTAATTCTTACTGAACACAATGGGCTTACTTCTGAGTAAAAAAAAAAAACCACGGTTTTAACACCTCTAGGGGATGAGACACGACATTCTGTGTCAGTGAGTTCCATAGGCTGTGATTAGCAAATGGAAGAAATCCTTTCTCCTGCCAGTCAATCTCACTGAATGATCCCGAGACCGACTATCTGAGCGAGGAAGAAAATGAACTCTCTTCACGCCAGTTTTCTTGAACAAGACACAGACGCCACTGCGGCTCGGAAGCAGCACTTTAGATTGCTAACTGTACATTAAGGACTCGAACTAGACGAGATCTGCATAACAGAAGCTGAGCAGGCATGTCCCGTGTGCCTTTCCGGGTCTTAAAATCCACGTCATCTGCGAGTCGCCACGTGAACTTGATCTATGATCATAGAGGTAGAATCACTGGAGTCCGCATCTCTGTCGAATTAATAGGAGTTAAGTGAAGCCAGGGGGCGGGCTTAGCAGCCATGTTGGCTTACTCAAAACATTGCTCATTCCAAGCATTTCAGATTGCTTTTCTGGTACTGTTTAGGACTGAATAAAAATAAAAACTTACGAAAATAAAAACATGTGATCCTGTAGAAACATCATTGGTAACCTAATTATGATTTAATATGCAATTACAAGGTTTAATTCCGCATAATTATATTACTGAACATACCGGACGAAATGCTACTTGCTGTCTATTTAAACTCAGATTGCACTGTTTTGACAGACTTATTTTTTGAAATCTACACAAGCAAAAATAAAACGGCCATGCCCCATAAAAAGAATGTCTGTTAATGTTCAGAATTTCATAAGTATTACAGTAGGAAAATTACATTAAAATCTCTTCATAACACAAGTAGTTGTCAATATGAGAGGAATTTTTTTTTACTTCTAGACTACGAAGAGTATTTTTGAAAACTTCTACACTCACCCCCCCCCCCAAAAAAAATTCTGTTAAAGTCCAGAAGTTCGAAAATATTACTGTAGAAAATGGAAGGCGGGAAAAAAAGTGTAAACGGGAAGGGGGAAAAAAGGAGGGGGGAAATATATTTTTTCCTTCTAGACCATTAACAGTGGGTGTCAGAAAAAGGTGAATAAGACTGCTAGGAACAACAAGAAATTACACAGCTTCAAAAAATAATGCACTCACTGTTACAGTTAACGGTTGTTTTATTGAACCGATGTAATGTGAATACATGAATCTTTCCGTGGACATTAAATCCCATTTTTCGTTCAGCGATTCGCACACCCATATTATATGCAGAACACGCAGGCATGCTTAAAGAGGTTGAAATTAACTTTTACACGCGTGCAGGGAGATTTTTATTCGTGAATTCACGGCAATCCTTCTTGGCGGGAAAGATCTGAGTCAGCCATATTTGTTGACCCAGAAGCTTCAAGAAAATGATGTCATGCCGACTCCAGTCAATTCTACCTCCATGTCTACGATACATCCCAGACAGGAGGGACCAGTAGACCATGTCAAACAAGAGGGTTAAATGACTGGAGTTGCCATGACATCATTTTCTTGAAGCTTCCGGGTCAACAAATATGGCTGACTCAGATCTTTCCCGCCAAGAAGGATTGCCACGAATTCACGAATAAAAATCTCCCTGCATGTGTGTAAAAGTAAATCTCAACGTCTTTAAGCATGCCTGCGTGTTCTGCATATGGGTGTGCGAATCGCTGTATGAAAAATGGGATTTAATGTCCACGGAAAGATTCATGTATTCACATTACATCGGTTCAATAAAACAACCGTTAACTGTAACAGTGAGTGCATTATTTTTTGAAGCTGTGTAATTTCTTGTTGTTCCTAGCAGTCTTATTCACCTTTTTCTGACACCCACTGTTAATGGTCTAGAAGGAAAAAATATATTTCCCCCCTCCTTTTTTCCCCCTTCCTGTTTACACTTTTTTTCCCGCCTTCCATTTTCTACAGTAATATTTTCGAACTTCTGGACTTTAACAGAATTTTTTTTGGGGGGGGGGTGAGTGTAGAAGTTTTCAAAAATACTCTTCGTAGTCTAGAAGTAAAAAAAAATTCCTCTCATATTGACAACTACTTGTGTTATGAAGAGATTTTAATGTAATTTTCCTACTGTAATACTTATGAAATTCTGAACATTAACAGACATTCTTTTTATGGGGCATGGCCGTTTTATTTTTGCTTGTGTAGATTTCAAAAAATAAGTCTGTCAAACAGTGCAATCCGAGTTTAAATAGACAGCAAGTAGCATTTCGTCCGGTATGTTCAGTAATATAATTATGCGGAATTAAACCTTGTAATTGCATATTAAATCATAATTAGGTTACCAATGATGTTTCTACACGATCACACGTTTTTATTTTCGTAAGTTTTTATTTCAGGAGTAAACTATTCAGTCCTAAACATTACGAGCAAACCAATCTGAAATGCTTGGAATACGGATTGTTTTGAGTCAACGAGCATGGCTGCTAAGCCCGCCCCCTAGCTTCATTTGGTTCCTGTTAATTCGACGGGGATGGCGACTCCAGTCATTTAACCTGCTTGATGTCAAACGGCCCCTGAAGGATGCCATTTGCCAAATGGCATTTGGAATATTCCGGAGAGTTATTTAAAACACACACACACACAGAGAGAGAGAGAGAGATCTTCCAGCAGGAAAAACAAATTACCACATCTGGGGAAGGCGCTGTGCTTATTTTCTTCTCCTAGGGAAGGAATATTTGGAAATGTGATTCCATCCCCTCCCGCCGAAGTGGTACAGTCCATTCCCCGCCACCAGCTCAAGTCCTGGTTCCGGATCTCCACGTGGGTTTGAACCGGTGGCGCGGCCACGACGGGCGAGTTTTCCCACCGCCTTTCTTCCGCAGAATACGCTCCTCTGCGTGTTTCCTTTGGAGTTCCAGCCCACCACTGAAGCCTGTGGGACTTACTTAGGACAGTGTCTACTGTACAGTGTGCGGGATTGCAGCCCTGTTCCTGAGTACACGTGCAGAAGATTGGGCGGCACGTCCCGCAGGCAGGCGGGGCTTTGGCTCCCAGCTTTCCAAATCTCTCTGTCGTCCGGCTTCAACTGCAAAAGCCTCCGCCTTCCTCCTGCAGCTCCGCCTTTCCCGAGGGCTGGTTGAACGTCCTTAGCCTCTCCTTCCCGGCTGTCCCGGAGGACGTTTCCTTTGGTTTCTCTCCACAGATTGCTCGCCTTGAATCCTGCTCTCTATATTTATGGGAAGGGTGAGTTCAGTTACCCAGAGATATTTTCTCTCTCCCTGTCTTTTCACCTGTATAAGTATAGCGGTTCCTTCCACGGCCAATGCGGATTTCTCACATTTGAATCTGCGCCCCCCCCGCTTGCTATTTCATGGAATTTAGATCTGAAGGGAAGAGTTCTCCTGAGCATATACGAAGTGACTTCTAACAATTGGTGAAAGAACCGCAACAAACCCTCATACAATCTGGGATCGGAGCAAGCAGGTTTTTAGGGCAAAAGTCCTGATTTCCAAATCCAAATAAGCTTGAACTCCAGTATACAAAAAATCAGGTGCTAGAAGGACTTGGAAAGCTTTGTTATTATTAGTATGTATAGTGTCACCTGTGT
Organism: Lerista edwardsae; assembly: GCA_029204185.1. Taxonomy (NCBI): domain Eukaryota; kingdom Metazoa; phylum Chordata; class Lepidosauria; order Squamata; family Scincidae; genus Lerista; species Lerista edwardsae. The sequence goes on from JAJKFI010000079.1 coordinate 5,860,944, forward strand.
GTATGGCAATCTAAAATTGACCCAAGGGAGACAACAGGGGAAGTAGGGAAGTGGAAGCAAATATAAACTGGGGAAGATGTGATTATAGCACATGCATGCTTAAGTGATGCTCTCCTGTATGTTTTGTTTTGGAAAGGGGATGAACAGCCTCTCTCTTTGGAGACTCAGTGCTATCGGGCTGTAGATTCAACCAAGTCCATTTTTTCCTCCTTTCACCAGCAAAAATAAAAAAAATCCCACCCATTCCTTTCTCCCCTAGTTCCCTCCTGCTGGTGTCCTCAATGTTTATTTAGGATTTGGCAGAAACTAGTGATTTTAATTTTTTTTTCCTCACTAAGGCGACATGTTTTTTTATCGGCCCGTTTTTTTAAGCATTCTGAAATCTAAAAACAAACAGCAGCAGTGCCGTGACTGGGACTGCAATGTTTAAGAGATTAGATGGGTGACTTTTAAGAACTTCTGAAGGGCTAAAAACATGTCTGGATTAATCAGATAGAAGACTTGATGGGGAATATTAATGAAAAGGGTGAGTGGTAAATACTACAGGCATTCCCCTGTTTCGCTTCTACCAGAAGGAATACCTCTTAGCACCATCTAAACACTGCTGTGGTTGGCATTCGGTTGGCAACCTTATAGAAACTATTCAGATCTAGGTCTGGACAGTGCTTGGATGAGAGACTAAATGGGAACCCCTCATGACAGTGGTTCTGAAACTCTTAGGGAGAGTTTGAGCCACTGTGAGTGCTTGTGGGGGCAGGGCGAAGGCAGCGACACAATCCCCGGGTTGTAATACCCCAACGTTGTAATACTAAAAAAGGGATCGTGACCCACTATCGGTTTTGTGATTACAATCCAGAAGTGGGTTGCGATCACTTTTTTTAGCTAGCGCGCGCACACACACACACACACACACACACACACACAGGTCCTGGAGATCATGTCACTGCCTTCCGCTCTCCCCTGCCCCTTAAAGGGACAACAGCAGATGCTCTCAGGCTGGGGCGTCGTGATACCCCAGTTTGAGAACCTCTGCCTGATGATGTTGTCTTCAGTTCTTTAACAGAAAAAAAGATGGGATACACATTAAATAAGGTTCTGGGATGGGATGTGGGTCCTGTGTTGCCTTCCCCCACCTCTAAGAGTTTCTAGACCTGAGTGGGAGGCCCAGGATCTATATACTGCTAAATCTTTGCAGGATTTGTAGTAGATCAGCCAACATGCCACACTCCCAGTAGTTGAACTATCGCAAGGAAAATTGCAGATAACACTTATCTGTTAGGGTTGGAAGTATGCTAAGGGCTTAAGCCTCAGCCTCGACATTTCTCACCTGTAAAATAGGCATACATACTGGTTGCTTTTGAGCCAATCCTTGTGCAGCTCTGCTGGCTAATTGCAAAGTGTTTTGTATCAGTATCTTTGAACGTGTATATGGAGGTGCTATCTTGGTATATGGCTTGTGGACAGGGCAGCTCGATACCTGATGTGGCATGCCGGATACTGACCCCCTTTTCCAATGATGGGCCAGCTTCTGCTCCTCCCCCTCTCCAATGTTCTAGCTCCACACTCCCCTCCACATTTCCTCTTTCTGTCCTCCTCTTCCTATCTAGGAAGGAGGTGAGGAGGCAAGAAGGTGAACAAAGAAGCACCGATTTGCTGCCTGATGCGACAGTTTCGATTGACCTCATGAGTGGGCCAGCCCTACTGGTGGGATTGCATAAGGCAGTTGAACTGTTCTGATTACATGGTGTTGGTGAAGCTCCAGATTTTGGCAAACACCAAAACAAGTTCTGCAAATCTGAACTGACCCGATCTCTGTTCTAGAGAAGCTGGAGCTACCTTAGTTGTGATGCCCTGGCAGCTGCCTGGTGGGTTGATTCTGCCTGAGGTTTGGGGGATGCACAGCAGGGAAAAGTGGGGGGGGGGAGGAGGAGGCAAGAGCAACAAGGGGTGGATGTGAGCATATGTTACGGCTTGTTGTCGGAACTAAGGGATGAAGCAACAAAGTGGGGTTCCAGGAGAGATGCAAGGAGACAAGAAGTGACAACACACAGGTGCTTTGAGTGGGGTTCCCAACATATGGGGCAGCATTGAAGTATGAGTGGAGTTACTTAGGAAATGTTGTGTAAGAAACGACTTGCAGTAGAAAATTTGTTTTTAAACTATCCTGCTACAGAGGCTCTGTTTCTAGGATGGTTGGATTAGGGCCAAATCCTATTGGGTACAGTGCGGGCCGTAAAGCACCTTCACTGCCAGCAGTAAGGCCATGGGAAGGCCTTATCCCCAGCATCAGGGCAGCACCGGAGGTGACAAGTGCAACCATCGCTGGCGTAGCAATCCTTCTGGCTGTGGCAGGAGGATATTCCTGGGCAGAGGGAGGGGTGGTGTGGGGGGGTAGGACCAGTGGTGACCTTTGCCGCCAGATACCGGCTTCCGTGTTGGGCTGCAGAGCCCAACATGGAGACCCTCACCTCTGTGCTGGCAAAATACAGGTGCATGGGCAGCTCAGGATTGGGCTGCCCAGCTGCAATCCTATACATGCTTATGTAGGAATAGATCCTGTTGACCTTGGTGGTTTACTTCTGGGTAGACAGGCGTAGGATTGGACTGTGAGTCTTTCAACGGATCCCCACTGTGCAGATTTTTGAGATGCATTCCACTTTGGACGGCCTCTTGCAGAGCAGGGGGAGGAAGTTTGGCTTGTAACTGGCCAACCTTTTAGGGCCTTTGAACTTACCTTTATTGACAAAAAAGTTAGAGTACATAGCCCTGAACGTCAGGACATTGGAACTTAACAGCAAGAAGTTGTTGCCTGCTTTAAATGTAGGGATATGAGAAGTTACTTGTTGGATCCAATCAAAAATTCTGCACTATGCTAGCTGAATGCTTCTGGATGGAAACTCACAAACAGCACATGAACACAGCAGCCCTCTCTGTTGTTGATCCCCAGTGTTGACATGTACTGTGTACTGGAAGGTGCCATTTTGTATGGTGGCCATTGGTAGACCTCCTCCTCCATGAAGCTGTCTAACCCTTTTAAAGCCATCAAACCAGTGGCAGCAACACTTCCAGTGGCAGTGAGTTCCATAAGTTTATATTTGCATACTTGATGTAGTTGGTAAGCCTTCTGGGTAAGGCCTGTGCCACCATCTATGACGTGAAAACTGTGAATTTGAATATCCACAGTTTTCCTTACCTGCAGGGTTTCTGGGAATTGAACCCCTGTGGATTAAAGTGGCCAGTTGTATAGGATTGTATTATGTATACCTAATGGAGAGCTGTAGTCAAAGGCCCAGTAGGTCAATATAGCCACTAGTCAATGTTTGGGAACCACTGCCTTAGGGAGTCACTGTTGTTAAAGGAAATGGCATTTTCTCAAGGCTTAAAAAGCAATATTGCTGAGCTCCAGATACTAGAAATGACCACACTGGGAGGGCTGACTCCATAATGCTCTGCTGTGAACTTCCCAGAGACACCTGAGATCATGCCCTGGTAGTATTGGGAAAGACCCATGTCTAAAGACACCTAACAATGAAATGAGGCACTCAGCAGAATATAAGAACATAAGAAGAGCCCTGCTGGATCAGGCCAAAGGCCCATCTAGTCCAGCTTCCTGTATCTCACAGTGGCCCACCAGGTACAAATATTGTATCCCAAGTAATAATGGATAAAATATGAAGTTCAGTGAAATTACCATCAGCCTCAAATCCACACCACAATGAAGCTGATTAAAGTTATGACTAAAAAGTTGGTTGGAACAGAAATGAATATTATTACAAAGTGGCATTCTTTTTGACAGGAAATAAATCTTAGCAAATAGAATGAGGGGGGAGAAAAGAGAAAGGAGCAGCATCAGCTTGGTCATAATCTGCCGGCTGCCAGATGACTTCACTGTAGCAGGGCGAAACTGGCAATTGACTGTCTTATTTTTGCCCTTGCCTGTAACTTTCCATAGGCCACACCCTGTGGAGAAATGCGTTGGCTTCACTTGCCCTGCAGGCCTTCCTCTTCTCCCTCCCCCTCAATCACTTTCTGACAGTTAAGTAGGAAAAGCTTGCATTCGTGGATGGAGAACATGTATTTTGCTACTCTAAATCCTCGGGGAGCCCAGACCCAACAGTGGAGTATTGTATGTCTTGCAACTAATGTTTCTCTTAACAACGTTTTCTGTTCTGTGTGTGTGTGTGTGTGTGTGTGTGCTGCGCATAACTCACAAAGAGGTGCTGAGCCCTTTTGGGACAGGGAACCATTTAACTTTATTAATTGCCTGTAAACCGCTTTGTGAACCTCGTGCTGAAAAGTGGTATATAAATACTGTTTGATTGATTGATGTGTTCCATGCTGTTCCTTTCGTGTGTCCCCATATCAATTTTTCCCATGCCCGAATCACTGCTGCACTCTGCAAATGGGATCATGGGAAACACTTCTGGAGAAAGGGACAGTTATCCAGGCCGATTCCACTCCCCTCCAGCTGCCCTCTCTACCCCTGCCTTTCCTCACCCCAAAATACCCCCATTCCACCCTCCCCACCCCCACACCGGGATCTAGCACAGGGAGGCCAGCATGCATCCTCATGCATTCTCTGACTCCTGAGGGGCCACAGACGTTCCTTATGGCACATTTGCGACACCCCCTGGCCACCACAAGGGGCTTGCACCAGCCCAGCAAGTGCTTTGGGTTGTGCTCTGCGCTGTAAGATTTACAAGGGTCCCAAAGAGTTTCAACAGCTCATCTCTAGCCCTCTGTACTTGAAAGTGTGCTCCACTGTCTTCAGTGGGGCCTACTCCATGACAGTGTGCATAGGATTGCAGCCTGACTGACCTTCCACCCTAAAGGCAGAATCCTTTCATAAGTTAAAACCACAACCATCCTCAGCCCTCTGGATTCAGACATCATGCACAACCAATTAAGTATTTGCTAACCCACATTGTGTGAAAGTGGGTTACACTTACAACCGGGAGGCCATAATTTGTAATGGAGAAACCACTGTTAGCACAACCTGTGGTTTCCAGGCCGGCTGCAAACTGTAGTTTCCGATTGTGGTTTGTTGGCCCCAAATAAAGCACAGTTGTTTGTGAGAGGCTTCAGGTCAAGCATTACACAAAATGGCAGTTTTGTTCACCAAACAATGGCTTGCATTTTAGCTGAACCCAGCCCATATCTATATATGAAGCAGTCATTTTGCAGCTACCCTTTGATGTGGCCAAGAATCAGAACCCTATGCAGATAGGAGCAGTCACTGAGGTCTAAGGGGGAAGGCTTAGCAGCCTTGCAATCTTGCAAGAGTATTCACATCATAAGAAATCTCTACTTCCTCTCCCACCCCATCAGGTAAATGGCACAAAGAGCCATCCAGCTGTTGGAAATGATGTTGGTGACCATCTTGGTGAGGAGGTGACCTCCTTCCTGGGCGAGGAGAAGCAACTTCATCGCTTTGACGACCTCACCAAAGTCAATCCTGTCACCACCTACACAGGTAACGTCCTAAAACTCATCCAGCACTTGAATATCATGTGGAAGATTGTTGGAGGAGCCAGTTGGATTGGGTCCTTGCTGTTGTGCTTGGGGAGATTATGATCTCAATACCATTAAGAATATATACAGATAGATAATCCCTTATCCAGATATCCAAAATCCAGACACTTTTGTCCAAGGCTTTTAAAAAAACTTGCTATAGTGTGAACACTAGACGATCTTGTGCTCATTCCCATGTACAGGCCGTAAGTTCTATTTTCTGCCCTGTGGTGTGTGCCATCGTTGAAAAATGTCAGAGGCCAGCAGACACCCGTATGGGTAACAGTGAAAACAAGAGAAAGCATTTCTCATTATATTGATGCATTTGTTCCAAAATCCAGAAAAATAAAATCCAGGCACCTTTCCAACCCAAACAGTCCAGATAAGGGAACCTCAACCTGTACTCCTTTTCAGCCAAAAATAGTTGGTTGACAGCCCCTTTCAAATAGCAAAATAAATCAATAAATGATTTCCCGTCCCCAGAAGGCTCATAGTCTAAAAATGGGAACAGAAGAGGCACTAGCAACAGCCACTGGAGAATATGCCATGCTGGGGGCAAAGGACAGTTGCTCTCCTCCTGCTAAATATAAGAAGATACCACTTTAAGAGATGCCTCTCTTATTATTCCAGTGCTGAATCCCCTGCTCTAGATTGAGAGAGAGAGAGAGAGTGTGTGTTCTTTAAACTATTAGGACGGGTTAGTATTAATCAGGATCTCCATATTTACTATTTTATTCCAAGCTCAGTTTAAGGTGTCAGCACCAACTAGCCTTTTTGGACGAAGAAAAAAACAACACACAGAGTCCTTGTGCTACTATTTTAGATATTTTACTGATATGAAGACATTTATCTCCCACCTTTCCATGAGTGGCATTGTGGCTCATAGAATTCCTCAACTGTTACTACTGTGTAGTTGTGCGCATTTTATTTATTTATTTTACAAAAAGCTATCTTGAGCACCCTACATTTTAAGGGAAAGGCAGGACAGTAATCCAATAAATAATTAAAAATAAACTTTTAAAGCCTGAATGATCTGGAACCACATTATCTTATGGTTCTCACAACTAAGACCTAGGGACCTCTCAAACTCTTAAGAACAGCTGCACCAAATTTGAAATCTAACCTTTCACCAATCCAGATCTACTTGATGGGTCCCAGCAACAGAGCCATAATATAAAACAGAGTTGGGTATAAACGTGTAAAATTAATAAATAGCATTGGCTGCTGCACATTCGTTCTTGCATAGAGAGACAGGCAAAGGGCTCTTAAAGCTGCACCTCCCTTCGAGGCTATGGCAGAGTCTGCCCATGCTACACATCTCAATCAAAGAAAAAGCAAAGAACTCTTGGAAAGGGCTGGTGCATACGAGGGAGGGCTGCAGGCTCCGCTGAAGCTTCTTGAACACTAGATTGAGACTTTGGTCCCACTGGTTATCCATATTGTAAAGCAGTGATTTTCAACGTTTTTCTTCTCATTGCACACTGACCTCTATAGTCTTCTCTATGGTCTTCACCTCTTGTGATGTCACTTCCAGCTTCCATGAGATTTGTCTGGGTTCTGTGGCTCTGTTTCTATGGCAACTATCTGGGGCAGGGTTGTCAAACTTATTTCATATAGTGGCGGAATTGCATTCATGGTGGCCTGCTGAGGGCCGGAAGTGACATCATTAAGCAGGTAATGACATCATGTACATTATCTGGCAAATGATGGCCAGAAATAAGCACTTTGTTTTTACATAGAAACTCATTGGTTACAAATGACAGAAGAGAAAATGTGCAAATCTTGTTCATAATTTCAACATATGAGAGAGCCCAATTATAATGCGGGCCAATTGCTTCCAGGGGCCATATCTAGTCCATAGGACTTAGTTTGACACCCCTGGTCTCGAGTTCTGCTGGTGGAAGAGGGACAGTCAGATCATTACTACAGACAGTTGCCCTAGAAACAGAGCCATGGAACCCAGAATTTTGCAGCAATTTTCAACCGCTGTGCTCTAAACTCCTGCACCACACCTGAGGACCTTGTTCAAAATTGTTGTCTGAAGGCTAGTTTGAAGTAGAAGCTAAACATCTGAACAAAACATTGACTCGAGCTATTCTGTCTTTAGTCCTGAAGTGCCTCCAAGCGAGATATGGTGTGGACGTATTCTATACCAATGCTGGTTCCAGCCTTGTGGCGGTCAACCCATTTCGGCCAATACCGCCTCTCTACACGCAAGAGCTCATGAAGGAATACCACACTGCCAGCCACCTTCAGGTGAGAGAAGATGCTGTAGCAACTGCTACCCTTAATAAGTGCCAAACTAGATGCTACATGGGAGATGCATGAACAGGTGAATGAAAATGAGATGGTGAGACTGGGATTCCAATCCTCACCCAGCCATGGAGCTCACAGGTGCAGCTCACAGGGGCATTTCACACAATCAACAAACCATGGTTTTCTGGGTTATGAAACTGGCCTCTTGACGTTGACCATATAAAAGAGCGTTTACAATCATTGTCGTCAGCTTACAATCATCTAGCCAGGAACTTCAGCTCCGCTAGAAGCAAAAATTTTGCTGCTCTCCCAATAACTTCAGGGGGAAGGAAGATTAAGAAGGAAGATTCCTAATAACTTAGTAAGTGATTAAGAAGGAAGATTCATTAAGAAGGTAATTTCACAAGGTCTGGGGGTTCAAACTTGTGGTTTTTTTAGGACCGAGTCCAGCATTTCTGAGGAAAATCTAGCTGGGCATTGAATGCACAACTCTAGATTTTTCATAGTGTATGTTGAGGCTGCTGCAAGTTCATCTGCCTCAGTGATGGGGCAGGGCTTCTAGGGCCCTAAGGGACTGTTGGACCCCTAGCATGTGCTCTGAACTGACCTCTGTGAAGAACTCTGCTGGGTCAGACCAAAGGCTCATCTAGCCAAGCATCCTATTTCCCATAGTGACCAGCTAGATGCTTCTGGCTTCTTCCATAAGGCATGCCCCTCTCCCGCCATTGCTTCTCTAAAACTTCCGAACCTGGATTTGGCACGTAGCCATCAGAACTAGTAGCTGTACAACCCTCTGTTTCATATCCTGGTTCAGACTTGGTTTGTATATTACATGCCTGTGTTCAGACAAACTGGTTTTAACCAGCCATGATTCAATTCAAGTTCCATGGAGGAAGGACAGAGTAAATATAATAAACAAGGTTCACAAATTGCTTCCTGAATTGCTATTTTTTTAATTGCAAGGTTCCTTGAATTGCTATTTCACACCAGACAGTCTTAGATCTGATCCATAAGGTTTCAGCCACTCGTGTAAGTCATTGGAGGAAGTTATTTAGTTCCATCACAGCAACCTTTTCAAAGACTTTTCCTGTGATTCTCTTTATTTAGGAGTTAAAGCCTCATGTTTTTGCGGTGGCAGAGGAAACCTACAGAAACGTTGAAGGCCAGATTCCACCAGTCAACCAGTCCATCATTGTGAGTGGCGAAAGTGGAGCTGGGAAGGTAAGGGAGAAAAGACTCTGGAATGGATTGATACCATGCCAAACTATGCCTGAGAACAGCATCAAGCTGCAAATTTCATATGTGAACGACAGACTAAGCTTTTCACATTCCCTCACAGCAGAGTACTTTTCAGATCTATGCAGATCTCCTTGCGTATGGTAAGCGAGCTCATCAGAAAGGTTTGGTGTAGGCTTCTTCCTTCTGGTCAAGTCTGGTACATGTAGCAAGCTCACCATACATCTCTGTGGAGTTTGATGTCGGAAAGTCCAGAATTAGGCCTTCTTGTTCTGCCCTCTTGTCAGGAATCAACGCTAACCTTAAAATCAGCTATTTTCAACCAATGTGCTATGGCACATTGGTGTGTCACAAAAGGCCCACAGGTGTGCCATGGGAGTTTGGAGAACAGTGGTTGGAAATAATTGAAAATCTCTTCTGGGTTCTGCAGTTCTGTTTCTAGGGCAACTGGTAACAGCTGGCGGAGGAAGAGGGAAGATAATGTGTTACCACAGACAGTTGCCCTAGAAACAGAATTGCAGAACCCAGATGAGACTCTCGGAAGCCGGAAGTGACATCACAGGAGGTGAGGACCATAGAGAAGACCATAGAAGTCAGTGTGTTGTGAGAAGAAAAGCACTGAAATTACTTCAAATGGTCCGAGACCAGGACAATTAAAGGGCAGCCGCCTCAGTCCATATATGCCTGCCCAGAAGCTCTAGAGAATCTCTGAGGCTGTGTTTCATGTTTCCCTGTGTTCGGAGATAAGGCAGGGCCCCTTCAGCCAAATTGCCCCAACTTGGAATGCCTTTTCAGGGAAGAGTCACATGGCCCAATTTCTAACTTTCGATGGGTGGGGTTTTATATCATAGGAAGCTGCCATTTCCTGAATTGGACTTTTGGGCCATCTAGCTCTGTGGTCTGCATTGACTGGCAGCGGTGGGAAAAGCACCCAGTGCCTTATCTTCATGGTTCTTTTTCCAGACATGGACATCCCGTTGCCTAATGAGATTTTACGCTACTGTCGCCACTTCATCCACCACTCCGAAAGGCAGCATCACTGTGGAACGGATAGAGAAGAGAGTATTGGACTCCAACCCAGTAATGGAAGCTTTTGGTAAAGATGGATCTTTGATCAGGGATAAATGCACTTTGGTGAACTTCTGTGTTCAACTCAGATGTTGCACCAAACCATGGACTGAGCTAACAATGGTTTTGAATCCTAACCCTGGCTTACACTTCCAAACATAGAAGAAGAACACCGTAGTTTAGAGCAGGTTGTCTGTCTTCAGGGTACAGGAAGGGTTTCAGATAAGTGCACAATGTGGTCTAGCAAACATTTCCTTTGGAATTCACATAAATTCAGTATTTATGAAAAGCTTTTGTATAGGCTTTATATAAATTCTTAGTACAACAAGCACCATGTGAGAGAGGTCAGTATTATTATTCCTGTATTGCAGATAGGGGGGAGGCAGAAGGTGGAGAGGAATGCAGTCCTGACTTGCAGTGCAATCCTATGCATGCCTACCTGGAAGTAAGTCCCATTGTGTTCAGTAAAGCTTACTCCCAGCAAGGTGTGCATGGGATTGCAGGCCATGACAACCCAGAGGCAAGATTAGAATGGAGTCATCCCCCACTCATTGCTTAACTTTTATGCTACTATAATAGCATGATAATTATTTTCTTCCAATGAGCAGCTAACTGTGAGTCTGGCATACCACACTACTGTTCTGTGTAGTGTTGCACTGCTTGAAAGTGTTGGATTTGGACCAGGAAGACCTGGGCTCAAACCTCCATTCGGCTGTGAAGCGTATGCTTAGGCTGTGCGGGAACTTAGGCCAGTCACACTATCTAGGCCTAACCTACCGCACAGGGTTCTTGAGAGGATAAAACAAGGGGGAGGAACCATGTATTCCACCCGTAGAGGAAGCTCCTTGGAGGAAGGTGGGGTATACATGTGGTATACCCAGTGGTGGTATCTAAAGCGGGAGGAACCGGAATGCTGGGCGGGACGGATGGTTGATTGGCAGCCCGTCTGTTCTGTTCCACCGCCTGCCTGCCCGCCATGCGGGCTGCCCCCGGTTGGCGCACCCCACCGCTGCTCGCCCAGACCCCCGGTGCGCCCCCCACCAGTCCCCCCCCGGTGAGCAGGTGCCCCCTCCAAGGCCAGGCAGCCCGCGCGGCGGGCAGGCGGCGGAACCAAATGGATGGGCAGCCAATCACACGTAAGTCCCGCCCAGCGTACCGGTTCCTCCCGCTTTAGATACCACCACTGGGTATACCCCTGTTGAGAATCTTTCACCTGCTGAGAATCTGGAATGTTTTACCTCTATTCTACTCTGCCTAACTTCCCAGGAAACGCATGCACTCTGAGGAACAGCAACAGCAGCCGTTTTGGAAAATATATCCAGCTCCAATTGAACAGGTATTCCTTTTTCAAATTGTATTGATGCTGGTGAACAATCTCGGCTCTTCCTATCTACTGGGGGGGGGCTACCCCCCCAAGAGTGATGTTTGAATCTGGGTGCGGGTGCAAGAAGGGCTGACATGGAAAAATGTTTTGTTTTGTTTTTTGGTGTTTTGTATTGGAGGTTGTTTGAGTATTTATTGTTTGTTTTTTATATTTTATTATTGTACTGTATCACACTGGCCTTGAGTGCCCAGAGTGTGTGTGTGTGGGGGGGGGAAGGCAGGGTATAAATGCATTTTACAAAATTAAAATTACGTTATTGTTCTTCAGATCTCAGCACCTAACAAGCGCATCTATTCAAACCTTCCTACTGGAGAAAACAAGAGTTGCCTATCAGGCCCCTCGTGAAAGAAACTTCCATATTTTCTACCAGGTTTGTGGCATCCGTGGGTTTGTTGCTGAACATTTGTCCATGTTTGTGACGTTTTCCATTTTGTGATGCACATTGCACAGTAAACATCCAGTTTCTTCTCTTTCCCAAGGATTTTAAAAGGCTCATATTTAAGTGATCCCCACATTTAATGAAAACATTCATGTAAAAAAATACTTCCACTTCCCAAAAATAGTAAATGTTCACCAAATTTTAGACCACCTAATAATCCTAAAGTGATAACTACATATTGAGTTCTCATCATGTTCGTAAAGTATTTGACTTTTTTAAACAGTTAAAAAATGTTTTTGTCTCCCCAAAATAGTAAATTTTCATAACTTTAACCCCATGTTTGGGGCATATAATTCTGCCAGCTAAGTAATAAATAGTATTGTCACTTAAATGTCATGTTATACATTTGGTGAACATTTACTAAGTTTGGTATAACCATGGTTTTTGGATCACAGTGCTAGGGGCTCACAGTTTAATTTGGTAAGCATTTAATTTGTCCCCATTTTAAAATGGACAAGTTACTTTTGTGTGTGTGTTAAAAATTGTTTCAGAACAATCCTTTATGGCAGTTTTCTGCCAAGCGATTAAGTGAACTGCCACATAGGAGGCACCTTGAGGCATTAAATACAGATTTGCCTCTTCAGTTCCATGAACATAGTAAAATACAAAGCCTTATATCCCAAGTTTAGCCATTGATTTCAAAGGAACTTGACTAAACTCAGGGTGCAATCCAAAATTCGACTCTCAAGGCACGTGACAAGAAGCAAAATTACTGTGCTGCATTTTTCTGAGTAATGGATGTCCTCTAATACATGCCTGAAATGAATACTTTAAAGCAAGTATTTAAACTTTTATTGTAAAACTTTAGAAGTTTGCATTGGCTTAATTCCAACATGCATCAAACCAAGGTTAAGGGCCCAATCCTATTGAGCCAAGCACCAGCAGGATGCTTGTACCATCAGTGCTGGTATGTGTGCCATATGGTACTCCGGCACCACTAGAAAGCACCCGGCATCCACTGCATCAGTGCTGGGCTTCAGCACTGGGAAGGCTCATCACTGGAGCAACCAGTGATGTTACCACCAGCCAGTGATGAGGCTTTCCGGAGTGGGTAGGGAAGGCCAGGGGGAGCGCAGCCTGAAGGGAAGGGTCTGGCCCAGGGGTGGGGATGGCAGCAGTCTGCTGCCAAATCCTATGCCCCCTCCTGTGCCTGAAAGGCCAGCATGTCTCCTCTCTTCTGTGCCTGCTAAATAGCGGCTGCATATCCAAGGAGACCAATTGCCAACCATGGAGCTCAACATGGGGCAAGAGTACATTTATGCCCTTACCCCGAGGAGACTCTAGTGGCTGCCCCAGCACCACAGGATAAAGCAGCAACTATTTCAGCACTGCTGTACATCTAGGCACCAACTGGGCATAGGATTGGGCTGCCCAGAAGTTTGGTGCTAAGTCTGAACAGGCGAGCAGTCATGTCCACTATTCTCTCCAGAGCTGCTGCAGAATGGATATGGATATGGAAGTCATTTTATGTTTAAATAAAGTGTTCATTTAACACTTGGAAAAGTAAAGCATACAAAATTCTATGAACCATGGTTTGCCTGTGATACGTTTGGAAGCGAAATCCATGGTTAAGTATATCTTGAGTGGAACTCTTTTTCCGTTTAATTTAATGTGAAGGGTATTTTTTAAAATCTTTATATCCCCCAGTGTTTCTAAACCTCTGCTAAGTTGTAGTTTCAAGGCTTGGCTAGTTTGTTTTGAGTCTCGCTAAACTCTTGTCTTGCTTTCCAGATTGCAAAAGGTGCCACCCAAGAGGAGCGTGTGAAATGGAACCTTCCAGAAAGCTCGCACTTTTGCTGGCTGCCCAATCCAGAAAAGGCTCTAGAAGGTGTTACTTTAACAATGGGATATTCTGGGAAGGGGCTTATTTAGTGGTCCACAGGAGTGCTCTGGGAACTTGGGCGAGTGTCACTTATTGGTGGCTCCACTGGGAGATGTGAACCCCCTGCTGGCAGTGCCTTATCAAATGTCAAAAAACTGATGGTTTTACCTTGACAATTTTAGCATCTTCTCAGTGTCCTGGAAATAACACCAGGACATGGTTTGCACTATCTATAATTTAGAATCCAAACTATTATTTGTGTAACAAATACACAGGCAAACCATGGTTTGTGGGTCTCTCTTTTTCTTTGTCCTCCCTGAAAACTGCCAGATGCTATGAGAAAAAGTAGTCTCTAAAGGTGGAGGAAGTTCTGAATCATGGCTGGCCAGTTCAGATACAACACCAAACCATAATTTGCCCAGCGTGTGACCTGCAAACCAATTTCAAATAATGATCTTCTATCCAAACTCGGAGCCCTCTAACAAACCATGGTTTGTCAGGTGGTGTCCATTTAGACATTGCAACAAACCACGTTTTGGCTTGGCGTCTATAGTTTGGCATTGTGTCTGAACCTCCCCATTTCCTCCGTGCGGAGGCTTGCTTTGAGAAAGGGTGAAGATTGTTTTCTAATTGGACTGTGTTATTTCTTTTCCTTCCACAGAGGATGATTTTGATGTGACACGGGAGGCAATGTTCCACTTGGGCATTGACCAGCATATGCAGAATAACGTTTTCAAGGTTAGATGAAACACTGTCCAACAATAATATAAAAATAATCCAACTATTAAGTATATTAAGTATGTCTAAGGTGGAGGCCTTTTCAACAGTGGCAGCAAGTTTATGAAACTTACTTCCATTGAGTGGGAGGGTCATTCCTTCTGTTGCCTTTGGGGACCAAGTGAAAACAATTCTGTTCAAAAGGGTCTCTAGGACACACTTAATAATTTCCTAATATCTTGGGGCATTTGCCTTTGCTGCTTTGTTCTTGAAAAATGTACATGCCACTTTTATACTCTTCTAGTCTCCAAACACTCCTAGTCACTTTGGAGATTAGGAGTGTGTAAAAGTGGCACGTATATTTTTCAAAAACAAAGCGGCATAAAACAATGTAATGCACAAAATGATAAAGCATAAAGTGACCATAAAATGAACCACATTCTCCTAAAAATAGCTAGACTGCAAAGTCCTAGATCTGACATAGCAACAAACCATGACCTATTGTTATGTGCACAAGCAAACCTATGTGCTCTGCTCTCCCCTTCCTTCCTCCTCCATACTTTAGTTTCTTCAGAAGCTTCTTCACTTCTCCACACTTCAGAAGCTTCTGTTTGTGGCTTGCAACCCACTGCAGTTTCCAGTTTCCTCCAAATTCAAGAAACTGTGGTTTATACAAATCATAGTTGGTGAACAAACCAGGATGTTAGACCTGATCCTTTTAAAAAAAAAAATAGTTATGGTTAGTACAAACTGCTGTTGCCTATATTTCAACAGGAGATTGTGGTATCTTAAATACGGTGAATGGATACCACATTTTCTTTCTGTTTTTTTAAAAATTGTTTTAATATATTATTGATTTTAAGTGTTGTAGACCCACTGGATCGAAAGGTCAGATGTAAATGTTTTAATAAAGATGACATTACATAGCCTGATGCAGTTGTTGGGCGGGTGTTCAGTGAGTGTTTCTCCTGATGTTAGGAGTGAGATTTGCCTGCCTTCTTCTCCAAAGTTCTCACTTTGCAGTCTGTGTAAACATCCTAAATGTTCCCGTGATCCTTGCCCAGATATTGGAAACAATGTCAACTTCCTGTCCAATTTCTCTGTGGCAATTTGGAAGGCAACGTGTTCACATCTCTTGAAACATCTATGCCACATTGTGTGAAGGTGGATACTGTACTGGATGGATCTTTGGGGTGTTCTAGCAGACTTCTTCTTGTATTTTTCTGCTGCAGATACTAGCAGGTCTTCTACACTTGGGCAATGTCCAGTTCTTGGAGCCAGAGGATGAGTCACAAGTTTGCGAACTCGAAGACCACATCAAGGGTGAGAGATGAAGCACTGTGAAGTGTGAACAAAGGATGTCAGAAACGGGCAGGCTGACATTTTACATCGAGCTAAGAACGCAGCTCCTGTAGTTTAGTGGTTGAGTTGGAAGGTCTCCAGTTCAGCTCAAGCCTTGACTTGCTATGTGACCTTAGGCAAGGTGTGTTCTCTCAGCTGCCGCTGCACAATATAAGAGATTACCTTATAATAGTTGACCTACTTCTATAGGCTGCTGTTGGGGCACTCAGCATGATCTCTTTCCTTTTCTCCCCTGCCAACATTACATCATGGGGCTGGTGAGAGCAACATGGGCCCACTGGTGGACCACTGGCCGCTTTCTAGTGGAGCATCTGGTTGCTGCTGGTTGCCGGGATTGTGGCCGCGTATCCTGAAACGGGATGACATGGGCACCAAGGAGCTTCTTAAGCAAAGGCGCAAACTCAGAATGCCTGAACACAAATTTGTTCTGCATTAGCCAGTAAGAGTTCCTAAGTAATTCATGAGTCTTAAAAAATAATACTGATAAGTGAATCACAAAGGTTCAGGTAAGGTTATGTTCTTGTATCATCCTCTCCCCACAGCTATTTAGAGAGTTATAGAAAACATGTTTACTTGGGCGTATGCTTATCCTGACATGTACGGTATCTGTTCTTCGGGCTGAAACTCTGAGATTATCGCCTTTATCGCTGAGTCAGACACTTGGTCCATCAAGCGCAGTATTGTCTGCACTGGCTGGCAGTGGCTCTCTGATGGTATCTCCCAGCCTTAGCTGGAGATGCCCGGAATTCAAAAGCATCTGCTCTGCCAATGATCTAGAATCCCTCATCTGTCTGGGAGCCTTTGTTCCCTCTCTCAGCTGCTTTGCAGTGTTCTTTGGCTCCTTTGGGATATGGCTGTTTTTCAACTTGGCGGTGGCCCGGCCTTACAGTTCTGCCCCGCAGCCACCATTCATCATGCCCAATCTTCACTGAGCCTCATGCCAGGAGCTTCCACTGCATGGTGCCCCTGAAGGATCTGCAGCCTGATTTCCTGGGGAAGTGGCTCCCCAGAGTGAGACAATGAACAGTGGTTGCAAGCCGCAGTTTGGAGGCCCACCATTTAGTGGGATGCTGGTTTTCAAATATATAGGGACGTGGTGGCACAGCGGGTTAAACCGCTGCTGCTAGGCTTTCTGACCGGAAGGTTGGGAGTTCAAGACAGCGTGACAGAGTGAGCTCCCGTCGCTTGTCCCAGCTCCTGCCAACCTAGCAGTTCGAAAGCACCTAAATGCAAGTAGATAAATAGGGACCACTTCGGTGGGAAGGTAACGGCATTCTGTGTGCTACGGCGTAGAGTCATGCCGGCCACATGACCACAGAAGCTGTCCTTGGACAAAACGCTGGCTCTACAGGCTTTGAAACGGAGATGAGCATCACCCCCTACAGTCGGTCACGACTAGACCATTCGGTCTTGGGGAAACCTTTACTTTTAGTTTTCAAATGGGTTAAATTAGCCTGATGAGCCTTAAATCTCAAAGGCTGTGAGCCTTAAATCTTTGAAGGAACGGTTAAGTTAGTTGATGTCTGTTGTTGTTGGCTTATTCAAACCAGGCTCTGCAAAGATGGCTTCCAGTCTGTTAAAAGTTCCTGTAGAGCAGCTGCTGGAAACGTTCCAGCTCCGGACCATAACGGCAGGAAAACAGCAGCAGGTCGTCAAGAAGCCCTGCCTCAAGGCCGAATGCGAAACAAGGAGAGACTGTCTGGCCAAAGTTGTCTATGCCAAGTAAGTGTGTTGGCCCTCCTCTTTGGGGCTGTGCCTGGGCCATCTCTAACACATACGTGTCTCTTCAAGACGTCTAATTTCTGACCTTGCAATAATCCTGCAAGTTTCTTGGCATGCCAAAAAGAGCGTGTGCCTTTTGTGGCAGATCAGGAACGGCGTCTCTTTCAACCCAAACCCCGTGCTCTGCCTGCTACACCATATTGCTGTCGTCATCTCTGTAATGCAGTAGTTTTCAACCTTTTTCATACCACAACCCCAATATATAAATAAAGTATGAGACTGGGGGCTCCACTGTTGACCCCTAATACAGCTATGCTTTGGCATTCACCCATTTTTTACTTTCAACTATCCTTTGGTCCTTAACCAGGTGAAAGTGCAAGATATTGCTGTATAGTCTACTCAGATTGGAAGGTTTTCATTTTCAGTCAAGCACATAAACTTGTCTGGAAGTTGCACCATTTGCTTGTCCTCTCATTCCAGATGTGCAGGGCGTCTAGGAATATGTCAGAAATTACTCTGCACATGTTTTACTCTTGCCACAGTTTTCTTTCATTTATCTCAAGACTTGCCCTGAGTTGAGTCTTGCATAAGACAAATGCCCACAACCACACATGCCCTCAGCTTCTGTCCTCTTTGTAGATATGTAAAATAAGCGTTATTTGCATATTGACTGTGGTGGGTTATTTGTGTGTTTGCTGCAGTGTATTTGACTGGCTGGTGAAAGTGATCAATGGAAACATATATGCAGATCCTTCAGAGTGGAGCAACTTCATAGGTATCATTTTCACCTTTCTTAGATGATGTGGGATAGGAAAGATTGTGTGGACTTGGCTGTGAATTTAAAAAAAAGAGCCTGCATTCACAAATTTTAAATCTTGTGCCAAAAAGCTGTAGCTGGATGACATAAGCTGAAAAAATACAATTTCTTTTGCAGAGTAGTATTCTTCAAATTTTGTTACTGTTTTGCATAATTTTATTCTGACAGTGCTCATTGTGAAGGAGTTGTGCACGCTACAAGAGCTTCATCCCAAAATGTCCCACCCTTTCCTCCTTCATTGTGAGACGTTCCATATTTTTCAATCATAGTCACTGAAATTGCTTCTCCTGCTTGCTTCTGTTTGGGCTCATTCTTCTTTCCTCATCCCTGCATTGTTGTCTTCATGGATTAGTCACATTGATGGATCTCTTTTCAAGGGTCATGTAATGTCCTTATGTTCTCTCTGACTTCACAGCCAATCGGATTTGAGTGTGTGACGATGTCACTAAGGGTGCTCTCCTAACCTGGAGTTAGGCCAGCACAAGTGGCCTGTGGGCCAGCCGTGTGCACACAGAGATCCGTGTGCCGGCCTCCTTGACTCTGAGAGTGTTGCAAACATCCTTTACGACACTGCAACACCCATGGGCTGGCACAAGTCACATGTGCCAGCCGAACTCCAGGTTAGGATTGCACCCAAAGCAGAATGAGAGCAAGGGCTCAGTTTCTGGGATAAGCCACATGGGTGATTGCAAATGACATCACAATTCTGTGTAACCAGTGTGAGTTGGCTGTGCTGACATCGGGCAGACGGAATCGGTTCAGAGCGACGTCGGTGCTTCCACAGAAGACAAATGCTTTTGAAGAGGTCCTGGCCCTCCCCTCAGCAAAACCTTTCCCAAACTGTGCTGTCACTTCAGCTTCCCCTTAACACTTCTTTGCTATTGAACCAAGAGTGCCTCCTTGCCTCAGCATAGTAATATTTAGGGGCAGAACTGTAGATCTCTGCCCCACAATGCACTAAAACAGCCCCAAGAACTGTGAGATTCTGCAACCCACATATATCATTACGTACACAGTATTATGCTTACTGACCAGTAGGAAATCTGCTTAGCCCTTGCATCGGACTTCCACAATTCCATCAGGAATTTTATACTTTGAACCCTGCAATAAGAACTAGAAACGTTTTCCCTTCTGTGACTACTGCATGGAAAGCACACAGCCCTACTTGAGGAGTTCTGCCTTTCTAACTGTTGGAAGAGAAAATGCCACTCTACAGGTCAATTGTTTGCCCTCCTTCTCCAGGTCTGTTGGATGTTTATGGCTTTGAATCCTTTCCTGAGAACCACCTGGAGCAGTTGTGTATCAACTATGCCAACGAGAAACTGCAGCAGCATTTTGTGGCCCACTTCCTGAAGGCCCAGCAGGTAACCGCCCTTCAAGCAATCTCCCTGTGAGACTGTCCTGCCCCAACAATGTGGCTTCAGATTGTCCTGAATCTGGACAAATAATTGCAGTCTTGCCAGAGCAAGTGGGGCATGGAGGAATCACTCTGAGTGGGCTGTTGTGGAGTATTCAGGATGGCGCCCTCCAATGGTGGGCTCTGAACTGTCCACTAAAAGGTAGGTTCTTGGAAGAAAACTCTAGCCAGGGATAGGCTAGAGTCACCCCCACTCCCTCACTCCAGCCAGTCTGTCTTCTGCTTTCATACTGGACCGAAAGAGGTTCTGATCCCAGTCAGAGGAACCCATTGCAACTGGTTTTGATCCTCTGGTTGGGCAGGAAGAAAGTCTATTGAGAGAGAGATTCTGAGACTGAAGAAGTTTGGTTGTGCTGCTGTGTGTATGATGTAGCCAGTCCAGGGTACCATTTTTAAGTATAGAAGTGGATGCCATGACTGCAGGGAGAATATGTGAAAACCTAGTGCGTTGTTCATTGTGTCATGACCAAAGTTCTGTGTGTGTTTCCCTAGGAAGAATATGCTACCGAAGGTCTGGAATGGTCATTCGTAAGCTACCAGGACAATCAAAGCTGTCTGGATGCCATAGAAGGAAGCCCCATCAGCCTATTTTCTTTGCTGAATGAGGTGGGTAGACAGCCCCAAATTCTGTCAGTGCTGTATGATGGTGTTACAGTTTATTCTAGCCCCTTCCTCCAAGGGGCTCAGGATAATGTTAATAGTTTCCTAGCATCTCAAGCCTTCCTCCTTGGAATCATTTTACCTGGGTATTAACATGCTCTAGAGGAAGTCTTATTATGAATCCACGTATAGAGCATGATACATAAAATATAGATATATCAAAAGCCTTTAGAAAACAATTTGGCTAGGATTTGTTCTTGTTATGTGAATCTTAAGCCACAATAAATTGTCAGTGGAAAAAACCCACAAATATCTGAATATTGTCTATCTACCAAATGTCATTTACCAAATGGAGGTTCTGACCATAGATTTCAAAACAGGTGCTTAAGACAAAAATGGAAAAAAGTGTCTTACTCTGATCTTTGATTGCCTATAAAACTTTATTTTCCAAAACAATGTCAATGGCTAAACAGCGTGTTGTTGTAGGGTATAGGGGATTCTTCACCCCTCCATTGTGTCTGCACCACTCCTTCACCCAAGCTTGTGTTAATATGTATGCATACAGACGTCCCCTTGTATCCATGGGGAATACGTTCCCACCCTTGTGAATACTGAAAACCACATATAACAATAACAACAACAACAATAACAATAATACTTGGATTTATATACCGCCTTTCTTAGGTCACCAGATTTCTCTAATGACTGTAACTCAAGGCAGTTTACATAGGCAGACTTTATTCAGAAACCCGGAGGTTTTTACAATTTTTACAGAAATGTTCTATCTTTCAAGAACTACACACATACAGATGGATCTTTCTGGATTTAGTCCTTCTTTCTGGCCACCCGTTTATCTTCTTGCTGGCTGATAAGCGGCTTCCCTGCTCCCACCAGAGAAGTGGGGCACAACTCCTCCTCACACAAGGCAGCCAAAGCTCAGCCGTTAATCAGTCGCAATTAACGAGGTCTACCGCTCACAGAGACTTCCGGCTGTCCCGAACTGATGACCTTCAGATCTTCAGTCTCGACTAAATCTTCTGATAAGGGGGAACCTTATCTCCATTTCCTCCTCCCCATGCCCATTACCTCCGTTTATCTTCTTTACAGTTGCCCTAAGCAAGCATGTCTCTTCCTTTTACCAAATGCCATAAGCATGCAAGCTTATAGGAAGACAAGCAGACAGCCTGAATTCTAGAGAAGACTGGGAGGGCGCAATCCTAACTTGTGCTGGTGCAGGCAGGCAGGCTGACTGATCTGTGCTGTTTCCAGTGCAGGTTGGGAGTAGGCTGGAGCCGCCATGGGGCAAGGGGACTAACGTCCCGTAACCCTGGGATAGGCGCCAGCGGTCCCGATGCACTTGCTTGGA
The DNA here is from genome assembly GCA_029204185.1 of Lerista edwardsae. NCBI lineage: Eukaryota > Metazoa > Chordata > Lepidosauria > Squamata > Scincidae > Lerista > Lerista edwardsae. The sequence goes on from JAJKFI010000079.1 coordinate 5,882,661, forward strand.
TCTGCACCTGCTGTTTAGCCGTATCCAAGCTCCATCCCATCGCTGGGCCTCCCCACCCACCGGAACGCCCTCCCCCAACCCTGTCCCGCCCCCTCCACCTTTCCCCCCCCCCCCAGAATAGCCCCTGCACCAGCCGAACTTGGCTGGCATAGGAGCAGCTTACCTGGAGCTTGCTCCAGCATTGTAGGGCTGATGCAACTGCCTGTGTCAACCCTGTGCCAGAAACAGTGGCATGAACATACTTCAGTGCTCAAGTGGCTTGCATCAGCCAAAGGGGAGGGATTTGGATTGCACTCTAAATGCACTTCCTGCTAACAGGAAGCAGGAACCACGGATAAACAGATCTGCGGATACTGCTTCTGTGGTTAGGGGAAAGGTTAGCCTAAAGGAAGACTGGAATTGTTTGGGGGAAAGAATGGGGGTGGTTTGTTCATTTTGTTATGCATATTGGGAATCTCAAACTCTACATAATTAAATGCTTTTCAGCCCACCAATCTTCCTTATCCCAACCATATCCATCAGTTTCAACACTTCTAAAAAATATATGTCCCGACCTTCTCCGCAGGAGCGGTGTACATATGCATCGTATCCCCAATGCTCAGTGTATAACTGGGCTAGTCAGCTAGTATAACTAGTATAACTAGTCAGCTAGTGTATAACTGGGGCGGACTCTCCTTTTTTCTATTGAAAATGCATGGCCATCCTAGCTGCTTCTAACGAATCAGTGTTGTAATGAACAACATATTTCAGGTAGCCAGACAGGAAAACATGGATTCCTACTTAGCCAATTGTTTCCCCAGTCGTCCAACATTGATTTCCAAAAATGTTGCATCTTGGAAGAACATGGTTTAAAAAATGTAATGCATATTCGTCCTGAAAGAATAATGCCTCCAACCATCTATGTTCTTTTCTTTCTTTTGCAGGAGTGTCGCCTTAATAGGCCTTCTAATGCCAGTCAGTTTCAAACCCGGATTGATACAGCTCTGTCCAATAACCATTGCATTAGCAGAGACAGGTTCAGCAAGAAGCCAAACTTCATAGTCTCTCATTATGCCGGCAACGTCTGCTATCAGGTGGAAGGCATGGTGGAAAAGAACAAGGTGCTCTCATAAAACCTTTACTAACAAATTGCCTCCTGGTTGCATGGTAGAATCGTGAAAATACCAGATGAAAGCATGAACAGGGAGCCATAAAAAAGCCATAATCGTTGATAAAAGCCAACATTTGTCTTCCTGCAGAGTGGCACATTCATTTCTCAATATGGGAAGGGATGTTAATTTTCTAAAATGCAAGGAGTTCTACAGGAGGGTGCCATGTTGGAAAAGGCCCCACGTCTGGTAACTTATCACCCGAACCTCTGATAATAAGTCAGGGCGTGGGGCACACAAAGCAGGGTGTTGCTTCATGCACAAAGAAGGAGAAGGTGCTCCTTCAGGGAATGTGGTGGTTTTTATGAGCTCTGGTCTTATAAGGCGTTCTTAAGCCAGTTTCAATCAGAGCCAGCCTTAGGAGCTGCGGGGCCCAATTGGGAGTATTTCCTGGGGGGCCCCAGGTTCACAGCCAAGCTTGTAGAAACTTGGAGATCTCAATACAATGTAATTATAGACTTTATATATGGTAGAATGGAAAGCGATCAAAATGTGTGCTTTAAAAATGCATGTGAGTTAATGGACCAAATGGATCGAAGCACATTTTAATATGAAATCACCCACATGTAGGCCGACAAGTAAACACACAAGATGTGTAGATTACATTTGAAGAGTAAATAGTTAACAAAACCACTTGTTTTAGCGGCTGTGGCATAATTTAGTAAAAATTGAATTTTTTGTTCAGAAAAAAATGCAAAATGTTTCTTGTGATCTGTTGGGTGTTCTTGACAAGATTAGAGTAGATTATAAGAGTAGTATAGTAGTGGGACCCCTTCGGCACACCGTCCAATTGGATTAAAGCCAGCCCTACTCTCAGTTCCAAGTGGCTTGCAAAGATTCATATTGGCCTAACTAATATTTTGCTCCCCAAGGGTTCGGGCAACCTAGTTCGAGCAATCCACTCTGAATGGAAGCCGCCAATTTGGTATTGTATTCTGTTTGTTTATTGTTTGCTACCAAAAGTCTTTACAACTACACCCTTTTTTTCATTGCAAAGGACCCTGTTCCCCCTGAACTAGTCCTGATGCTCCAGCAATCGCAGGACGCCTTGCTGCAGAAATTATTCCCTGTGGCCGCCATGAACCAGCAAACAAAGAAAAGTGACATCAAGGCTCAGACCAAACCTGTGGTGGTTACGGTCGTCTCCAAGTTCAAGGTTTGTTCCACTGACTGACTCTTAACCCAGTGTCAATTTTTAAATATTTTTCTCTTCAACACTGAGGCCTAGAAGCTTGAGGTTTTCAAAATGGGTGCTGAGATTCCTAGGACAGGAAACCACAGCGTAGTGCTCATATCAGAGGAGTTAGTCATTTGCCTAACGACTAGATGAATTTGTTCATCTAGCACAGCGCCTTTCAGCACCTAATTCCAAGAAACGTTTTTCTGCACTAACTGATGTGCCCAGAAACATCTGAGTTAGAACTCTGCGTGGCAAAGGATTCTGAGAACTAGTCTAAGCATTGAGCTCAGTTCATGTCATGCCAGGCTTGCTTGACCTCCTCTGAGAGCAAGCCTTCTCAAGCACCCCCAACATTTCATGGGGCTGTGAGTTGCAAAGGATGGGCGACAGTTGTGGGGAAGCTGTCTTTCAAGAAAACAGTTCGGGACCAGTTCTTGGCTGGTCCTTTCCTAGAACTGCTTCCATCAACCTCCATTCCTCCTAGGGCCAGCAGAGAGATGAGACAGCAAGAGCTCCTCCATCAGCCTTATGTCAGGTTTGGTCAGGCCTCAAACCAGAGAATCTGTGCCTAAGAATTCTGGGACCTCTCTGAGAGGCAATCAGGACACTTGGATGGTGAATGTGCTGAGTCAGAGCACAGCTGACTCAACTCAGGCAATTACTCTAATTGGAGCTATCTGGTTGGCTGAGAGAATGTATATAACCAGAGAGCTCTGGCAATGGTGTGTGGGTCGTTTTGGTGAAGTTGGTATGCTGTATCGTTATCTTGGAATAGTGGTGAAGTCTGGTGAAGGAAGCCTGTTCTCCGAGCCGTGTATCTCGCTTCTAACGTCCTTGACTGCTAAATTCCTGCTGCGACTCGTCTCTGCTTGGTGGGTCACTATCCATCATCCGTGACACCTTAGTTGCGCCAATGGATCTTGAGCTGCCCTCCCAGAACTGTGTCCTACGGAGGCCATGTTTCCTGGTCATCATATAATTTGTCTGTGACTGAACTTGGTTTCCTCTCCCCTTCCCATCCATTTTGTAAAGTGTCTGCACTATAAGCTGCTATTTTGAACCCTGGCCTGTCTTGAGTGTGTTAACTGAAGGGCGGCACGCAAGTGTGACAGATAAAGCGAAGCCTTGGCCATGACTGACTGCCTCACTGGGGAACCCTGGATAAACTTCCTTGGAAGGGAACACTGGAGTTCCCTGGAACATAATTTGCAAAGGATTGTCTCACTTGGTATTTCACAAACCTAGAAAAATGGTGAACTCCTGTGTTCACAAGAGTGTGCATTATCTCCTGCCGCCTTCTAGGGTTCCCTTGAACAGCTGATGGCGATTCTGCACAGCACCACCCCACACTACATCCGGTGCATCAAGCCCAACGCCGACTGCAAGGCGGCCGTGTTCAGCAAGGACGAGGTACTGATCCTTTTTTCTGTCTTCCTCTCTTCCCATCATGAACTTCATCCATGGCAGAAAGTGTGAGACAGCCCTCATTCCAAGTAACTGGCCTTCCCAAGCCAGTCGTGGACAAGCTCAGCACACAGACCATTGCCTTAGTTTGCACTAAGCAGTGCCATCCTTTGTGTGTTTACCCAGAAGTAAATCCCACTGACCTCAACAGGGAGCTGACTTCCCATGACAGGCATTCATACAGGCTAACTGGAACATAGCATTATTTCTGGTGCCAAAGGGTCCCATGAATCTAGTCCATGAGAAGGGGCTCTTGAAAGATCTTGAAAACAGACTTGCAAGTCAGTTGGCCAGGTTTCTAGCCCTCAGTGTGTTTGTTCAACCTTCCCCCCCCCCCAATCATGTACCTGTGTTTGTGGCATTTTAGTAGGACAGCCTGTGAAGGAACGAGAGTTGGGATCTCCCCTAGTTTACAAAAACTTTCCTGGCCACTCACTCGGTGGCAATGGCTGTTTGATGGGCAGCCCAATCTTAATCTGCATTGGAGCAACCTGGCCTGCGCTGTATCCTAATGAAGGCTGATTTTTAAATACTAATGAAAGGTATTTTCTTGACTGCTCGGATCTGCACCAGCAAAATAACAGCCACGAGTCCAAGCAGCCAGGAGTAGCCCGGATCAGGGCTGCCCAGCTCAGGGATGGGGGTTAGGATATGGCCTAATGGCCGTGTCCTCTCTCCTCCCCCCCCCAGCCTTCCTCCAGCACACCCTGCACTGGCAGAATTCTGTTGGGGCTTGGCCAATGCAGCTGACGGGTGGCATGGTGTCCTTGGGTTGGCGCTGCTGCCTGCGCTGACCCAATGCTCAAATCCACGGCACAAACATGCCTTGTGACACGTTTGCAACAGCACTGGGCCAGCGCAAGAGCACTACACTAGTGCAATGCCAGGCTATGATTGTGCTCATAGACGGGTAGATAATTTAATTGATGCCTGTGATGCTTTTGAGTGTTCAGGCCGCTTGATAGATGATATCTTGTAACCTGTGCAACAATGTTGAAGTGGGGCCGGATTTAGACTTCCCATATTTATTTTATTTTTCACATTTTGATACCGCCCTTCCTCCAAGGCACTTTGGTCCTCACAACAACCCTGTGAGGTAGGTGAGGCTGAGATAGTGCCTGGTCCAAGGTCATAAGAACATAAGAAGAGCCCCACTGGTTCAGGCCAAAGGCCCATCTAGTCCAGCTTTCTGCATCTCGCAGTGGCCCACCAGATGCCACAGGGAATACATAAGACAACTAGATATGTGCGTCTCATTGCCACTCCCCTGCTTCCGGCACTCCGAGGTAGCCTTCCTCTAAAGTAAGGAGGTTGCACTAACCATCATGGCCTGTAGCCTGCGATGGCCTTTTCCTCCAGAAATCTGTCCAGTCCCCTTTTAAAGGCATCCAGGCCAGATGCCATCACCACCTCCTGTGGCAAGGAGCTCCATAGATTACCTGCTGGGTAAAAAAGTATTTCCTTTTATCTGTTCCCACGCTCCCAACACTCAATTTTAGCGAATGTCCCCTGGTTCTGGTATTGTGTGAGAGGGAAAAGAACCTCCCTCTATCAGCCTTTTCCATCCCATGCATAATTTTGTATGTCTCAATCAAGCCCCTTCCCCAGGCGCCTTTTTTCTAGGCTGAGGAACCCCCAATGCTGTAGCCTTCCCTCATATGGGAGGTGCCCCAGCCCTGTAATCATTTTGGTCTCTCTCTTCTGCACGTTCTCTAGTTCCCCTACATCTTTTGTCCAAGGGGCTTTGTGGCTGAACGTGGATTTGAACCTGGATCTTCCAGGTCTAAGTCCAGCTCCCGAACCACTTGCAGAAGTGGGGCTGGGGCCAAGTGCAGGGAAGAAATCAGAGTCAAACGCGCAGCTTCCTGAGGTCGTCGGTCTCTTGGTTGCTGCACTGCGGCTTTCAGCCGCCTGCCTTTCAGTTCTTGCTTCTGTTGCAGGTTTTGTGTCAGCTGGAGGCATGTGGCATTGTGGAAGCCGTCAACATCAGCGCCGCTGGCTTTCCCATTCGGCAAGTTTGCAGACGTCGCATTCCTTCCCTGGGCATCGCCCAGCACAGCAGTTCTTCTGTTCTTACAAACTTCAGCTGCCAAATGCTTAAACCCTCTTTCAATACTGCTTCCCCCCCTCCCCCCGCCACTATCCAGATGTGAAGGTCTGTGCTCTGGGGGGATGGGACTCAGATCTTCCCCTCTCCAGGCTTCACCTTTTTGGAATTCTCAATTATGTATTTCTTCTTCTGTTTTCTATGAATATCCTGTGTACCTATTTTAGACTTCCATAGAATGTAAACTTCAAAAAAAAAAAGAGAGAAATGACTGGGACTTCTTCAGGAGTCCCATTTGTTCCAACAAAGTTTGTTCCCGGTGTGTTGGGATCTCCTGGTTAACCCTACACAAACTGGTGGTGTTTCCAACTTCTTTTTCTCTCTACTTGGGCCACCAGGATCCCCTTCCGAAGCTTTCTGGAACGTTACAAATTGCTGAAGAAACCGCGAAAGCTAAACTCGAGAGCCGTGCAGCAGGAAAACGGTTTTGTGCCTGCGGGGGGCAACGGTATGTCCTTTAGCGGAGTCTCTTTCCTGAAATTGTGAGCATGTCTGAACTTCACTGATCTTATCCACTGAACGCATTGTCCAGCCAAGCGCCTCTGTCAAATCCCATTTTGCTAAATGATCTGTCTTCCAAAGGGGACTGATATATTGGTGATTCCACTGAGAAGTAGAGGAGGGGGACACAAAATGCAGTCCTGGCTTGAAGCTTCTGGAGAAACTCCTGTTCTGGAGAAACTCCTGATTTCTTTTTAAAAGAAATCATAGAATCAGCCTTCAATTTGGGCTGTCATTGCCCTTTAAAGAGGGGTTTGGCACAGCTCATATGCCAGATTGTAAATAGTATGCATTTACAGATTGTATGCATTGCCGCTAGCAGGTATTTACGCTTGGATGTGTATCGCAGCTCCTGATCCTGCAAGGTGTATACATGTAGCGCAAAAGTTCCCAGACTTCCTGCTGCTGTGACACCCTTAAAAACCAGAAATGAGGGACGCTGATGTGAAACACATCACACAGTGACATCAGAAACCTGACACAAACCTCCAATCAGCTGTAAGCGGGTCAGAGTGGGCGGGAGGGCTTTTCTGCAGTGTGTCCACTGCACCAAGCCTCCTGCCACTGTCTGGAGGCTCGTGGCTCGGTCTCACTGCTGGGCAGTGGGCTGTCCACAATGCCCCAGTATGTGCCTCACGATCCCTAGATTGAGAGCCACTGATGTGGGGGAAGCCTGCCTAACTATGCTGGTCTCCTTTGTTGGGCCAGAAGCTAAATCCTTCCTGACAGTGTAGGCCTACAGAAACATCCAGAAGCCAGAAGTGTGAGCAAACAGGGTTTTCAGTACTGGGAGAATGCGGCTTGAGTGGCTCTCCACCCTTCCCCGCCACTTGCAGCCCAGACTGTAGAAAATGAAAAACGATGCAAAATTCACCTCTGTGTATAGAGATGGCAGAATTCAAATTTTCTTCCTGCTGAAATGGGTTTTGTTGCTACTTTTTATTTTAGAGAGCTCTTTCCTGGTTAGGAAACGTGTCCAAGGTGACCAACAGTGAAATCCATTTTAACCTGCCCGCCCCCCCAACAATTCATTATAATAAACAGCAGCATCGACAAACCTGCCACCACCTAGAAAAGCAACAGTAGAATTTTTCTCTCTCCAGCCCTTGGTGTACAATGTACTTTTTCTGTATTCTCTCTCTGTGGCTGTTGCATTTCTTGCCCAACTCCCTTTTGGTCTTCCCAGCTTTCCTGGATTTTCTTCTGCTCTTACTGCTTCTCTGCGGGAGTCTTTCTTCCGAGCAACAGCCCTCGTCTCTGTCTTAACGGTTGGTTTAACAGAACCAGGCCAGCTGTTCCTGCAGCAGCGGTAAGCTTAGACTAGGTCTCTTGTTGACTCAGGGCCAAGCTACACAGGATGGTGGGAGACCCATGACTTTAAGAGAGTCAGTCCCAAAAGGCAGCAGTTCGGGTGAAGGGAAAGCAGAGTGCAAGAGTATTTCATTGCTCATCTAACAGGTTGGTTTGACCAGGGAACAAAGCCTGAAAGAACAGTTGTAGTTTCTGGGTGACTTGGTTTGGCTGGGCTGGTGAGTTGCAATACTCTCTTTGGCCACTATCGGAGGGGTGCTGTAGAGCAGCAATGACTAGGCTAATGCAGCCTCTGCATGAGCTGCCCTGGTGGCAAAGGGAGTATAATGCTGGGGTCCTGCTGCCAGCTTCCTTTATGCTTGACCCCCCGCCCCCCGGGACGTTCCAAAGGAGGGTTCAGCAGCCCCATTGATGCTGAAATTTGCACAAGTCACAGGCAGACCCCAGCTTCAAGGCCTCCATCCTGTGTAGTTTGGCCTTCGGCTGCTGTGCATTTGTATAGGAATTAGTAGCTGAAAAGGTGTAAAATCCAGCCTTGAAAACTGACTGTCTTCTCTTTTGGCTTGCAGGCTGGGCTGTTTCTCCTGCAGAGGAGGAAGAGGCTTTACATAGTGCCGTGCAGGACCTGTTTCAGCAGATGCACCCAACAGCTTCTCTACTCAGCCCTGCGGAGAACGGCTCGGGTGCTGCGCCAGTGTATTGTGGCAACACCAAAGTGTTTATGACCAACTCGATGGTGAGCGCACTGAGTGAGCATTGGAGAAGGGGAGCTGTGGGAGGCACTGGAAGGGCTACAGTGAAGTGCATCACAAATGATACATATCCTACGTAGTGAAGAGGTGGCTAGATATGGCCTGAATGGAGTGTCCAAAGAATCTTGACTTCTGTTCTTGGAAAAGCCCTTGTAATGGCCAAGAGAGGCTTGACAGCACATGAGCCATGCCTCTGGAAGTCTCAGAAAACAGAGAGCTGCTGAGAAGGCTTTTGTGGTGCTGGGGGTGTGGGGCATCAGTGGCATAGCTACGGGGGGCACGGTAAGCACTGCAAGTGCTCCACCGCAGCTGTACGTGGCCTCTCTGTGCATGTTGGTGTTGCTGCCCAGAATGGCTCCAGTGGTGATTGGGAGAGGCTGCTTACACGCCACAGTGCAGCACTTGCAGTGCTTCCCATGCCACCACCCTGCACAGCTACGCCACAGCCCTGCACAGCACAAGCCAAAATATATGGAAACCAGGCACAAAGCTTTCTCACAGGCAAGTCAAAGGAGGGGTTGGGCATTTACACCGAAGTATAGAATTTTGAATTATGGTGTTGGAGAAGACTCTTGAGAGTCCCCTGGACTGCAAGGAGATCCAATCGGTCAATCCTCCAGGAAGTCAAGCCTGATTGCTCCCTGGAAGGACAAATCCTGAAGCTGAAGCTCAAATACTTTGGCCACCTCATGAGAAGAGAGGGCTCTTTAGAAAAGACCCTCATGCTGGGAAAGATTGAAGGCAAAAGGAGAAGGGGGCGGCAGAGGAGGAGATGGTTAGACAGTGTCACCGAAGCTATGAACATGAAATCGGGCGAACTCCGGAAGCTAGTGGAGGACAGGGAGGCCTGGCGTGCTGTGGTCCATGGGGTCGCGAAGAGTCAGACACGACTTAGCGACTGAACAACAACAACAAAATAGAATTTACTGTAAATATTTTCTAGAAAAGTGTGTGTGTGTGTCCTTGCAATTAATACTTTGGGCCTCCATGATGACATGAAGTGTCATCTGGATTCGGAGTGACCCAGAATCCAGCTGTCCCACAAAAAGCAAAAGAAGACACTTCCCAGCATCCACAGAGGGCTACCAGTTTAATCTGGGAGGGTGGCATTTCATCCTTCCCTTCTGTATTGTTTCCCTGATCTGACTTGCTCCTCCAAAGCAGCTGTTGACTCAGCAGAGAAGAAAACTACAGCTAGGGACGTTATGTGCATTCGACTCCTGCAGGCGTGTCTGTTATGGTGGGAATTTAGGTTGGGACGTGACACAGGAGGAATGTGTTCAAGACCTCCCACCCCAGCACTGCTGCCCTCTGAAACACCTTCTCATTTCTGGCACAAAATTTTTTTTTTTAAAAAAAATTGTTGCTTCTGGAAAAGGCCCAGAGGTTAGACAAGGACCAAAACCACAGCCCAACTCTCCACACTGGTCCAACGGGAGATCTTGTCCCTTGCAGTTGGAGCTCCTGGAAGCCAGAAGAGCCAGAGTTCTGTCTGAAAAAGCATCCTGCATCCAGTGCTATTGGCAGAAGTTCAAGCAGAGGAAGCTGGAGAGGCAGAGGCAGTGTGCCACCGTCATCCAATCAGGTGAGGGGAAAGACACACAGCGGGAGGAACACCCATAGGCAGAGAGGATCATGGGGCTATATCAGCTTGGATCAAAAGTGTAGCCATTCCAGAGGACTGGTGGGCACTTGCTGGTTGCTTTCAAAGGGTGGTGGGGTAGACAGACTTCAGAGCAATCCAACCATCACTTCTTGTGTCTTCAAGCAAAAGTGCACACTGAATCGTACCTGAACAGGCCATTGGCTAGTAAAATTGCACCGTGCTTTGTGCATTTAAAGCACCTAGAGCAGCGATTTTCAACTGTTTTCATCTCACAGCACACTGACAAGGTGCTAAAATTGCCAGGGTGCCCACCATCAGTTTTTGGACAATTGATAAGGCACATCATGCTGCATCTCTCAATTGTCCTATTAATAAATAACTCTCCCCCAAACTCCCCACGGCACACCTGTGGACCATTTGCGGCACACCAGTGTGCCATGGCACACTGTTTGAAAACCACTGACCTAGAGGATCACAGGGACTCTCAACCTCGAAAGTGAAACTATTGGGGAAATTGGTAGCAGCCCCTGCTGGAGCCAGTGAGCTGAGCTAGGCTAAATGCAATTTCCAGACCAGCAGTTCGTCTGTTCTGGCTGGCCTCCTGTAACCTGTTTTCTCTCCACCCCTTCATCAGCTGTTCACTCCTGGATGGCCAGGAGACATTTCCAGAGAGTGCGCAAGGCTGCTGCCGTTATCAAACGGGCCTGGAGGAAATGGAAGGTAAGAGAGCTCAGTTTGGCCAACTGAGAACCTACCCACAGCTTTCAGGAAGCTGGAAGCCTGACACCTGAGGTTCCACAGAAACCACTAAAAATATGTACGCTGGGCATGGGTTTTCACTGCCCTGAGAATCGCTGCTTTCTTTAAAAGTGCAACCACCACCACAACAGAAATTCAAGGTCCTAAGCTTTGTTGAAACACTTAAAAGCATGTGAACAATCCATGCTGGAAGTGTGGCTGAATAACATGGGGAGGGGGTTAGGGCCTTTTGTCCCCCACAACTAGAATAAAAATAAGGGAAGCTATTGAAGCATGCATTGATGTGGAATTTGATTCAAGCTGATGTGGGGCAAAAGGGTGACTCTATTTAGCCAACATTTTCTTCTTTTAAACAGTTAATGGGAACCGCCATCTTGAGCTGTGCAGGGCTTCCCCAGGCCCTGGGGGAATGACATTTTAATATCATTAAAATGACATTTTTAATGACATTAAAAAAGTCACTTCTGGCTTCCTCCAGTAAACTGGAAGTCATGTTTTTTTCCCAGCCAAAACGGCCATTCTAAAGCCCGCATATAGGTTATGCAAAAGGCCTCGGCAGAAAAACCCTCCATGCTTGACTGGAGCTGCAAGAGGGTCCGGGTGGGCCCTCCCTGGGGATCATCAAATGTCGAACCTCAGGATAATGCAGGCTCACCTATATTTGTAAACCGTCCTCAAGACTCTGTGGTGGAAAGGTAGATATCGGTGTTCATCTCTTTTCCTCCTTCCCTCCAGATTCACTTGTATGGATATCCAAGAATATTTTTCTCTCCCTAGGCCAAGATGGATGCACTGGCTGAGGAAGAGTTGGACTACGTCGAAGAAAAGCTCCTCACCTCTGTCCCTGGCGTTGCCTCGAGCCGGAGTTGTGCTCAACCCCCAAAATTGCCGCCATTAAGTGCCAGAATCCCGTTTTGGCCTTTCGGACTGGCCCTCTCGATGGCGCCTGTGACAGTATGTGGGTTCCAGAGAGAGTGTGCCCTTCTGCCGTGCCTCCAAGTCTCACAGCAGCAGGACTGCAAGAAGGCAGGAGCCAAGGTGGCCGGGCATGGCGTGGCCTCCATCAGAGCAGCCCCCCAGGTCAGACCCGCACCATGGAGATGTTCTCTTAGATGGCAAAGCAGTTGTGTGTGTGTGTGGGGGGGAATATACCGGCTGAGAGCTGGGCACGGTAGTGCTGCTTTCAAAACCAAATGCAAGTCCAGTTGACCTCAAGGCAGCTGGTGGGGCGCCCCCAGGTGGTTATGGAGCAGAGATGGAACTCCAGCTTGTTTTGTTTAGACCCTCCCCTGAAGCAGTCCAATGGATGCTTTTATATGCAAGAGAATGCTTTTGTCAGCCGTGTTTAGGGTCAGGCTCCAGGACACAGCAGTTTGCGGGGGAGTATCCATGGGCCGGAAGCTGCTGTGGGGTCCATTGCAGGCATTGGCGCAGGGAATATCTTTGCATTAAAATCACATGGTTGAGACTGAGGAGCAGAAAGGGGGCGGGACCATTTATAGCTGAACAGGGACCTATACAAGGATCTGCCCACCCAATCATCAGGCACAAAGCTCCAAGCATTTTCTAAGTGTGGACTTGATGCGCACTGTGTTTCCACCTAGGGCTCCATCAGATTCCACTGCAAGAAATCGCCACTGCCATACGCGGACACCAGGCCACATGCCCTCGACTGCGTCTTGACGGGGCTCAACCGGATCCTCCTGGACAGCTGCATGCTGCTCTCCACCTGAGCATGGACTTTGGGGCATGGTTGATCTACTCCTGAAGTATTTATTGCACCCTCTCTTGCTCACATAGCGCCTCTTTTCCACATCCCTTGTGAGTTTTGCAGGGGCTTTGCCTGCTTGGCTTGGGCCACTCTAATCTCCTGGCATGCAGACACTGCCTGTGGCAAGCTACAGCTTTCCGCCTTGAAGCATGGGAGCCATCCTTCTGCCATCGCATGGGAGCAATCACTTTGCACCGGCAGAGCAAATGCATGTGTGTTCATTCAAGCTCCCTGAGGCATCTGCCAGGCTACTGTGAGATGCAGAAAGCTGGACTAGATGACCCGATTTAGATTTATGTTCCATGGAACATATGGGAGCAAATAGAGGTATGAAGTGGTGGTGGATTGAGCTGCACCATTGTTGGGGGGGGGAGAGAGAAAAGACCAGAAATATAGCTATTTTGAACTCATTTTTTAAACCTTCCATAACTGGGAAAATGACACCTGCCCCAGCCAACTCCAAGCACACTCTACTTTCCTTCCAAAGAGTTTTAATGTAAAGGGGCAAGTCTGGCATCAAAAGAACAGCACCCTGACCAGTTTCATTTTAAAATCAAGACTTCCCTTTTAATAGCCTACAACTAGTACAACAATCTTGAATGGGCTGTCTCAGTTACGATAGCTGTTTATCTTCTCACCCCTGCACAGAGGGAGAGCAGCAAAATAGCATTTAAAAAACAAAAACAACCCCAATATTTCAAAAACCCTGTAGGAGTGCAGCTCTCTCTTCCTATCCTTCTGCAGTCTGTTTTTCTATACTATTGAAAATTTTAAATGATTGCATTTCTGTTTATCCGTCATGTTCAATTTGTTCTTCTGTCCTCCACTTTCTGGACTCCTTCCAAATGAGCTGGCTCCTAATTTAGACAATAAATGCCTGTTTGAGACTGTTTCTGCCTTTGATTTTTAAGAGATGCAATATTCCTGCTGTTCCAACAAGTCTCTATATGCATGAGCTGAGAGAATTCTAACAGGCAGAGAGCAAGCAGGCTCTAGTTTGTTCCATACTTGGCCGGGACTCCTGTATCCAATACGCATCTCACTCTGGAAACTCATTCTCCTTCTCTGGAGATTCAATGGTCCTAAGGCAACAGTCTGCAAACTCCACAAACAGCGGCTCTTGCATGTACTTCTTCATGAAGGCGCCCTTGTCTTTGGCTTGGTCTACAGTGAGAAGCAGCTGTCGGAGGTGGGGATTGAGCAGAATGCCCTTGAGCTCTTCCGATTCCTCTGTTTGGAAGCCAAAAAGGGGGAAAGCGTCAAACCCGGGGAGAACACAGATAGCTGGAAGGGGGAGGTGAGCCTCAAAATCCCTGTTCCAACTCGGAGAATCTTGTACTGACCCTTATCAATCACTGCCCAGCCAGTGAAATATTGCATTTCCAACACATGGGAAAACACACAGGCCCAGTTTAGCCTTCCCAGGAACTCAAAATCAAGGTTGGATCCTGATTTGTTTTGGCTAACGGCAGACAGAACAAACCACTGTTCCAAATTAATGCATAATGGGAAACTGCTGGCTCTTCTAAAGTGAAAGCCAATGATTCAAAATCTCTCCTCTCAAAAGAAGAGAGGGAAGTACACAACCCCTAGGCTTGAGCATGCAATGACCAACCATGGTTTGTCATTGCAACTGAACTGGGCTGTTAAGAACAATGTGAAGTTTGTTGGGGAAGGGTCAAATTTCCCACAGAGCCCAGTTTGCTGAATGCATGCTTGGGGTTCCTCTTCCTATGGAAAGAATTGCTGTGAGTTCAGCAGAAAGCTTACTTAGGAGCTTGAGTTTCTCAAGAGGCACCTTATCATCGTCATCTTCCGTCAAGATGTCATCCACTGACCAAGGGCTTCCTACGGAATGTCAGAAACAAGAGTTTAGCAAGGATGAGCTGGAATGGCAAGGTTTCAATTCAACAGAGTCCTTTCCCCAACTGGTGGACTCGTTTTTTGATATCTTGGCCTTCTGAGTCACAGGGACTGTGAGAACTCAGGGGCATATAATGAGCATAGGTCCTAATGGACAGCAGAGATGTGAAGGCTGCCTGACAGTTACAGATGACATTCCTGCTGGTAGGCCACTGAGAAAAACACCCTCAAGAAATACAGTGGCAGACCACAAAATGCATTGGTGCCATTGTTCCAAGGCATCAATGGAGTGTGTGGGCCGTACCTGGTGATTGCACCACCATATCACTTGGGGCTATGTGTGTGTGATGCCACTAATGCCCAAAATTGTAAAATCTTAGTATTTTTGAATACCATTCATGTTATATAGCATTCAATCTGAAATTTACATCTAAATGCAAAGAAACAAGCATGTTGAAATATCTGTACTCTATCAAAAGTTTTAGCATGCACGCACACGCACACACACACACATTCTCTCAGTGCAACAAAACTGGGAAATGAAAAGAACAGACACCCTGCCAAGGAGCTGCAAGAAACCAACTGCCTACTTTGGAAAGCAATATTTTATCTGCGTGTAACAGAAGCCAAATTTCCCAGTGCTGAAACTTCTTATTTCTATAGGACAGAATATGACCTTTTCTGATCCCAGTTCTCTAGGTATGGGATGAGGCTTTTCCCAGAGTCACAAATCATCTTCCTCAAATAATTATTGCCTCTTCCCCCATGCAAATTGTACAACTTTTTGATACAATACACAGACAACAAATGTAAATGGGGATTAACATGGACATGAGGGATCAGTTACAGTTTTTAGCCATTATGGTTAAAACAACAACTCCATGTACAGAGGCAGTAAACCTCTGAATACCAGTTGCAGGTGGGGGAGTTGTAACGGCAGGACAAGGACTACTGCCTTCCCATCCAGCTTGCAGATTTCCTAAAAGTATCCAGCTGCCCGCAGCAGGAAACAGGATAAAAGGACCTTTGATCTGATTCCACAGGACTTTCTGACGTAACAGACTGTTTCGAAGCTCAGCCATTCTCTTCCCTCAATAAGTCAGTGAGAAATAGACTAAATACCTTCTGTGTCCAGCGATTTCTCCCTCTGAACACCCTGGGAGGCTTCTGTAGGAACAGGCTGTAGACTCAGATCCACTCTGGACACGCACTGCTCTGTTCAAATCCCAAACATGCATCTCGTTAACACCAGCCCAGAGATGTTAAAGCTACAAATTATTATTATTATTAAGTGCACTTATGTCTCGCTTCTCAACAACCACCACCTTTGTTTCTCAGAGCAGGTATACAGCAAACAGAATGGGAAGATGGTTCTCGCAATCCCATCAGCAGCCACTGGGAGGGAGGCTGTGGTGGGGTGGACAGCTGCTCTTCCCTCCCCATCCCCACCCCAATTATTGCAAGAGAATCACCCCTTTAAAGGGAGTCTCTTTTCCCCAGTGAGCACAGCATCAGCCAATAGCACCATTAGGCGACTTAAGGCCCTTCTGACTTGTGACAGCATCCTCAGATGAAGGTCTGCATCCTAATCCACTCCTTTAGTATTTTATACCATCCTTAGGCAAGTGAGAGATAGTGACCAGCCAAAGGTCACCCAGTAAACCTTATGACAGAGGCGATTTGAACCTGGATCTTCCAAGTCTACATCACGATACCAGGGGACTTAACCTTTTTTTGTGCCACAACCCCAATACATAAATGAAGCATGAGACCTACCTCCATTGATCCCACCCCCTCCCAGGACCCTATTTGCCCAGCGCCTCCCCTGTTGCCACCCACTCCCCACCCCTGTTCCACCCTCCCAGCACTACTCACTGGAGCCAAATATTCTTGTTAAGAGAACAGAAAAAAGTTACCATGAAGCCTATTCGAAAGCTATTTTAGCACACTTGCTAAGAACCTGAGCAGGACTGGGACACCTGGTACCTGAAAGGGGTACTCCAGATGCCTCCCCCTTTACCTGGTGGTGCTCTAGTCCAGTGGTCTTCAACCTTTTCATTCCTGCAAGTCCTGCATTCCCCACAAGTGAGACTTTGTGACCCCACTGGGGTCCTGACCCTATGGCTGAAGTACACTGGCTCTCTTAGGCCTTTTCCTTGCAGTTAGTGACTCACTCTGTTACATTCTGGAGTGTTTATGTTGTCAGCTGTTATGGTGTAGATTCTTATAACTAGCAGTGTCAACATAATTTAAAATATTCCTGTCTCCCACCAGCTACAAATCAAGGCCTACCACATAGTCCTTTAAAAATAGAAAAGGGGACGAGATTACAGGAGACAGGGACCCCTGCCCTCCTGGAATTCCAGCTACCCCTGCCCCTGTTTACACAGGAAAAAAAAAACTAGCTTATGAATTGAAAGTCCAAAGCCATAAGCAAAGAGGGATTTTTTTTCTGTCTCTTTCAGATCTTTTTTTCTTCTCCAATTAATGGAGATTTGGAGCAAATGAACAAAAACGAGCCTACCTTTGTGCGTCTTGTAGCAGGGCACCGAACAACTGCAACAGCAAGAGAAAAAAGCAAGAGTTTGAAAATCACAGATCTATTATTTAAGAATGTGATGTTCCTCTGGGCATGGGATCTGTTAACAGGTCAAATGCTACTCCAAGTTTTTTTTTGGCAGGGGAGGGTTACATATTTGAAGGCAGGAAGAGAATCTTGCAGCAGAAAGATTAAATAAGGACAACAGCAGTCACGAGCAAGTTCTTAACACAAGTCATGAGTCAAACCCCAGAACTCAGGGCCCAAGCAGGTGCTGAAGAGAAGGAGTGCCTCTGAGCATATACAATGAGATTTTTATCGCCGAGCAACCAAAGACCAGGATCCCTAATATCCAGCACTGATTAACAATCAGCCTGTTTTAAGCAGAAGGCCCCTAGGCACACTTACACACGAATAAGCTTGGAGCGTGCAAAAAGAGATCACCTCTGAGAACACACAGAGACCCCATCACCACTTCCTCTCCGAGTATTCCCAGAGGAGAGCCCCCTTCATCTTCTGGTTTCGGAGCCTACATAGTGCCTTTTTGATAAGCGCGAGGGCTCCTGACGGAAACTCTGCACACGCTTAGAGATACTTCGATGAAAGGGCAAAGGGTCCCCACAAGCACCTGAACATACACAGAGCCCCTCCGAGTCTGCGCGCGCGCTCCGAAAGCTTGCTGTCTACCAAGCAAGAAAGGCGGTGCAAAAGGCCGCCCGCCGGCTACTTACTATCTCGCCCGGCAGCCCGGGCAGCGGTACCGAGCAGCACTTCGCCCACTCCGCCCGCACACGCTGCACGAGGAACCGCCGTCCTCTTGCATGGCCGCTTCTTCCTGCCTTCGCTCCGCCTCGGCCGGGATCCACGTGGTTTCCCCCGGATCCAGCCCTGCCCAGCGGAGCGTCTTCACGGGTCGGCCACTCCCCCCTGCACACGTCTCTCATGTACTCGAAAGCCGATCGCCCTGCGATTACAAAGGCTGTCGAGTCCTGTGTGGACGCTTTGCTCCGGAATCGGCTCCACGCTCGCCCCCCGGATTATTCCGTATATTGTATTAAACGCTGGATGCGAAATCTCCAGGGCGATCAGCGGCTGCAGGAAGGCTGCAGCTCTCTGCAATTTTTCCTGAGAATAAGCACCCTTCTGAGTAGACATGTACAGTCTTAGCCAAAAGTTTTGAGAATGACACAAAGATTAATTCTCACGACATCAGCTGCACCAGTGTTGAAAGATCTTCATGCAGATGTTACGATGGTAAACTGAAGTATAAGCACAAGCATTTGCATAAGTGTCAAAAGCTTTTATTGACAATTACATTAAGTTTGTGCAGAGACAATAATTGCAGTGCTGACCCTTCTTTTTCAAGACCTCTGCAATTCCCCCTGGCATGCTGTCAGTCAACTTCTGGGCCACATCCTGATTGAAGGCAGCCCATTCTTGTATAATCAATGCTTGGAGTTTGTCAGAATTCGGGGGCTTTTGTTTGTTCACCTGCCACTTGAGGATTGACCACAAGTTCTCAACGGGATTAAGGTCTGGGGAATTTCCTGGCCATGGACCCAAAATCTAGATGTTTTGGTCCCCAAGCCACTTAGTGGCAAGACTGTTTCTGGTTGGTTGGGAGAAGGTGCTCTTGGAGGTGGTTGTTGTACCATTCTTTATTCATGGCTGTGTTCCTAGGCCAAATTGTGAGTGAGTCCACTCCCTTGGCTGAGAAGCAACCCCACACATGAATAGTCTCAGGAGGATGCTTTACTGTTGGCATGACACAGGACTGATGGTAGTGCTCACCTTTTCTTCTACGGACAAGGTTTGTTCTGGATGCCCCAAACAATCAGAAAAGGGATTCATCAGAGAAAGTGACTCTACCCCAGTCCCCCGCAGTCCAATCCCTGTACCTTTTGCAGAATGCCAGTCCGTCCCTGATATTTTTCCTGGAGAAAAGTGGCTTCTTTGCTGCCCTTCTTGACAACAGGCCATCCTCCACAAGCCTTCACCTCACTGTGCGTGCAAATGCACTCATACCTGCCTGCTGCCATTCCTGAGTAAGCTCTGCACTGGTGGTGCCCCGATCTCGCAGCTGAATCACCTTTAGGAGACAGTCCTGGCGCTTGCTGGACTTTCTTGGCTGCCCTGATGCCTTCTTCACAACAATTGAACCTCTCTCCTTGAACTTCTTGATGATTTGATAAATGGTGGATGTACTGTAGGTGCAGTCTTAGTAGCAGCAATATCCTTGCTTGTGAATCCCTTTTTGTGCAAAGCAATGATGGCTGCACGTTTCCTTGCAGCTGACCATGATGAACAGAGGAAGAACAATGATATCAAGCATCACTCTCCTTTCAGAGCTTCCAGTCTGTAATTCTAATTCAATCAGCATGACAGAGTGGTCTCCAACTTTATCCTGGTCAACAGGCACCTGTGTTAACAAGGGAATCACTGACATGATGTCAGCTGCTCCTGTTGTGGCAGGGCTAAAATGCAGTGGAAATGTTTTTGGGGGATTAAATTCATTTTCATGGCAAAGAAGGACTTTGCAATTAATTGCAATTGATCTGATCACTCTTCATAACATCCTGGACTATATGCACGTTGCCATCTTCCACACTGGAGCAGCAGATTTTGTGTGAATTAATCTTTGTGTCATTCTCAAAACTTTTGGCCATGACTGTATCTCATGCTGAATTCGCCCCCCCCCCTCTATCGTGGTGGGCTTGCATGCCTCAAAGCTGTGATCCTTGGCCATTTACTTCCAAATTACCCAGTTTTCCTCACCGCTTGAGATTAGAGCAGAAGATCGTGGGAAAAGGTAATTTGAGCCTTGATGTACTGCATGTCTAAAATAAGAAATGATTATTTCTTATATACTGTATTTAAGAATATAAATCAGGATTTATCATCAGCCTCTGCAACTGGTGCATATCTGCAGGGACTGGTGCAGCCTGGTATTGCTGGAAAATCCACATTCTTTATTATGGAGGATGGTAAGGGTGAGGTAGAAGTGCAGAAAAGATACTTTGCCCGTTTTGTTCTTCCTTATTTATCACATATGCCTGAAGTGAGTCACCACATGGAAAACAAGCTTCAGGAAATAAAAGGCCATGATGAAAATGGTTCGTAATGCAACATGAGCTTTCTAAACACACAAAGAGAACCATGGTCCTACTCCAGCCTTTGAGGCTGCCTCAGGATGCCTTTAAAATTATAAAAAGTATAAATGATAAAATAATAAAAATAATGTGCAGCTGCTCCAGTTGAGGATACTTAGTGCAGTCCTAACACTGTAGGGGTGCGGAATGCACTGGGAAACACAATGGGGGTGACACCAAAGGAGGGGAGCTGGAAATTTCCTGGCCAGACCAACCAGTCTGTTAGATCTGGGTTGTCTGGTCCATCTGGGCTCCACCTTGGGAAGCCTGGTATTCCAGGACTCCAGAGCTTCCTCTGCCACAGCTGACAGCACAGGGTGGGGGAGCCTTGGCCGTGGGTATGGCTGTCATGCCTGTTGGATAGGGGTGAGTCCCCCAAAAAGTTAGACCTGGCCCTGTGAACAAAAAGGCAGACTACTCTGATTGTGAGGCCAGGTCTGTATTTATTTACTTTTGACACCTGTTCTCACACCAAAGATCAATCTTTTTTTTAAAAAAAGAATATTTTTTTATTTGCTATTGTTCAATTTTGAGACATGGAAAGAAGAGTGACTAAAAACACAAGCAAGGCAGCAGCCTGCAGGTCAGGACTCAAATGGATTAGCTGATCGTTCGCAGGAAGCCTGCAGAACCGGATGTTAAAATGGGAGATTGCAGGCTAGCTGAGAGGCCGGAATATCAGGTCAAAATGACAAGGGATGTTTGCCAGTATGGACACTTGGCCGGTGTGTCTCACCTTGCAGTCACTCTTGGATTCCAGAAGGGTAGACTGAAGCACACACTATAGCAGCCTGTTCTGGCTGTCATTGCTGTGTCCTGACACAGAGGTGGGGGCAAGGGGTTGATTCACTGACACGAGGGGCGGGGGCAAGGGATGGGTTCCCCTGCCAGCAGAGATGGGTTAAGGCTTCCTCTCAAGTCTTTCCATTAGTCTGTGAATAGCCCTTTCACCTTCACATCTCTCAGCACTGAACATGTTGCTGGGCGGGAGGAGGGGAGGAAGAAAGGGGTGCCATATTCTCTGCTCATGGTCACACTCCATGATCTGGTAGCATTTGGCCAAAACCATCTATTGGCAAACAAGGAGGCAAATAGCTCTTGGCTCTTGTCTTTTACAGACAGGCAGGATGCTTTCAAAATCTAGAAAAGACGCATTAAAAGGTTGAAAGAACAGGCAAAGGATAACACTGGGAACATCAAATCCAGTACTTGAATTTACAGGCAAAGTAAAAGAAAGCCAGTTTCTAACTCAGCAATCCCTGCACTAAGATCCACTTGGAAGAAACCAGTTCAGCTCTTACGCTGCAGAGGCTGCCAGCCTGGCTCTCACAGTTGAACCTCCTTTTTCCAGCACACTCACACCTAGGGTGCAATCCTAAACTGAGGTAGGCGGCATAAGCTAAGCCAGCAAAGTTTGGCCAGCACAAGGGCCATTGTAAAGTATATTTGGACCACTCTCGGAGTCAGAGAGGGCAGCTGTTGGTAAGGAGCTGTGTTTGACGGACAAGAGCATTCTGAGGCAGTGTCAAGGCGGAAGTGGAGTCAGTAGGAATCAGGTGAGAGAGCAAAGCAGTCTCTTGAAACAAGGACTTTTGTGTTTACTGAATGTGAGAGAATGTTATGTTAGTTGTTAGCATGGAATTCAGAGAGGTGAGTGACACTTCAGATTATTCAGGATGATGAC